>VZSZ01002050.1:701805-772668 GCA_013398815.1 Ibidorhyncha struthersii | reverse complement strand
CCGACATTTTCTATAAATATATTTATAAATTTTTTCTTATATTTTAGGTTTGTTTGGCAGCTGGTTTGATGTATGTTTAATAACTATCTCTCCCTCCCAGCAAGGGCCAAGTGATAGCTTCTGTCTGGCATTTAGTTGTTTGGAAATGCTGTTACAAGGATATTGACAGCTATCAAAAATGCCCGGTAGAGTTAAATCTGTATAGATGCTATTGGTCCACCGTGTACCACTATGAATGACATAGACAAACAGATATAGATGACAAGCTGTGGTAATAAATGGCTATAAATCATATCATCAAGGAAATGTTTCCCTTCAGATTCAGGCTCTGATATTCAGATGTGTTGATGACTTACTGCTTTCCTGGAAGCTGTGAGAATGAGGTACTTGAAAAGGATCTTGGTTTATTGATTTTTTTTTTTTTAACCATAAGCAGCCATGTTGTATAATCTCTTGAAAAAAATTGCTCTTCTTTGTTGTTAGAACAAGTTAGACTTCTTGTCTACTTTAGGAAAAATGAACTAAGTTGTTTGGCTTAAGTGACAGTGGCTCTTCCTCAATGCTTTTCAGCAAGTGAGAATAAATCTAATGCTGATAGCTGACTACTTGATGACTCAAGGAAAATTTTGCTTATTGGACCATCATACATAACTTTGAAGAAACAAAAATTGTAGAGTGGTGGCTTATGTTAACCCACTCTCAGTGATTCATCAGGAGAGTTGGGATTTAGTGACTTTCATGCCAGTAGTCAAATAAGAGGCAAAACCTCCCTTACTGGTTGGCTGGGAACGTCTTTTTTTTTTTTTTTGTATAAAACTGTTTTAAATTTGGGTTTACCACCTCTGAGGCATGTTATAGCCTGAATCATTCATTTTTACAACTCACTCATCAACTTTTTCTTTGTTCTATTTTCAAATAGAAAAAGTAGCTCAAACTTTGATAATTGTTCTCCCATTTTTATTTTCAGAAATTGGAAAGTGTAATATTTCTCTGGCTTTTTGTTTGAATTGTCTGCTATGCATATCCTGTGAACCTCATTATATGGAAATCTTACACCCCTAAAGTGCGATAAAATATAATCTTAAACTTAATTTGCACCTTTTCTGTCTGTTGCATTCATATAAGGATCAACTCAATGTTTATTCTCATCAGGCCTCCAAAATGATGCTTACACGGGACTTAAATGGCTTACAAAGTGCCTATATTCCTATAGTGTCTAGTTCTTGGACCTTCCCTTCCTTGGGGTGAACTTCAACCCACGTAACTCACTTCCAGGGTTGTTCCCTGAGCACTGAGAAGGACCATTGAAGGAAACAGTTTTGTAGATCTGTGGTTTAGATGTCCCACAGTGACAGTCCCTCATTTCGTATATGTGTAATTGCACCTCTGGTGTGAGATTCTGTGGGAGTTTGCTATGATCAACCTGCTACATACTGCGATGGAGCCAGGTGGCTGAAGGGTCTGTGATTCAAACTACAGTTTTCCAACTTCTGCTATTTGTCTTCTGTCTGTACCTTAACGTTTTAAAAAAGTTTTCTGCTAAGCAGAAGGGAACCCTGGTCTTCAGGCAGAACCTTAGGAGATTTCGGGGTGGAAGACAGTAATCATTAGTTAATGAGTTGATGACCAACTGATAGTCTTTTGATGATAAATGCAACACAGATAATACTTTTTCACATTTCATTTATTGTCTCCTGGCATTAATCTTACATACTTATATTTGTGTAACTTCTGCTGAATGTCTCTGTTACATCAAACCAGGTAAATCAGAGAAGGTAGACTGTGAAAGAGCAAGGAAAACTTTAATTCTTCCCACTGAATGTGGTCCTAAGAGAAATGTTCTCAGGAGAAGCTGCACCAAAATAAAAGGAGGATTCGTGCTTTTATATAGTCTGAGGAGTTTTGCAACAATGATTTATTTCAAGTGCTAATCTATAACAATCCAGGCCATTTTAAGTATCATTGCAATGTATGAATGGGTCATAGAGCAGAGGAGATCGAATAGGACTTCTTGAGGAGGTAGTCAGGTGGGAGATGCAGCTCTGTACCCCACTTCCCTGAGTAGGTGACCCTGGTGTTCCAAAACCACGTGTTTTGTTGCAAGACATATCACAGACTGACATGCCTGGGAGACGGGGCCTCACAAACAATGCAGGGATTGATCTCAGGGTGTAATCTGGTGGCAAGTTAAGTTCATCTGAGTCTGTGCCTCCTCTGAAATGGCCACTGCCCTTTGCCTGCCTACCTGTTTCTGCCCCTTTCCCTGTGCCAGCATTTACTTACGGGCATCTGTGCGGCGAGTTCAGTCTGTTTTCAGTTAGCCAGCAACCTTATTTTTCAGGGTTAATTTTCAACTGCATGTCAGCTTGTGGATCTGGCTGGCCAGATGTTGTGTGAGCACAATCGCTGGCCCAGGGCAGGAGCACGTGGCTGGGAGTAGCTCTACCCCTTCTGGTGACAACGTGGCTTTAGATCATCTTCATCCAACCATGAAAGTGCACCAGGAGGGGACAGACTGATCTGCTGGACTGAGGGGCTTGTCAGGTTTGTTTGGGTCTGCCTTGTTAACTTCAGCAGCATCGCTCATCGTGAGAACAGTAGCTTTGTGTAGGAGAAAGACAGGGAACAGATAGTACCACTCAAAATAGCCCCTTATGTATTAAGAGTGTAAGCAGTAATTTTCCCCATTTGAACACCCCTCCTATACCACTGGAAATCTTTTTTCTTTCAATTAGCTTTGCTGTTGAATGCTTTTTAACCGTTTCTGCTGGTACTGTTGTCAGGAGGGAAATCCCAGACCTGGACCACTCTAGTAACAAGCTTTACAATGTTAACTATTATGAGTGAATTTAATGAAGTCACGATTAATTGATTAGTCTCCTTGAGTGATATTTTTAATAAGGTTTTGCACTTTGTGTTTTAGCTTTCTTTTTAATTTGCTAATCTAAAGGGAGAAAGTTGCATCTGTAAATATTGGAATGTCTCCAGTGTTTTTTGCCAAGCTTCTTCACCAAAGCTCACTGAAGTTAACGCTGTTAAAGTTGGGGCTCTTTATGCCTGTCTGTTTCGAAGTCCAAACACTATTTGCTGGGAAATATCTTATCATCGGACCCTTGAATTATGAGCATTTTCTTAACATCTTTTTCCTGTCTCTTCATGTGTGCTTGTATGACCAAAGGGAGTAGTTGGCACGGCTCCGCTTACTTCACTAAAAGTGAACATGCGATGCTGTATTTGAAGCGTTTTACAGAGTTTATATTCACAGATGGGCCACATACATTATTAACTTTGCTTTAGGGACAATTATTTGGAGCTAGAAGCAATCGTAAAGACAAGTGTGTGAGGGAGTAAGGATGTTTGACTCCAGCATACTGTGAGGCGTGTGCTGAGCAGCCTGGGAACTGGAATAAGGGAAGAGTGACGCTGGCTCTGCCTTCGCTGGGACTTTACCCTAAGGTAAAGAGGTACCCTAAGGTAAAGATCGTTACCCTAAGGTAAAGAGCAAATCGTAGACGAGTAAATCTGCAGGTTGAGCTTGCTCTGTGTCTTGTGTTTGTGTGAATGTGGCTTATTTCAGCTGCACTTGGAATTTGCTGCGTTGGTGGGTTCACCTAAGGTTTCTTGCTGTAACTGCTGGAGTCCACAACAAAGTATAACGGATATTTTAGGATACTTAACTGGAATCTCCGGGTTTTGGGCAGGGACAGTGATAGCAAAGGCAGTCTGCTGGAGTATTTAGTGTTGAGTGAAGAAGGCTGAGGTGCCATGCGTTGAATAGTCAGGTGTTTTTCAGTTAATTACATATAACCAACACCTTTCTGTTTCACTTCAGGCAAAGAACAACAAATGATAAAGGGAAATCCTTAGATTGTAGCCTTCTAGGCATTTAAGGCTGTTGGCTTGATCTGTTTGCATTTCCTTACCTCAGTCTACATTCCTGGATAGTCTGGAGCCTCCAGAGTGCACGTACTGTAATGTTTTCTATTTTTTACATAATATGCTAGTGCCCTAAACAAACTTCTTGGGTTTCTTAAATGTCTAACGTGCATCTTCGACTACTTGGCTACATTTAAATGTGATTTTTCCATATGTTCTTATGTTCCCTTCATTTCAACATGTGTGACTGTGTCTGGAGGAGGCCCAATACTGCAGTCTGAGGTTCTGTAGGAGGGATAATGTGTGGAAGAGCTGATGGGCTGCAGCCACATCTGCCTTTCTTAATGGGGAATGGCCAGAAAGCATTTGCATGGTGGTCTTTGCACCCAAGCAGAGCTGCAGGAAAGTAGGTGGCCAGCCACCAGTGCTAAAATAGTTATATTTAGGTCCTTGTTGAATGCCTGACTCCTCAGCTGGAATCCTGAAGTTTCTTTCAGTAAAAAGATTTTAAAAGAAGAAACCTTTTTTTCCCCAGTAACTGTTATAAATATTTTCATCTTCTTCCTACTATATATCCCCCCCAAAGAAAATGAAAGATTTGAGTTGAATGAAACTATTCATGAATTTGATAAAGTTGGAAACTGACTGCACATCTTGGTTTGCTGTTGTTGGGAAAATCTAGGATCCTTCAACTGAACTTAGCAGTATGAATTTGAAAGTACTACAAGAATTAGCAGTCTTGAACTGGGCTGTTAAGGCTGCAAATGAACCAAAAGAGGTCCTTCCTTGCACAGAATCAGTGTTATAGAAGTATTTATTCCCGAAGGTTTATCTGTGCCCAGAAACACAGAAAAAGTAAAAGAAGAAAAATCCTTTGGCTGCTAAGCAGTAGATCATATTTTTATTTGAGGATCTGCACAAACTTCAGACAGTTTGAAGCAGGGAAGTTGCACTGGGGGAGGTATCATGGCGTACTTGCCCAGTTCTTGTTCTGTGTCGGAGGTATCTGCTGCTCATCTCTGTGGGAGTCTGGATGTGGGGTAGGTAGCTCCTCTGTCAGATCCAGAGCGGCTGTTCTTATTAAATATAGCTGTTCCAACAAGATGTTCCAAACCTAGTTAACATTGCTGATATGCTGCAGCCTTTAAGAAGTGACAACTCCCAGAATGTCTTCTCCCAGAAGCTGTTTGATAGAAGAAGCAAGCAATTTTACTGTGGGTGTTTGTAATGCTGCTGTGACTGGTGGAATTTTTTACTGGCTGTCCTTGTCCTGCAAAATTTTTCATGGTTGGAGTTTTGTCAGAAAAATTCCCGATCAGCTCTAGACCAGACCGTTTATAAGATGCACTGTTACTGTCCTGCAGTATTTCTAGCTTAGGTTTCCCTTATTAAGGATAAGGATTAACTGTGAATGTGGTAGGGTTTAGTAGAGATGCTCTGGTTTGTGGGGTGGGAGATAAAGCACTGAAAAAAATGTAACAAGTCAAAGAAAATCTTTACACTAGAGAGACAAGACCATAATCAGGACAGGATGGGGCTGAGAGCCGCTGGCTTTTTAGATCAACAGGAGAGTTGGTTTCAGAACAAAGACTAACAACAAGAAAACTGTCAAATTAGAAGCTGTGTTTGCTTTATGAAGTGGCAGATAACAGCTGAGAGGCAAGAGAACTGTATTCATAGAGGCAGGCTCATTATGGAAAGGAAATAAAAGATTAAGCAAACCACTGCTGATTCTCATTGCTTCGGGTGACTCAAAATCCAAGATCTCTGCAGCTTGTATGCCATAGTCTTGCCCTCCCCTTTCCCTCTTGCCTCTTGAGAACATTATTGAACATGCTAGGCGAAAATTTTATTTAGACTCCTTCTGAGATTGAAATGTGTTGACAAGCTGAATGTGTCAAGGATGCTTACATATGCTATTGCCTAATAATAACAACAGCTCAGAACCACCGTGAGGCTTTTTTGTCAGGCTTGCAGCTCACACAGAAGACTGGAATGACATTGCTCACTGCAAAATCGTTGGCATCTCTCCTGAAGAGTGACTGGCTTCCTGTGCTATAGTCAGACTTGAGCCACATTATATATTTTCAAAACAATTTAGAGACCTAGGATTTGGGTATTTGTTCTTGTATTTAAAAGATTGAACATTTTTTCCATTTATTTTCAATGTTTGCTTTTCTCTCTTTTTTTTTTTTCCTTTTTTTTAACGATAGGATGGTCTGTTCATAAAAGAAAAGCTTGCTTTGCAAAGTTTTCTCTGTTTTTATTTTTTTGCAACATAGAACTACTGTGCAGCAAGAGACCAGATATCCAGCCAGAATTGTCATCAAAGCAGCCTGGAATTGAAGAAGGATATAGACTCCAACAGCTAAACCCACTGCTTCTACTATTTCAGCCTGCACACTGGCTTGTGTGTGCCAATTACGTGAGTGGAATTCAGGGAAAGTAACTTTCCCTTGGCTTTTTGGAAGTCAAGACTGATTGGTGCAATTAGCAATTAAATGCATTACCCCTTAATTGCAAACAGCACTGAAAAGGCTTGAATTAATGGGGAAAGGAATTCTTTAAATGTTTTCTGACCTCAGTCCTTTCAATTGTGTGCAGGCACAGAGGACCTCCACCATGCAAAGGGCTGTGGGCCTGGGGCCTTCCTTTCTGCCCCCCATATTGATTTTTCTCTTTGATTCGGTGAGGTATGTGAAGCCTCACCACATGGCCAAGCAGAATCAGTATTTTTGTTGCTCCCCATCCCTGGTGACGGCTCTCAGAAGTGGTGATGGACCATCCCTGCTTCAGAGCGCTTGGGGCACTGGTGATGCTGGCAGCCCCGTGGTCTTTCCAGGGCATTGGGCCAGCTGCTGGTTTTGGGGCGCTGCCAAGAGCCTTTTGGAGCAATTGCTTCTTTCTCCACGGGACTGGCAGCAGTTAGTAGGGCTGTCCGGGAAACCATGTGAGAAGGCTGTAGGCAGGGCAGGCACCATGGAGGTCTGCCTTTGACCTCCCAAAACTTCAGCAGCCCCGAGCCCACAGCGGCTGGGTCTCCTCCTAAGGCACCTGCCACAGGTGGGGCTGGAGCTGGTGGAGACCTCCCACAGACTGGCACAGGCTGCCAGGCCACCAGCAGGACCATTTGGGCGTGCTGACTGGGCGGTGTCCATGGGTGGGTAAACCGACTGTGTGTGCCATGTATGTTGTATTTGAAAAGAGAAAAGAGCAGTTCCCCAAGACCCTTTGTTTTCTTTACTGCACTAGTTTTCCACAGGGGGAAATAAAGATAAGTGAAGATTTTTACACCGACTTCAAGAATTCAGTCCTGTGTTTCTTCTGGACCATTTATTGCCAGATTTGGGATGCATCAATAAAACCATGTGGACATATTTAATTGTGATAAACTTAAGGGGATGACATTCTTAAAATGATCCCAATAGTCTTGCTTGTGTAATTTATTTTTTTATTTTTATGTTTTATTTTTATTATTCTTTTCCTTTTCTTAGACAGTGGAGAAAGCTAAAAGGCTAATGTTTCAGATGAGGCTACTGTGAGATGGTACTGTCATCTGTGTATTGACTGTGGCTAGAGATTAAGAAGGACCTGCTGCATGTGTCTCAGCATCAAACTGGGATAAAAGGGAGAAAAACTAATCTTTAAATGAGCAAATGATCATTTTGGTATCAAATTTTTAATGGATTTATATCAGCACTATGTATTATCAAGCTATATATTTGGCCTTGAGGAAAACAAGCATTAAATGATGGCTGACATCAGCAGTGTATCAAGGTCCCTTTTTCACTTACTCCAATCTGGTGTTCAATAATTAAAAAAACAAAATCAGAAGAACTTCATCTGAAAAATGCACTCAGCCTTGGACATCTGCCCTGTTTGCTTTTTAGGCATTTTGGCATCACTGGCAAATTGAGCTTTTAGTGGCAGCAGAGGAATTTTGGAGTAGAGAGGAAGGGCTCGGCCTCTCTGCCTTCTTTGCCTGCCCCAGTACAGATGCTGAAGCTTACCTGCACCCGACTCCGGAGAGGAATTGCCCCAGCCCCTTGCAGGCTCCAGGGAAACCTCGCCTTCTCTTGCGTGCTACCAAGTTTGACTTTGTCTTTTTAGCATCATCAGTAAGAATGTGGCTATGAAAATTTCAGGCAAGATTAAAATCCTGATGCTGTGCAAGGGACAAAACATGGGAAAAGTCACCACAAAAAAAATCCTTTCCAGATACATATTTTGACATCAGGATCCTGTCTGTTTTATCTGACAGATATTCCAAAATAGCTTTTTTCCACAGGGGAAACAAGCCATGTGGTTTTTTTCCTAGCGCCGTTTTGTGCTGGGAGGATGATTCAATAGAAGAATCTAGTTGTTCTACCACTCGTTTACATACCCGGTGAATTTTATATTTCTATGCACTATTTTCATCAGGATTAAATCTTTTAAAACCTGTTTGGCACCCAGTTGCCTAGTTGCATGACGCTAAGTTTCATCTTGTTGGTATCATATTATCAGTAAGCCAGAGAAAAGAACTGGCATATCAGCTGTGCTGTATCATTTCTTCAACTTCTTGGACTTGAAAAAGAAATAATCAGTTAAATTACTTCCCTAGAAGTAGTAAATATAGCTCTGCAAATGGCATCTCATATCTTAAATTGTGTTCAAAGCCTGGCATTGCAAAATAGGGGATGGAAAAAGTGTTATTTCATGAATGTAGCATTAACAAAAAGGATGGGAAGCATGTTGGGCAGATGCCAAGAGTAACAGTCAGGTGGATCAGCGCAATGAAGAGTAGATACTGTACTTCCTTTCCTATAAAGGAAAGGAAGCTATGTCTCTCTATTTCTTTTATCATAGTAATCAGCCTTTATAGTTGTTAGTGAACTGTAATGTATTTGAGACGTCAGTAGGAGTCTATTACATTTATAGCACTCAATGCCTTTTTTCCCCATTTGCTTGTTTGAAAATGGCATCTTTGCAGAACATCTCACCTGTCTGAATTTCTTTAAATAAATGTAATATAGGCAGTTGAAGACATAGCTGATAATGAATGTTAGATAATAGCTTGGATACTGCAGCATAAATTGTAAGATGACTATATTCTGTCATGATGAATATTAGATAATGATACCTTGTCCCTATAAGAATAACTTATTTTATTATTCAAAATGATCTTATGAGCTCTTTGGATTCATGGGAAATAACTTAGTAGAAACCATAAACTATTCAGATTTTGCTGAATATTCTAATCACACTTGCATTGTTCTCAATTATGAATTTTGGGGGCTGCCAAAAAGAGACAGAGACAGCATATAACAGCTTTCCATGAACTGTGTACTGTTGGAGTGCTGGCACTGTGAGTGCCCTTGTGTTGTATGCTGGTTTGGATGTTTTCTGTTCCCAGCATTTGCCTTAGCACAGCACTCCCAGATGTTCCACATTGGGTACCGCCCAGCTGCAGGCTCTACATTTATCACTCAAGAAGGTTTTTCACATGTATTTGCTGCTTAGAGTGAGTCAACAAAGTTGCTTGCCTCAGCATAGGATGGGTTAAAAATGCTCTGTCAAAACCAGCGTTGGCTGAAAGCTGTGATACTTCTGTCACGGTTTCAGCCAGAATAGAGTTGACTTTCTTACTAGCAGCTGGAATAGTGCTGTGATTTGGATCTGAGATGAGAATGGTGTTGATAGCACACTCATGTTTTTGGTTGTTGCTAAGCTCTCAAAGGTTTTTCTACTCCTGACACCGCCCCACCAGTGAGTAGGCGGGGGGTGCACAAAAAGTTGGGAGGGGACACAGCCGGGACAGCTGACCCCAACTGACCAAAGGGATATTCTGTACCATGTGATCTCATGCTCAGCGCATAAAGCTGAGAGAAGAAGAAGGAAGGGGGAGACATTGGGAGGTATGGCATTTTGTCTTTCCAAGTAACTGTTATGCATGATGGAGCTGTGCTTTCCTGGAGATGGCTGAACACCTGCCTGCCTATGGGAAGTAGTGAATGAATTCCTTGTCGTTCTTTGCTTGTGTGCGTGGCTATTGCTTTACTTGTTAAACTGTCTTTATCTCAACCCATGATTTTTCTCACTTTTCTGATTCTCTCCCCCATCGCAACTGGGGGAGTTGGGGGAGAGTGGCTGCGTGGCGCTTAGCTGCTGGCTGGGGTTAAGCCATGACAACTTCCTGTTGGTTACAGCACTCTGGGGGCTCCTCTGGAGGTGGAGGTAACCAATAGGACTTTATTTCCCATGGAGCACCTTGGCCATGGGGCCCTCATGGGAGGTTCTTGTCTGTCTGGAGTGTTAATTTGACCAGAGGATGCTGTTGGTATAGGAGAGGAGGAGCATTGGGCACCCAAACTGCAGTTCTTGAGAAGCTGTTGCAGTAGCCCTTTAGATCTGAAATGTTCTAACTCTTGAATGGAAGGCCAACATTTTTCATAGGAGAAAAGGAGCCCTACCATTTTGAAGATTGCCAGTTTTGACCCAGGTTACAGGCTGATTGCACAGATAAACCCCACACTACTGATTATTTTTGCAAGGCGCTGTGAAGAAACACATTCATTAAAGGTGCTGTTTTTCTAAGAAGTAATGCGTCACCTGCAGAGACAGTGAAACACAACAGGCTTTCCACCCTATATTTTCTCCTTGATAGGCTGGAGGGTTAGCACAGAAGATGACACGCTGGGAAGGCCAAGCGAGGGTGCAAAAGAAGAGAGCAATACAGGTCTGCAGTCTTAGAGGTTGCAGATTTCCACAGCTTTGTATTTTGTAGTGGAATGTGTTCAGAGACAATATAATGTATATTAACAAAGGGGTGGATTTTTACCTTGGACAGAAACAAGAGACTCCCGCAGTGTTAATACAGGTTGCACAGTTGCATTGCGAAATCTCATAAACATCAAGAGCTGTTTTTACTACGTTAGCCACAAAACAATCAGGAGGGCTCTAGTTGTTTTTGCAGCAAGGCAGTGTAAGAGGTTTACTGAATAGTAAACAAATATATTACAAAATACAGTAAGTGATGCAGAATGCTCAGGGATATAGAGTAAATGATGAGAGACATTTGTCTGAAGAAAGCTGATTAGGTACAGGCATAGATTTTAGGGCTCTGGCTGTAGACAACCAACTCTGATACAAACCACAAGCAATGGCAACAAATTCCTTTCTGAATACACCTTTCGTATACTCACGGATATGGGGAGATATGTGTATCTATATATGTATCCCAAAAGAGTCCCACAGAACTCCTTCCACTGTGGATGACAATTCTTGCTATTAGCTCTCATCCTCATTGCTGACACTTTGGGGATCAAATCTTGGAAGTTTACATCAACTCCAGACAATTTCTGTTCTTAGAGTCCATATGGAGAGAGAAAAGTTCTTGAAAATATTTCAGAGCCAGGGCTTAAACCTGTTCCAGCTGTGCAGACCTGTCAGATTTTTCTCTGGGAGTAGTTTTTGCTTAAAAGCCTACCTGGTCTGCTTTGTCTTAGATAAGCTTGCTGGGTACATATGGAATTTGGAATATACAATAATGTGTTCAATGCCAGATTTTAGAACACACAATTTTTTTTTAAGGTGGGAGAAGCACAATAAAATTTCACCTCCCCAATAAAGCCTGAGCTCATGCTGGTTCCTTTTTTGGCAGAATAAGCAACACTTTCTTGACCTAAAATGTCAAAACCAGTATTTTAAACTTGGGCAAAAAATTAAAGCAAGAGTAAATGTTATGGAGTACAAGAGTAAATGTTGTATTTTTTTATGAGCTCATAAAACCACGAAATTCCCCATATGGAGATATTTTTTTTTCATGATAGCTCTAGGGGGAAATTTCTTGCTGGTTTCCTTAGCAGATTTTCAAATAAACAGCAGTCCATGCAATCTTGTTTTGCTGAAGGACCATGAAAAAAAAATCTTCATCAATGGAATTTTCTTAATTGGAGAAGAGGAGAAAGTGGAAGAAGTCTTGGAGACGTTCCCTTTATGTTCAGATCATTTAGAATTACATTCCATAAGGCACTCTTAGAAAAACTGTGCAGACAAGAATGTATTTTTAAATACTGAAGTTTTTAGCACTTGCTGTGTGATTTCATGTATATAGCACTGTAGTTATATAGTGATGGCTGTGTGCATGTGTGTATGTGCATGTATGTCTGTGAGGGTGCAGATGTATCTCTGGTTTTGAAATGTCTGCTTGTAAAGAAGCTGAACTTATATTCCCAGAGCCTCTTTGTGAAAATCCTTGATTAAACAGGGCACGTACTTGGGGAATCTGTAGGGCAACATGAGGTGCATGAGATTAATGAAGGTCTGCTGAGCTCTAGAAAATATTGAATACTTAAAAAAAATATATATTTAAACTGCACACAAGACATATGAAAACATGTGGGAAATAAATTGCTGCTGTAGTACCAGAGGAATAATATTTCTGTTCTTCCATTTAATTCAGCTCTAGCTTTCCAGTGGCTCAGTCTGTGAAAAGATATAACTGAGGACGCAGTCTGGGTCCTTAGAGCTGGCTGAGGAACCTCTCACATCATGATGGGGACAGGCCATATCAGACTGATTTTTGCTAGGTTGTGCTCCCTGAAATTCCTGTTCAGCTGTGGGTATTGAGTGATTTCCATGGTGAAACAGAGCATCCCAAACCCTGTGGTGGTCTCCCCCAATTACCAGAGGCTACAGTAAAGAGGTGGTTGTTATCTGGAGACTGATGAGAATGGATAGTTAGTTTCCCCGTGCAGGTGGTCATCAAGCATATGGCTATGATAACTTTGAAACACCTCACAAGACATTTTTATAAGAACAGGCAAATATGGTCAGTCAGGATCACCAGATCATGAGCAAAGTTGAGAAGTGCTGGCTGACTGATGAAGCTCCAGGTCACTAAACACCAAGTAATACATGTGAAGAAAAAACATCTAAACTGTACCTAGACAATTATGGGCTCTAATTACTAGCAATTACACTAAACAGCTTTCTTAAAACACCAATCCATTGCTTTCCAGTGGTCTGAAATGCAAATAAACCGTTAGAAATTAATCAAGAAAGAAGGTGAGAACTGAAGAGGAAACGTCTTTTTGCCACTGTATAAGCACATGCTACACTCGTATCTTGAATGGTGCTTTAGCTAAAATGGAGTTTAGCTGAGCTAGACGAAGGTGCAGAAAAGGGAAACAAGAATGATCTAGGGCATGGAACAGCTTCTTCTTGAGGGAAGACTAACTGGATTAGGGCTTCAGCTTGTAAAGAAACTGAGGAATATGTGAGAAAAGTCTATGGAATATTGAAGGAGTGGAGAAAGCAAGTGATTATTTGTTGCTTCTCAAGAGCGTGGTTATAGGAAGGTCCTGAGGTACTGACTGCAGGAAGTGGCAAGAACATCTTCAGGAAGAACAAGGACATGTACAGAATATTCTCAGGTTCTTTCAGTATCTACTGCTGACTGCCAAAGAGAAGATACAGGGCTAAATAGGCTACCTTGTTGTGTGAATTCCATAGTATCTGTGCGATAAGTTTCATATCAGCTTTTCTGTCAGCTTTCTCAGAACAGCTCAGGACACCTGAGGGTTAATGACTTTGTTCTAGCAGTGTGCTGGTGACCCCAGAGGGTTTGACCTTGAGTTTGATACCTCCTACTAAGACAGCACTTATAGCAGGCCAGTCTTTGCTGCCAGTGTGTTAGGTGATTTGTTCAGGGGAGTAGGTGTGTCTGGACTAGTGCTGGCATTAATAACCTGTGGAATACAGTCCAGGAGATCTGGTTGATTTTTCAAGGATCGCCTCCAAGCTTCAGAGTGGTCCATCTTGACAAGCAGGAAATCAAGCAAAGGTGGCAGGAGACCTGCGTGAATGAACAAGCAGTTCGTAGAACAGATCCCGGGGGTCCTGCAAAGGGCCACAAAGATGATGAGGGCGTTGGAGGATTTGACATGTGAGGAGAGGCTGAGCGAGCTGGGGCTGTTCAGCCTGGAGAAGAGAAGGCTCGGGGGGATGTCATCGATGTGTATAAATACCTGAAGAAGAAGGTGCAAAGAAAGTGGAGCCAGGCTTTTCTCATTCTTGTCTTGTGACAGGATCAGAAACAGTGGGCACAAATTAAAATACAGGAAATTCACTGAGTTTCCACTGAAAGGTAACAAAAACCTTTTTTACTGTAAGTGTGGTCAGTGCTGGGACAGGTCTCCCAGAGAGACTGAGGAGATCCTTGGAGACACTCAAAAACCTGACTGGACACAATCCTGAATGTCCTGTTGTAGCTGACCTCGCTTTGAGCAAGAGGTTCCTCTGGACGATCAAGAGGTGCCTTCCTGCTTTAGAGACTCTGCGGTTAAACCATCAGTGTTGGAGCGATCACATCTGTGTGAGTAGGTGGCTGCAGCGCAGTCACATTGCAGCTCTGTGGCAGCAAATCTAATGGAAAGCTTTAGGGGAAAGGTTTTGTTAAAGTGCATTATATGCAGATGTGCCCATACATGCAAACATGTAGCATGTATAATTTGGCTAAATGCCTGGACTTCTACATTTTTAGCTGGAGTAATTTATCTATGCAATGGTGATGTGCCTGCACAGTTACCCTGTCATATATTTTCATATGTCTTGGTGTTGTACTGGAAGGTGTTAATGAAGGTGCCTAACATTTCTCTCCTACTATTCCCTGGAAGCCTATGCTTAATCATAATTTTGAACATCTAGTCCTAATAAAATACAGCATTTTCAGCTGTATTTTAATGTATTGTTATGTAAAACTTTTGTTAAAGAGGAGGTGCAAAAACAGTTTTACAGAAAATTACTTCATTCAGCCTCCTGAAAAAGTCTTGATTAAAACTGAATAATGACAGATAAGAAAATTTTTTACTTTTGTGTGATAAGCATATGTGTATTGAATCAGTAAATCAATGTGAATTTTGCACAGGCATTTTTTCCAGAGATTTTTAAAATCACTTTTCACTGATAACGACAAATAGAGTCTCTGAAGAATGCTGCGACTGGCAGGTAGAAAATGAAGGATGCTCTAAACACCAGGTCAACAGATTTCTTTGTGAGTGTTAGTAGCAAAAGAAGAAAGACTATTGCTCAGACGGCTAGTTCATCTTGACATAAGATAAATGATCCACAATCTGGTTAATTCATATTTCTGTGGTTTAGAGATAAGAAAATTAATTTTTGAGAGTTCAATGATGGAATCAAGATCAAATTTACCATAGCCTATGAACTGTAGTTAAATTTGGCCTTGTCAAAATATTTCATCGATATATAGTTAAGGAAATGGAAAACTCAAAGGTTTCAGACCTTTACAATCAAACAAGGACAAAAGTTTGACTCTGCCTCACCCGGTGCTTTCCTCTGAAAAGCAAACAAAAGCTGCTGTGATGTAGGGCTGTAGGTAGCGGGGGATATATCTGAGCCTGGGGGAAGAATATGTATGGTATGAATACTATGAAATGTAGCACTTGAGAAAGGCAGTGATAGTTATGTGTTTTATGGCCACTGACGTATTTGTCATAGATAGGCTAGTGGTTTGCTGTGTTTTTCTTTTAATCTATGACCTAGGGAAAAGTAGCTGAAATCAAGCTGTGTATCAGAGGCATGATACCCTCTGCTTTAAAGAGCATCAGATTCATAGCCTGGAGTCTTATCTCTCTGAAGGGATGCTATCTTTTATAGTAATGCATGCAAACAGGGAGCACTCTTGAGACAGTAGCTGCATCTGTCCTTACTCCAGCAGAGGAAATGTTTCTCCTTGAGAAACTCCAGGAATAAAGGTGCAGAGGACAAAAAGAATAGAGAAAACTTCTTTTCCCCCTAAGACATTAGAAGTGTGCAATGGGCTGAATACAAACTATGTGTTTAAAAAAGAAATAAATAAAATATTCCAAACCCTAAACTTTCCTTTTGATTGCTTATGTATCTTGGCAGTAAAGATGCTTTAGCACGACTGGGACAAAACACTGCTGGAAGAGTCTGCAGGATATTTCTTGAATGGCCACAGATTTGTCATATATACATTCAGAAATGTAAATCCTACCTGGTTCCTTCTGAAATTAGATCTGGATTATGCTCTTCGCGGAAAGCCATGACCTTGTGAGACTCCTTAAACTCCACTGAAGCTTTGCTGTGATCTTCATTGTATGCTGAAATGATGTGGCCAAAAGATTACGGGAGTTGGGGTTGTTCAGCCTGGAGAAGAGAAGGCTCCGGGGACACCTTATAGCTCCTTCCAGTATCTGAAGGGGGTCTACAGGAGAGCTGGGGAAGGACTTTTTACAAGGGCATGTAGTGATAGGACGAGGGGGAATGGCTTCAAACTGGAAGCAGGGAGATTTAGATTAGATATTCGGAAGAAATTTTTCACTCTGAGGATGGTGAAGCACTGGAACAGGTTGCCCAGAGAAGCTGTGGAGGCCCCATCCCTGGAGGTGTTCAAGGCCAGGCTGGATGGGGCTTTGAGCAACCTGGTCTGGTGGGAGGTGTCCCTGCCCATGGCAGGGGGTTGGAACTAGATGATCTTCAAGGTCCTTTCCAACCTAAATCAATCTATGATTCTATGACTAATCTGAAAAATGTCCACAAGCTGATGTAGAATCAAATTATACACATTGAAGCTGAAGAACAAATCTGTTTGTTAAAATGTGCTGATTTGCATGAAACATTGTCATTTCTAAGAAAATTTACAGAGCAATCTCTTTTTATTCTGTGCTGTATAATAGCTTCTCATTTTTATTCAGGTCTTGAAAATTTGGAAGAAAAGGGATATGCTGAAAAATAGTATGACGAGGCAAGTTCCCTTGTCAGTGAATATAGGAATCAACTTGGTACACAGGGGCCACGCCTTCTTTATAAAGTTTGGGTTTTTTTTTTGCGGGGAAGAAGAAAAAGAACCCTATTTAAATATTTATGTAGAACAGACGGTTAAAAAATAATGTTGTCAACTTGTAAAAATAAAATAAAATACAATCCATGTGGTTTTTATTTTTTAAAAAAGGGAAATTAAAGACACTTGAACCACGATTTGGACATTCAAACAAATAAGTCTAATTTCAGGAGATTTAAATGCCTTGTGCTCCTGCTGGAACTCTGTTTGTAGAGCAGATAAGCAGTTTTCATATCTCACTTCAAAAACTTTCATTAGGCTCATCAAATGAGGCAGACTATGATATGCTTGCTCTGGCTGATAAGGGCATTGTTTAATGAGTATACCTAGTGATTTCAAGGGGAGTTGTGGGATCAAGCTGTATTGCAAAAGCAATGAAGTCTGTCTCAAAATCATGAACTCACGGAATTTTCAGAGTTGGAAGGGACCTCTAGAGATCATCTAGTCCAATTTCCCTGCTAAAGCAGGATTGCCTAAAGTACATTACTCAGGACTGCATCCAGGCGGGTCTTGTGCGCAGAGATCATGAAGGAAATGAGAAAAAAAAGAGGGAAAAATAGGTAATGCTGGAGAAAAGCCAACAGTCTGAGCTAAGCCAGGAGATCAAGGAGAGAAGTGTGATGCAAAAATTTCATCTCAGATTATTGGTGGTTATGATTACTTTGTTGCTATTTGAAAACAAAAATAAGCCCCAAACCAGTATAGAAATAAATGCAGAATTAAATTGGAATGCTTTGTCTTCATGAGAAATCAAGAAATGGAGAAATAGGAACTTTAATTCTGCTGCTGAAGTTCAGTAACTTCTCAGAAACTTCATTCAGGCTTGCCATGGTGCTGTGATGTCTGATGGGCTGTGGCAGCTGACCAAGGAGTAGTGGTCACGTGTTAGTGTGGGGTTAAGATCTAGGCTTTCATGCTTTTGGCAGGCTAGTGACGCTATGAAGTTATGTTGCCTTGGTTTGCTCCTTGGTCGTGGTTTGCAATTGTCTCACTGTTGGGAATAAATTTTTGATTTCCCTTCCTTTTCACAGGGTATATGTCTGTGTTCATTGCTGCCTTGTCTGTTAATTTTCCCTCATTATGTTTCTAGGGCACTCTGCTTCCCTCCCATCAGTTATGTTTCTAGAGTGCTGCGCTATGAGAGGTGTCATGAGTCAGAGGTGAGGTACTGGGTACTGAGACGCCATCTGAAGTCTGTGCTACTTAACGGTGTCTCCAGCTCCTTGTTTTTAAGGTTGTTAATCCCATTTTTTGTTTACCTTCCAGTTCATGTGACCATGAAGTAGGAATATAATTTCTTCCTCAGTTCTGTATTGATTTAGGCTGTGAGTTTCTACTGATTTGTGGAAAAAGTAACAATCTTGCATACCTATTTAATCAGTAATAGTACAAGTAAGAGGCAATAAACCTGTACAACATAGGTGAATGTAAATATTAAGCCAGAAATGCGGTAGTCATCTGCTAAAGAGGTAGTGCAAAGTCTTGATTTTTTTCCAAATATTATTTTCTTCTTTCACTTGATTAAAAACAGTTTTGTCTATGTGAACCATTTTGGTGAGACACAAGCTAATGGAAATATTGTGAATGAAGTATTGTTAGGTGCATCTGAGAAGCGTAAGAATAATCTTTGGTGATCTGACTTTAATGGGATGAGGGGGTGAAGATAGAGAAAGATATTTAATATGTTTTTAGAGGAAGACAGGAAAACAGAAAGGGAATGATGATACTGAGAGAAGAGGATGAATCTGTAAGATGCGATTTTCTCACAGACCTGGAAGAGAAATCCTCGCTGGATCAGACTGTTGCCTAATGAACCAGTGAACAGTCACTGAAATGTCCTTCACAAACAATGCTTATTTGTTGGTATAGTGTTGACAGCTTCAGCAGGGAGGCCAGTGGGTTTTGCAGACTGGCATAGCCCCACATGTACATCTTTCTCGGTGTCTGCTTAGGAAGGCGGTCAGAACGTGTAAGACTGTTCTGTTCTGACAGGGCTACAGCCAAAGAAGGTTTTAGCTCCTTGAGGAGAGTGACTTTGCACCCTTACTCAGCAATAAATCCCATTAGAATTTGTTTTCATTAAGAATGTGTGAATAAAGGGGACGTTCTTAGGAATGGCAGTAGAGACTTAAAAGAATGAACTGCGGAAATTTTAAAAGAGGACAGAACTGCTGAAAAGTAACTGTAAATCCCCTGATTTTGTTACTGGTTTGGGTTTCCTCTTGCAATTGTGATATGAGTGTCTAACATATCTTTAACTGCAAGGTGATAATCCCATTGTGAGGGCTCCTGAGCAGGGGTACTTGCTAATACCACTCCTAACTATTCCAGCCTACTGCTTGGGAGTTGAATCTTACTTCTCAATTTTCCACAACATTGCTTCTATACTTTAAAACATTCACCAATGTTGGTTTTCCTGGCACGCTGCTTGGTTAAAATACAACAGTAGATATATAAAATATATCAATGTGTGACATATGTTAAAAAATATATATGTGCATGTGTATAGGTGTATATATAAGTAAAATTTATGACTTAAGTAAAAGACAGGAGCCTGTCTATACTGAAGGAACAGTGTAATGTGGGGTAATTAATTAAGGCCTAAAAATAAGGAAAAATTAGAATTAATGATCCTGATATCATAACTGATAATAGGGACATCTCACTAGTGTACGCTGACTGGGATAGCTAAACCCCCTATTTCTGACCTGGATAAAGCGTTGTCTCTTCAAACCACTTGCAGCCTCCCTGTGAGAGCTGTGTGGGTGAACGACACTGCCTGTGGAAACGTCTTATAGTGGAAAACTGGTACTAGTGATCACCAGAAAGGGATACGAGCTGAATATTCTGGTCAAGCCAAACTCTTACAAACCCCTAATTATTCTGTCAGAATCCAGATATACACGTGGGAGACAAGAGCTGGGGACGGAAGACAAAACGCTTTCCCTTAAGTGCCGTTCCCTTGGCTGCCCAGACAAGGAGACTGGGGGATCTTCCTGCTTCCTTTTCCCACTCCTCAGTATCTCCCATCAAAAACCGAGGTCATGCTCTTCCATCCTGCTTAGCTGGAGCTTTTATCTCCCTAACTCCTTCCTTTTCTGGCCTGCAGGCTGAAAGCATTGCTATCTTTGGGGTGAGTCCATTCCCAGGGCTCTGAATCGTCATAAGGTACTAGCAGGCAGCGGCAGTGCAGATAAGGTTTGGGTTAAAGCTTGGTGTTTTGTACAAACTCTTTCTCATTTGTTTGTATCAATATGTGCTGAGAGGACGCCTAGAGCATGGTGAGTGCCATGGTGACGTTGAAAGACCCATCACAAGACCTCACTTGCCCAAGGGCAGTGTTGTGAGAACAGACGTTCCCTGGGAGCAACTGGGAATAATCTCCAGTCAGCTCCATCTTCAGCTGAAGTTAGTCTTCGTGAGAAAGAAATTAGTCATTTACTTTCTCTGAGGCTTTTTTGTTTGCTTAAACTGCCAAAAACCTCCTTTGCAGCAAGTCGAATGCACACTAATGTCCTGAATGAGATTCAGTGTGTTAGTGCTCTCTTGGATGCTGAATTCAAGATGGTCCTTTACATCCAGGTGAATCCATGCATGCACCAAGTGTCCCAGGGCTGTCGATTTGGGTGTGGAGATGACCAAGTGTGATTATGTGGGGTTTAATGAAAGTTGCAAAGCTTGTGTAGGGTCCTGGCTGAATACCTGGATAACCAGTCAGTACTGATGTCCACCTTGGTCTGGCCACAGTGTGATCCGGACCTACAGTAGGTTGTTCAGAGTTATCTTTGCACCTGCATGTAAACTACAGTCCCATGCTTTGACTGCACTGAAGATATACTTTCTTAGAGTGGCTGCCTCTATGGATATGTTTACACTGCATATATGGAGTCAAACTGCGCTCTTTTTACTCTTGGACTATCTGCTTTTAACTACTGTTTTATTCAGGCTTTAATTAAAGAAAAGAAGCGTGTGTCCATTCTGACCAAAACCTGATCATTTTTCTTTAAACCTAGCTAATAAATCCACTTCTCTAATGTATGTACATTAATGTCCTATCTGATGTCAGGTATTTTCAGCCCTCCTGTCTCCAGTGGGAGCCAAATGCAAGCAGCAGACCAGGGCTCCCCCTTTCTTTTGAAGACATGTAGTCACGGCACCGAGAACAGGACAGTGCTTATAGTATTCCATAAAGAGCAAAACACACTGAATTTCAGCTTTCTTTTTCGTCTTTGTGGGTGAGCTAGTAAGTAACAAGATGAGTGAAATGGTGCAGTTAGTGCTGATCAGTGAACACTTCTTAAAGGTCAGAAAATGTCATCATCTTATTCTCTGTTGTCAGTCGTAAAGGCTGGGTCACTGCTCGGTGTGTGCGAGAGAGAGACAGGCTCAGTTTGGGGGAAAAACATCCTGAAGACTTCTTTTTTCTCCTGGAGGAGATCTCTATCATCACCCATGCATGTGGTTCAGCCAATATTGCTGAAAGCTGGAGTGGTTATAGATGTATATTGCTGAAGGCCAAAATCTTGATGTTGTAGGAAGCCCTTGGCAATTATGCGGCCAGAACCCATCGCAAAGGTCTCAGGTCTTTGTGAATCTTACTGTATTGCAGTGCCATCAAGCCCTCATTTAAATTCAGTTTTAAATGAAGAGAGAGAGAGTTTAATTATGGCATCTTACTGCAGAGGAGCATTAATTAATTTTTAATTGTGTTAGGTGTAATAGGATAATTTTAGGAGAGTGCTTTGCAGAGTCAGGGGTGATGGATACTGACTCTCAGGGAGTACGGAGCAGCATCCGGGAGTGTGGGGACAGCAAAGAGCTGCTGTCCCACCAACACTGAGCTGAGCGACCAACACTCTTAGTGATTTTTGCCGGAGATGTCACGTGCACTGGAGCCAGCACCCACGGCCAGTCAGGCTGGCGTTGGCAGCCGAAAGCGCAGCACATGTGCTCTCTTTCACAAGCCTCTTGTGAAGTATTCATTAATTTGCTTGTTGTTTACCTCTCATTGGTGTAAACTCTGATGCAGGTTCATCATTTTTTCATACCCCGGAGTACAATTGCCAGAGGCAGTTAGTCAGACTTGCTATAAAATAAGGGGGTTCAGACCAGCGTGGTGCTGTTTCTTTGGCTGAGACTGCTGGCAGATGCTGAAGGGGGAAGTTTGTCCCACTGATAGACACTATGGAATAATCTTCCTAGAAGGGAAGTTGCCTCCTAATTCAGGGCAATTACTATTTGGCTTATTTGGTAAAATAGGGTTTTTTTTAAATTTTTTTTTAATCTTTCGTCTATATTTTAGCATGCCCAATGTTACATAAAGGCTTCTGTTTTTCTGTGAAAATTGTGTCTGTTGGGAATCCTTTAAAGATATTTAGCCTTTATGGTGTCTTCTGACAGCATCTTCCCCAAGATAATCCCATGGGAAACCTTCTGCCAACCCCCTAGCATACATTCTTTTTTATGAGTTTATTTGTATATCCTGTTGTTTATGTTTTCAGTGAGGGTAAAGGGCTATTTTCATGGCATTTGTTGTTTTCACACCTCTCTTGTCTATCTTCTCATTAATTATTCTTTGAATATTTTTAATCTTTTGAAGCCTTTGTTATAGGCTTTCTGTGCTTCTAAATGTTTTATTTGCCCTTACGGGATGGATTCTGTTTTGACTGCATTTTTTGTGAGATAGGAGGGCCATAGAGAAGCACTGTTTTCTAAGGCAGAGGAGTCTTTAACCCTTTCAGTAATGCTTTATGTGTTAATTTCTATATTCTTTATGTTGGCTTGCTTTTTTTCTATTTGTTGCTGTTGCCTGTTTCTATTGTATTTTTACTAAACTATCGCAGTGATCCCCTGGCCATGTCCTTTAGCAAGCATATTTACAGATCACACCAGAACGGAACGCTGAGTAGAGGAGATCCAGCCCCATCTTTGTGATTGGACTGCATGTTTGTATAAAACAAATATTTAAGTATAGTCTGCAATTTCAGAGCTTGGCAGTAATACAACTAGTATCAGATCCTTACTAAGAAATTGAAAATCCAGTTGTTTAACCAGACTGCACTGAACTAGAAAAATATTCCATTTCAGACTGGAATAAGACTTCATGAAATCTGCAGCACAGTGATAGTAGTGGGGTTTTTAATTTTTCATTATTTTTTTTTCTTTTGCTGTTTGCTGACTCTACTTATCAAAAGCAATGAGGAAAGAGCATAAGAAGCTGAATTGTACTGCTAATTCTGTGTTTATTTCTGATTAAATTGCCTTCCTGTCCTTTGATTTATGAGGAAGGGGAAGCATAAATGGATGACTAAGGGATTCAGCTGCATAGCTCCCCTTGATTTCTGTGGCTGCTATCTGGATGAACACTGCAACAGGCTTTAAACGTCTCTACTGGTGCCCACAGTATGCCAAATAAGATAGAAAACGTTGTCTGGTTCAGCTCCAAAGAGCCTACAGTCTAAGTGAGACAGCAACAGAGTGACGCTGTGAGACAAAATTATTCTATATATATTTTTTTCCCAACTATTAACAATACTGTTTACTCCTGTTCTGTAGAACTTGTCAGAAGAGTGAGTTGTTGTTGGGGATATGTACAACAGCTGAAGACTGGAGTAGGGAAGGACCTCCATGTGTAGGAGATGGAAAAAATTCCCTTGAGGATCATGGTAGGATCTCACCACTGATGTCATTCCTGAGTTGCTGTCACATGGCCATGGTGCTGTGACCACATGAAGCTATAACTCAGGAGACAGGCTTCTGCCACATACCCCCATGCATCTGAAAACTAGTCATTTAATACTTCTGTGTCCCAGTTCTCTTTGGAGGTGTTTCTGGTTCTGAGGTAGCTCAGCGGCAAAGTTGTTAAAGTCCAGTGAAATGCCCAGGTACTGAGCTGATCAGCGACATATGAAGCAGTACAAGCAAGTGGGAAAGACTCAATAGCAGTGAACATCAGCTGGAAAGTCAGATGGTGCTCACTGTGGAGTGTTGAATGACTCTTCCCTTGCTGATGCTGGGAAGCCACAGCACTGCTCACACATATAGATGGTGAACTCTCTGGGAGGACTCTCTCTTCCTCTTTGTCCTGTGAGGAGAGCCTGGGTTCATTTTGGATGCGGCTATGCCAAACACACATAACCACGGTGCTGCACAGGCAGAGCGGATGAGCACTGGGCCTTCCCAGGATGCAGGAGTGGAAAAGCTCTCCAGGATTCTTGTGTCCAGTCCATGGATGCTCTTAGTAGCCACATCACAGGAGGCTTTGAGAGGTGTCTCATTTTCCACCTACCAGCTGACAAAGATATTTGCCCCCATGGCTCCCACTGCAGTAACTGTTGCAGAATTACACCCTGCTGATGGAGCTGTTAAACATTTCCAGACTAAATTTACGAAACTTAATACTCCGCTCTTGTGTTGAGATGGAGCACATCACAGTTCAGGATTCTCTGTAAAGATAATCCTATTTCCAGTTTAGTTCTTGAAATAATTTTTTTTCTTTCTCTCTCTCTCTTTTCCTTTCTTTCTCTCTTTATTTTAAAGTGTATTTATTTTAGCACCCTAGGCTGCTGCCTGTTTCCATTTTGCCTCCCTTTGGCTCTTTTTCTTAGTGATGGTGAGAAGGAAGTACGTATTGCATTCAGGCCTTGCCCGCTAGTCCTGTTTGTTTACTTGCTAGTGAATTATGCTGACATCTCCCCCTCGAGAAAACTTGTCCACGCTACTGCAAGACAGACTGTTCACCTGTGAACGTTACCTGCCTTGATGTGTCCACAGGGCCAGATTTGTGCATTTGAAGAAAAAATGAAATGCAATCACAAAAGAAACCAAGGAGGACAAAATAGAAGAAGTAGATATATTTTGTGGCGTAATATTTCTGCATCTGTTTGTGTGGCAGAGCCAAAAATGGGAAGTTTTAAGAACTGCTTTTCCGAGACCTCCTACCAGAGATTGCTTCCTTTGCCCCATGTGCGCCTTTTTCCTTGTTGTGGCAAGGAGAAAGAACAGAGAAGCAAGCCATGGTGCTCAACTTTTCACTTTTCCTAGCCAGGCCATCTTTCATGGTTTCAATGAAAAATGCACATGTATCTATGTAGCCTTGTGGATTTAGCTCCATTTCACCTGTGCTGTGTAATTTGACGAAGAAAAGCCGTGGGTTTATAACTATTAGTTACAGACTGTGTCTAAGAAATTAGTGTCAGAAGTCTCTAGAAAAGACTGGATATTGCTGAGACTTGTTTTGCTTATTTTTTGACTATTACCAGCTGAAACACTGGTGAAAGTACTATTTAACATTCCTTTTATTTTCTTGCTAGGGATAGAAGCTGTTTATAAACTGCCTTTAATCTCTGATCTTTAATAAACTACCACGAGCTGGTGAGCTGATCGTAGTCTGCAAAAGAAAAAGGCCAAACAAATTGCTTTTCTGTCATCCAGACTGGGCATTTCCTATGTTTAGATCCATATCAGAGGGTGCTATTCGAATGCCCACACACCTGCATGTTTCTCCCTTTCCTGCTGCGCTCCCAGGCCACAGGTTGCAGGAGGAGGCTTGGGGGCAGAAGATGGGCTCATGGCAGCAGCCCGTTGACTCGAAGTCCCTGCATCAGTGTAACACTTAAATATGTGCTTAATTTTTAGCACCTGTAAAAGGTACCATTAACTTCTTAATGTTCATTCTTAAATAACATTCAGCAGCCCTTCACATGGTTTCGCGCTACCCTGAGCTTCGCTGGACAATTTGCAGCCTGTACCTGTGGGATGGGCCCTGTCGTCGTTTTTCAGGACAGCAGCAAAGCAATTGCAGAGCTTGCCTGAATTTAGGCAAGAAACCCAGGGCAAAACCAGGACTTTCTGACCTGCGCTCTTGGCTGGGTGCTGCCAGCTATTGTTAGCCATTTTTGTTTTAGTTGAGTTGAGCTGAGTTAATGTTTATGTTTATTATACTGTCGTACAACTAAATTCAGTCATTTGACAACTTTCATTGAGAGCCAAGTTATTGTTGTATTTTAGCTTTTGAAATGTAGCTGTTTCTGCTGTACACTCAATAACTGCTTGGAAGACGGAAAGTCTTTACATTTTCCTTGTGGAAGCAGTTGCTTGGTTTGCTGGAGGGAAAATGCATCATGAAATCAGATGTTTCTAATTGCTCCTTGTTTCAGGAGTTTCTATTGAACACTGAAAATCATCCTTAATGCATGAGTAAGCCTGATGAACAGATAGATTTAAAAAACATTGACTCAAAATAAATTTCTCTTGGAAGGAGAATAATTGTTGAGTAATTCTCGTGGGAGAGATATATGAATTTCTTGCAGGCTTTTTGAACAATAGGACTTCGAAGAGGCTCAGTGAAAAGAAAGAAATGTGCCCTTAATCTTCTAACATAGTATTGTTTATTCCCTTTTGCCATTAGGGCATCTGGCTCATTAGTATTAACAAGATTTCATACAGTCCCCAGGGAGACAGATACCTTCCAAGCAATGCCTGTAAGGAAAAAATAATTTTCCCAATGTCATAGGCCGGAGCGTATACAGCCCATAAATCCTCAACTGACATCATAGTTCCTGAGGCATTTTCTTTGGAAAGAAACAGAAAACAAATGTTCTAAGGCAAATTCATAGGTAACTTGAAAGAAGCCATTAGAGGAAATTAGTATTTTTGGCTAAGGATCTGTTGCAGATGAAGGTGAGGTTTTACAAGGGAAGACGGCTCTTTGGTTACCGGTAAGAGGCAATGGTGATGTGTTTCTATCTCAGCGTCCCCTCTCCGATAGCGCAGCAGGCAGCAGCGCCCTGCAGCAGCCGAGGCAGAGCACCTCTTCCCGTGGCTGCTGGGTCTTGCGCAGTGGCCAGCAGAAACACCTGAAAGTACCGGGTTTTGTAAAACCCTGTGGAGGGTGGGCATAGGGCTTGGGAAATGAAGGGAGGGAAGAGGACCCAAAAGTTTTGCAGGACTTAGATCCAGATATGTAAGACTGCCATTTTGGATGGCATCCAGTAATTTTGGGTGCCTCCAGTTTTAGTTGCTCAATCTGACACACTTCGCTGGCACCCAGAAAGTGTGGAGTCCAGAAATTATTGGATGTTTGAAAATTTTTGTCATTGCTCTTTGCATATAAGTTGGTGGCTGTCTGTCATGGAGAGTAGGGAAGGACCGGAGATCTGGGATGCGTGTGACTGGGACAGCCTCACTGCGTGGGGACTCCTTGCTGCAGGACGGCGGTGACTCGCGTGGAGTTGGGGTCTGGGGACTCTGAAGCTGGAGTTGTATAAGGCAAGATTGGTTAGTAACCTCACCCCCTGATTAGTGAGTGAACATACCACTCCATGCTTCCTTTTAAATCAAAAATGAAAAATAGCTAATTCAATCCTGCCTCTAATGTTGTTTGAATTATAAAACATAAATGACCTATTTCTGGTGTGTAAATATAATAAAATGTAATTTAAACAACTTTTATGGTTTAACCAATCCATTTTTCTAATTGTCATAGTGGGAATGTAAAGGCAGTATAAATATATAAGTTAAACCTCACTTGAATTTTTCTCTGACGCCCCCCCAAACATATACTGAATCCAGTTAAAAACATGAAACCAAGCTTGTTGTAACCCTGTTATAACCCTTTATGCTTTGCGCCTATGCCATCTGTGGGCTAGAAGATAATGAACTTTATTCTTATCAAGACTATTAAAAAAATATTTTTCTAATAAGCTATGGCTAACATCTATCTTGCATCTGCCTAACTAACTTCCTTTCATGTCTTACATTTAAACCAAAGGTTTTGTAATGAGAGGTCTTGGGGAGTTAGTTATGGAGACCTTAGCGGCCGGTCTCAGCAGTCGGTGTGAGACAAATCGTATCTCAAAAAGTGACTGTCGTCATCCTGAGAAACATGAAGAGACGTAAGTGATGTGAAAACAACCAAGGAAAAAAAGCTCCAAACACTTTTCATGTTTAAAGCAGCCTTTGGAGATAGGGATGTTTTCTTTTACTCTTTTTTTTTCATGCACAGTCAGATTTTTGGAACCAAAATCAATTTTTAATTTCTGAAGTGCTGTTTTAGTTCTTGAGCCCGTATATGGAAGAGATGATTGTCAATAGGCAATGTTTGAAAGGAGGCACATGACAAATACCCCACTGTGAAGACAGACAGGACTGGCCTATATGGAATTTACAGTTAAACTTCACCAATAAAAAAGCAGTGTGTCTTGCTTTTGTGGCCTATTAACAAGACAGTTTGCATGATTTTAGAACTACGTTATGAGGGAAAAATACCAGAGGGGTGATTAAAAACATGATCATGATAAAAATCTTAAGGCATTTGTGATACAATATATTTAATGAGCTTTTTTTGCCACAGCTGCCCCAGTGTTCTCCTGGACCCAGCAGACGATGTGTTTGAAGGAACTGGTTGCAAAGAAATTAATCTGAATATACCTGCGTCTCCTACAGAGCTTGCCAAACATTCAGTAACACAGATTTCTGTGAAACTGTCATTACTCTACATGAAAACAAATTGATGTAATTTAGATGTATCCTGTTTGTGCAGTTTGTTCCAAAATATTTTTCATGTGTTCAGTTTTTTTAACAGAAATATTGGAAGATCTTAGGTTCAAAAAATCCCCAGAGGAGTTTTATGGAAACCTCCAAGGATGTGTTTGTCCCAATGAATTTTTAGTTATGGTTCAATTTATGATAATCAGTTCTCCCAGAATGAGAATTTATTTAATTGTATGTTGTGAACTGTCACAGCTACAGGCTGAAGCCTGTGTGATGCCTTTCCTAAAAGATGTTACAGTCATTTTATGCCTTAGATTTAAACCAAAGCGTTTGTACTGAGGGGTCTTGGTGAGTTAGTGATGAAGACCTTAGCAGCTCATCCCAGCAATTCTGAGCTCCAAACCCAGGATAGTAATGATGCCATATTCAGCATGTGTGAGGAGTCTGAGATTAATGCTTGTGAGGGACAGGGGGTTTTGCTGCCTGTGACAGTTCTTTGATATTGACTCTGGCTTTCATGCGTGCCTCTGCAACTGATATGGTCCCAGGGAACTGTAAATTCTGCTGATAAATTTGAGCATCTTTGTGCCCCAGTGGCAGTGCCGAGGTTGTGGCACAGCGGCTGTTGTGGCAGAACGGCCCGTGTCTCTCCTGGTGGGATCCTGCAGCGCAAGAGCTAATGTTTTATGGTGCACCGTCAGGAATTAATGGAGCTTCCTGTGGTTACAGGCAGCCTCAAAGGATAAAGTTGTTCTTCTCGCCGTGACCTCTCTAGATAGTTTAGTAGGGCATCATCATAATTTTGTGTCCTCTTTTATCCTTATGCTGGCCCCTAAATTTTCTCTTCATTGATCTGCTTCACAGGTCACAGCAATTTGCACATGATCTACAGCAGAGAAGATGAGAAAGGGAGGCAGAGAGAAAGCCACAGATAAAAGCCTCTTGCTTAGACCAGCTGCTTCTGAAGTGCATATATTTTTGTGGATTCCACACTATAGACGATGTTTTAGTCTCTGTCATACTTTCTGTCACAGCAGAGCAGTTTCAGGTATTGAAGGCCTGGTACCTCCAGCTGTCTGCTCACTTCCAGAACGAAGGTTTCTTCATGGTGAAGGAAGTTCATGTTGCTTTGCTGATGAAATTACTTGGGCTCCAGGTAAGCTGCTGCCTTTTGTGGAAATAGCCCTATACACTTACAGGGGTGAATGAATGTACTCTGCCTATGCAGTGCCCATTTCTCAGTGAAGCTGTGGTTATGTGATGGGAAGACAAAATCATATGTGACCTACACCCTCAGATTTTTTTGCTAGTACACCCATTATTGCTTAAGATTATCTTCTTTTCCATCTGTGAGGGAAGGGAACCAGTACCAATGGTTTCTGAGATGAGAGTGGTAATTGGGCCAGCAGTGCTTGTCTCTGACAATCTGGCTACCTGGACATCGGCACCTTTTTTAAGTTCTTCGGCTTCCCGGACCTTGCTTATCTGTCTGGACTTGGGGTACCATAAGCAATGAGTTGCGTTGCACTGTGCACTGCAAGTGGTGGTGGTTGTTCCTCTTCTTATGGTGTGGCACTTCTTATGGTGCCTTAAAGGGCATTGAGAGGTTCTCTGTTCTTACTCCTGTATTCACTGGGGGTTAGGTGACACCAAATAGAAAGTTTGTGAAGAGAGATGAGTCACCACAAACTGAAGAGAATGGTGGCCCCACGGCTGTGGGACTAACAGGTCTGGGGAGGAACCAGCACCTCATGGCTTTCATTGAGCTCATTAGGTGCAGTATAAAAACACAAAGACAAAACGCCAATGGTGGTGTTGGTCAGCTGAAGAAGTGGCCAGAAGAGACATTAGCTTTTTATATGGTTGCTGGTCATGCAAGGTGATAATTGTGTATGGGAAGAGTGTTTGGTCATAAGCATAACAGAAGTGACAGCGCTGTCTGCATTGCTTGCAGCAAGTGCTGAAATGCTTCTCTCCAGTACACGTTGTCCCGGCTGGGCCCCACCCAGGATAGGAGGTTGTAAAGTATGTGGCTACATGCTGACATTGTTCAAGAGCACGACTGCTGTGGAGTGCTGCAGTGGACTTATGAAATACTTCTGTGCTGGGGGTAGTCACTGACTGCAGGAAAATTTCTGGCTAGGATTTAAGATTTTTCCATTAAATTATGTGCATAAAACCACAAGGGAAGTTCACGAGAAAACATGGGTTGGATATGGCTACCTGTGAGACAATCTCTGCATTGGCATGACCGTACAAATGTGTGTATGGGTCGGTTCACCCCCTGACAGCTGGGGGAAGAATAATCATGAATCTATCATGGAAACCACACATTCTTGTGTGGGAGATGTGCCAGTGCACATCGTACTAATGACGGGGAGTGGACAGCCCCCCCTGTCAGCATGTGCCTGGTGCTAATGATGCTTAGGCTGTTCGGGGACGAGGAGCCTAAAGGGCTCCTCGGACCCTGTGCACCTCCCATGGCAGCAAGAGTCCTCTCCCAGCCAAGGGAGGATGGAGTCAGGGTGAGCTGTATGATGCGGTCCATCCCACAAGTCTGCCTTCCTTCTGTGTCACTGGCACCACTGGTTCCTCCTTGGGTACCTCCTATGACGTGGATTCACCTCCTTGCTTGGGAGCTGCTGGTCTAGAACAAGCAAGGAAAAGGTCGAACCTTGATCCTGGCCAAAACTTGTGTCCAAGTTTCCTGTATCCCAGTTTAGCTTCAGCTACTGCCGTTGCAGACTCCCTGTGTCTTTTACAGTATCTCCTGTGGATCTTTTGGAACTAGAGCTAAAAGATGTGCTTGTATAGTTTAATAGCACGTTTTTAAAGCTTTCCACTCTACAACTTGTAGCTAACAAGATAATGGATGTTGTGATTCAAGAATTCTTAGAAAACCTTGATTTTCACTTTCTTTTTTAGAGTATTTATTCATAATACTGTGCTAGCTGGATGTAAAGTACCCAAAATTCTAATTTGCATTTCCATTCCTTAATGCCAAGTATTGGGTGGTGTAGAAGACAGTTCAAAGATCTTATCATTGTGTCATCAGCGTAATGGGGTCACCCTAAAACAACCAGTGTTTGTGAGCAAAACATGGTGGGGGTATTAGGTTGTGTTTATTTGATTTAAGCATCTAAATCCAATTTTAACATCTGTTGTGTCATGTTTAGCTTTTAAATTCAGCTCTCAGGAAAATCGATGTTATGAGTGCAGTAAGGTGATTACAAAATTATTGTTCCCCAAGATGCATGATTTATGATGTTTTTAATGCTGCGTTCTGCAGGTTGTAACAGGAGAAGCCAGGCAGAGAAGAAGAGATGTGCAGAATAAGGAGCGCAACAGACATGTTAATTAAGAGAGCTTAAAGAGCACAGGGAAGGAAATGATTATTCCCCTTACTGGCATTTGATATCTTAATGCCCAGAGACTGTAAATAGGGGCAGGCTTTTCTGAAATGTGGGTGAGCAGGGACATGGAAGAGATTTGTAGAAGAGGTACTCAGCGTTATTAGCTTCATACACCACCCCACAGGTGCAGTTTTAATAGGAGGTAGCTGTTTTAATAACAGGAACAGGAAAGATGTTACAGAAAGACTTCTCCAGTGAGCGCACCAGTCCTGGGGTAAGGTGTAGGAAGCAGTAGTGGCCTGTCTCTGAACATGGTCAAACTACTGAAGTATCTTAATTGTTGGACATATTCTGTAATTTCGACTTTCTTTTGTAGCCAATGCACGTATGGGAGAGAAAGCCCTAGAGGACTGTCTGAAACCTAGCACAATAAACAAAATGCCTGTGTGCTTCTGGGAGGATGACTGGTCTATACGTAGTCGGGTATAGTAAAGAAAATTAGACATGAACATAAAGCATTTTTGGCTTGCCAGCTTAGCCTTTGCTGTTTACGCTGGCATGTTTCTAATCTTTGGATGCTCAGACTACAGAAATTTTTTCTTTATGAATATTTCTCTGACCCATATCATAGAGCTGGAATTGTGGTTATATGCCACCTATTGCAACTTATCTGTGTACAGTATTAATGAAGATATCTCAAAAATAAAAAAAAGCTTTAGTACTAGCTAGTTTTTCAGAATCTTCGTGATATACTTTAATATCAAATATTCTTTCCTTGCCAAAGCAATGATGCATACTAATGCTGTGGAAGATCTTTATGTGTTTTTATCGTTATATGTTTGAGAGTTATCCTTCCTCATCTTGAGAAATTCCGTTGCATCCAGTAATGCAGATCATGACAAAGAGGGGAAAAAGCTAGCAACAGTGGCAATGAAAAGGAAAGCAATTATTTGCCTTTAATTTGCTTCAGGGATCAATGAACCTTTTATCTCTGTGCCATATAATGTAGCTGAATGTTCACTTCATTTTATAAGTTTTTAACTGGTACTTTGGGCAACTGAACAAACCTTGTAAAAATTAATAAATAAGGACCTAAACCAACCCCAGGACTGGAATTTAGAACAATTGTATAAAAAGAAAAAAAAAAACAAATAAATCCTAAATCTTAGGTGGACAGATGAATGGACAGTACTTTTTGTCCCTGGTACAAGAAGTACAGTAATTTGGATTCCACTAATTTATGAACCCCTAAATGACATAAGATGGGGTCTTGATAAACTCCAATGAGTAATGTAATGACCTGGAAAGCTATTTAGCATGGACAAATAAACTACTTTTGTATAATAATTACTTATGGAGTAATTATGCATTGTAGTGAGTGATGGGCTTCAAAGCAGATGATAATGCTAATTAAATCTGCCCTCATCCCTGTGAGGTAAGTAGTAGCAGTCAAATGTTGATTGCTCCAGAATGGGCCCTGGAGATAGCAGACGTCCAAACTTTTTATGTGGCTAAAATGATACAGCGCAGCCATGCACTGCTCTGACTCAGTTCAACATCTTCATGTGGTTTCTCCACTGGATCTATTTGGAAATCCTAGCCAGTTTGCAACAATATTGCAGGACTTACGCTGTACTTGTAGGAACTTCCAGTCTCCAAATTCTACAGTATATTTTAATGGATGAGATTGTGAACTTCAGTAGCCTTAGATAGGTTTTCAATGACCAATCTTGCAGTATTACCAGCTAATATCAAGATGGAGTGTCATGTCACGTGTAACTGCCTGTCATGCTGAGATGATACCAACAGGGTTGGTTCCACTAACCAGATAACCATCAACCATCCATTCCTTCTCTTTGCCTTGGACTGGATCTTGTAATCAACTTATTTTACACAAGAAATATGCCAGAAGCATGTAGCCAAGGGTAAGAGGTTGAAGCGTGGGAATACTTCCTGTGATGGGAAGCCAACTGCTTTAGATTAGTGTAACATCAGATCAACTGATCTTCAGTGTGAGTAAAAGGAAGTACAGCCTAATTATTAGAAAACAGAGAAAATTATCCTTAAACATTATCTTTGTCTTCTAAGGCAGGGGTTAAGCACATGTCAATTTTTCCATCTTGAATTTGAACAAAGATGTTACACAAAACCAAAATTCAGATAAAACTTCAGTAGGGTATTTTCAGTAGGGACGAAATGAGACAAGCTCAGTAATGATTTCTCTTCCCCTTATCTGGTGCAATATAACAAAATAGAACAGGTGAATCTGTAAGGGATCTGTAGGACATTCACACATCCCCTTACTCCTTGGCACTTTGGTGGCATAGAGGACCTCCTCTACATGACTGCGAGCTAGAAAATGTGATTCACTGTATGATCACATTGCCTGAAGTTTTACAATCTTCGTAGACATTCCATTCTGATACTTACCTATTCTTCCTATTAGAAGATTTTTTCCTAATATTCTGCTTGCACTTCATAGAATCATAGAGTCATAAAACAGTTTGTGTTGGAAGGGACCTTTAAAGGTCATCTAGTCCGCCCCACCCTGCAATGAGCAGGGACATCTTCAACTAGATCAGGTTGCTCGGAGCCCTGTCCAACCTGACCGTCAATGTTTCCAGGGATGGGGAATCTACCACCTCTCTGAGCAACCTGTTTCAGTATTTCACCATCCTCAGTGTAAAAAATTTCTTTCTTCTATCTAGTGTAAATCTCTCCTCTTTTAGTTTAGAACAATTACCCCTTCTCCTGTTGCAAAAGGCCATGCTAAAAAGTTTGTCCCCATCCTTCTTACAAGACCCCTTTAATTCAAGCTCATTGCTCTGTCTTGTCTCCAGAGCCCTGAGGCGTTGTTTTTTTTACTCCTCTTTTACTGCATTCTTTCACATATTTGAAAGCTGTTGCCATGTCTCCCTTGAGTCTTCTCTAAACTGAACACTGCAGATTGTAGTCTTTTTTCCTCAACAGCTCTCTAGTCCCCAGTCTCAAGCCAGTGCATGTTTTTTCATGTGGTTCTTGCTTTGGTCTCAGTATCTTGTTCTGTCCTGTTACTTGTGCTAATGACCAAAACACATGCCTTGTAGAGTTTGTTCACAATCAGTGTAATACCCGTATATGAGTTGACCAAAACATACACAGCCTACCGTCCTCAGATATTTGCCTGGACTTCAGTGTTTTTTCTTGCTTTCAGGATGTGCTACATACAGAGCAGTTTCCTTCAAAGGTTACATTTGCATTATCAGCAGAGAATATGGAAAACAGCACAATTTTGGTTGATTACAAACTACAGATTCACTAACGGGCACTGTAATTCTAATTGCTTCTTTCTGGGTTCTTCCATAAAGTTTACCAGCTAATTTGCACAACCATGTTCAGCTGTGAAAAGCTATGGCTCAGTCAGAGGCTGCAACAGCTTCCTCTTTTCTTTGTCTGGAGCATCTGTTATGATAGAATAGTAAACAATTTCTTTTTCTGAATAATTCCGAATAATTTATCCAGTGTAATTCACTCCAAGGAAATCTTAGATAGCACACACATGCCTTTTGTTCTTCTGCAACTTCCTACTATTAAGAATATGTCCGATTGTTGTGTGTGATGCTACGTGGAATGTATTAGCCAAATGGAATGGGAGTCTGTCAACGATGGCGCGGAGTGGCTGACCTTTATTGATGCTAAAAACAAAGGAACCTCCAACATTCAAAACCAAGTGTTCTTGGAAGCATACGGTAAACTTTCTTTTAAATTCAGTTTTCACCAAACAGAGTGGGGGAAAAGAGAGAAGCAATTTACCTCTTTGTGCAAGAATAATTAAGCCCTAAAGGAATAAAGATGCTTTTGTGGGACTAGGAGCATCAATGGCTTCTGTACTATTAGCTAGGGCAAGAATGCCGTCATCATTGGACTCCCACCCAACAGTATGCTGGAGCATATACAACGTATCTCAAACTATTTTCAATTAACATTAAAATACTGTTCTGTGAACAACTCTTTGACCACAGAGATCTTGAGATTGTGGTACATTTTTTTGCCTTAGTTCTTTATCAGTGTTCATTTCTCTTATGTTTCTATGGGAAACAGTGCCATTTAAAATGGAGAGGGAAGAAGTTAGAGTACTCAAAGAGCTGGGCAACGCAAGGGGTTTTCAAAGGAGCTTTTTGGGCTACAGGCTGGTAAATTATAACTAACTTACTCGTAGAGTGCTCTCTTGAAATGAGAGGAGCTCTACAATATAGTGGAGTGTTTGGAGTACCTTGTAGTCCAGCGCTGAGAGGAATCAGCTGATTATATGAGTGCTAGTGGATGTAAAATCAGGAAAAAAAACCCCACGTATTTGTTTCTGCAGCCAAGCTAAATTCCAGCCCTTCCTGCAAATGAAGTCAAAGATTCACAAAACTTAAGCCAGAGAAGACAAGTCAGAGTTGACTTCTGAGCAGAGTGTGAAAGGAAGGGATGGTTTTTAAGACCACGTAGCACATCTGGGTACTTAAGCAATGAAGTGCTGCTCCTCACAGCCAGATGATCAGTCTTGAGTTGCTCAGCTGTTTTAACAGTTATCCCAAACAACGATGTGTATTTACAGCATGCAGGAAGCTCGCTACAGAGCTCCGCTGTGCAGCAGGCAGTGCACGCTCCGGAGCCACTGGATGGTCATCAGCTCTCAATCAGAGTATGCAAGGTGATGGTAAAAGAACAGGACTACATACAAAAAAATGTTCAGGTTGCTGACAAGTGAGACAGAGCAAAGCTGCAATAGTCTGCCTTAAAACTGATGCTTCATATTCTTACAATTTAGGAGAGGGTAAATGATGGTATACCAATATTTTGAAGAGGATATAATATTATTTAGGTAGCATTTACAAAAGAATATGAGGAATTCTAGACACCTAACCAGGAGAGAGTGACTTGGCCATCACAGTGACAGTTAAAATTTATGGTAGATGAAGATTTATTTTGGATAAAGACAGGACAGAGCTATGATCTGAATTACCCATGTGAATGATAGGGATCTAAATTAATGGTAAACACTCAAGAAAAATATAATCATCAAGCTGTGGAGAGCAATTCAACAGCAGTCATGAAACAGCAGTCATGAAATAGCAGCTAATCTTAAAGTTGAATAAGGAATTGGCTGGAAAAATTGGCCTCTAAGTTCCCTAGGAACTAAAGTGATAAATAAAAATCTAAACAATGGAAATTTGCCCTTTAAAGGCAAGCATAACTGGCAGCCATGTTTAATATCCCGGGTCCCATTTGCTCACCAGGCTGAAGGCTGTGCTGAGTTCCTGTCACAGGCATCCTTTGAATTTCCTGAAGTCACTTAGGGATGTGTCCCCTCTGCAAGTGAGATTGAGTTTTGGGACTGTTGTCGCATCTGCCAATCAAGAGAGCAAGGAGCAGCTCAGCTGGACTCTTGGTCTCCGCTGCCATATTCCAGTTTTCTTCACAGGTACTGGGGAGACTTGGGTGAGGTATTTTCTCTGCCTTTGATGGGCAGTGTTTAGCTGCAGCGTTGCAACTGCTGTTCCCATTGACTGTGTGTGATGGTGGGCTCACACCCCAGGTAGAAGATGATCCAATTTTCTCTTCACTCAAACTGCCGTGTGGGTGAGGAGAGCTGGAAAAAGGGGTTGCTTTCTACCACCCTTTTGGCTTTGCTCTGTACAAAGGGAATTTCACAAAAATGTAGAGTTTCGGACACTATGCTCCAAAATCCCTCTGGCACTCCTGGCAGGTTCCTTCAGAAATTGCTTTTTAGCATGTGGCTCAGGCTGTGCATGCAAAGATTGGGCATGCCTGGAACAATGGGACTCCCTTGACTGGGGCCTCTGCACGCTGGGGTTACGCAAGTGATAATATTTTGCTTTTGTTCAACTTCTACAGCTCAGCTCCTACAGGCTGCAATAATAATCCTGATATTTTAATAAGATCTTCTCATAATCTGTTACACTAAGCCTGAATACACCACTTACAGAACAACACAGGATCTCTGTTTTTGAAGCCTCCTGACAGACAAATGATGGACATGATGCTAGAGATCTCAAGACAGGGAGTGTCTAACTAATTTTCTATATTCAATTTACTTTGATGAGAGATTAAATTGAAGCTGCTATTGCATCGATTACGGAGGTTTGGGAAGAATTTCTGTCCCGCCTCATTGCTGCAGATACTTGTTTTGAATGATCCTTCATTAACAGTCCACGTGGAAGCGAACGATTGAATCCTGGGAGGTTTCTGTCTCTCCTACCATCTCATCATTGCTTCATAAACCTTAAGTGAGATCTTTATGTGTAGTGGGACTCAAGAGTTGCAGCCTGCCGGAAATGAAATGTTCCTCCTTATTTTGCCCCAGGGAGAACTTGTAGGTAACATTTCTCCACCTTCAGACATGATTATTCATCGCATGGCAGCACTGAGGGATTTCTGGGAGAAGTCAGATGTTACCTCTGCAGGAGCTGGGACTGCTCATGTGGACCAATGTCCCCACTTCAGAGCAGTGAGCGTGAGTCATTTTCTCCATGTAACACAGGAAAGAATTTATACAGATAATTGCAAATACTGCTAAAATGAGAAAGTATCATATTTTCACCCTTATAAGATGATGTCTGTATTCTGTCTGGTACGGGAGGCATATTTCAAAAGACATGTTCGGAGTTTTATCAGTCATCAAGTGAAGTACTTCCAAAAATATTACATTTCCCTTCAAAGTCAGGTGTCATTCCTTGTGCAAAATGATGTTATGAAAAACTCTTCTAACCTGGTAAATTTCAAAATTCATTCAAACTTTGATTATCTTGAATGACCAGAGCCATCTCTTCTCTTGCATCTGAAAATACAACAAAATCTTACAAAATGAATATATGGAGACAACTGTTTTTATTTTTTCTTGAATGGACGCAGTTATATCAGAACTCAGCAACATGAATATATGCCAAAAACAAACTTGCACAGTTTGTAGGATTTTTTTGTATCATGTCTAGAGAGATTTATATTGATTAAATTTAACACTCAAAATAAACAATCAAATAAGACAGGTTATTTCACCGAAATAAAAAACAATGCTTACAGAATCTGGAAAATATTTTAAAATTACCTTTCTATTTTTACTGGCACGTACGTTTTAAAAAATGCAAGTTTCTTCTTGCTTCACTGGTAGATTTAGTGACAGTATGAACATTTAGTGATAATAATTGCTTGGCAACCCAATATGCCTCAAATTTAGGAATGTTTGTTTTTGCAATCCTCTCTACTAAAGCCAGCATTGTTTTAAAATTAACTCTATATACTTGCACATATTGTGTTTTGCACATGGGGCAAGGTGTGCTCTACACCTTGTTATGACCATATTGCAGTTATCTGCCATGGGAGATTTGAAAAGCTCTTTTTCTGGGCCACTGGAACAAACCTCGTGTTTTTTTTAACCTGACCATGACAGAAATCTGTAAAGGAAACACCATTGCTATGCCTAAGGTTAGTTTTGCCGTGGTAAGTCTTCCTGGAGCCTAACGATGTGGAGAAAACATAGTTTCTTTTTGTGGAGACTAATTGCTGTTTGGGAAGACAACTGAAAGTTAAAATAATGAGGTTTATAACATTTTTATTTTTATTGCTGCTATTAGTAAGTCCAGTGGTACAGTCTGCAAATAAAACAGTGAATTCTCAGGGAATTTGTCATGAGGAAAGACTGGCAGGTTGGACCTGAAATGTTGTTTGTAGGAAGGGAAATACGTAAAGTGTTTCCTATTTGTCACCTGGCGTGGTTCTGCCTGCGCAATATGTACTCTGCAGAATTAATCACACTGTTGTTCCAGTCCTCTAGCTTGTGGCACCAGAAGAACCTTACTGAGTTTGTAGCCTATTGGAAATTTCACATGTGCCAAGCTTAAGCACCAGACAAAATAAGAAAATACTTAATCTGAATGTTTGATCTAAGAACTACTGGCTCCTTCTGTGTTGACAGCAAACACCGTTCTCACATATCACTTTGTATTTAAAGAGAGAGAAGCCAGGATATCACTCCTTGAATGTAAATGCTGTTATAGAAATAATTATTGTGAAATATTTAGATTTTTCCCAATATTTTATGGTATTTTTAATGAAAGCAATGAATTGAAATTAATACAAAGTTGTGTAATATTCTGGATTTTTTCTATTCAGTCAGAAGAATTCATGCGATTCCTCAGTGCCATCTTTGCCCTTCTAATGCAGATTTTTTCTTAAAAATTTATGGTTCAGATATTTGTTTGGTTTTGATTTACTTAAGCCCTTATTCTTTCTTGATTCTCCTGCAACACAGTTACAGTGAGCCTCTTGACTGGAACCTGTCTTGACACACATGCCAAGGCTTATGCTCTTCACTGCCTTACCGTGCTTGCACTATGTGAGCTCCTGAAGGTAATCATTTGCAAGCTTGCTGCTTTATCTTATAATTAGTCGCATAAAATGGCTTTTAATTAACTTTTCTTTAGAAATCCTGCTGTATGCCATGGAATCTCAAGGTGCACTTAAAGATGCTCAAGGTCACAAAACACAGATTTAGTAGCTTAACTGAGTTGTTCAAACATGGAACTTTTACAGAGTGAACTGGGCTGAGCGCACCCAGGTAAGTTGTTCACTTTGGAGCTGTAACCAGAGTCAAGAAGGTGATTTTCTCAGGGCATTACCAGAATTTTCCTTGAAACACATTCTAAGCTTTTCATGGCAAGTTTCATCCATTAACTCAGCTTGTAAATCGTTAAGCCTTACGGCTTGTTAATCTTTTTCCTTCCTTAGTTTTTTGTTTCTTCAAAGTAGTAGTTACAGACTGGAACCTACAAAATGCTGAGCACTGTATTCGCCATCAAGCAAACCTCTTAATGTTAATCATGCTCTAAAAAATGCTGCCAGATTGGAGCTAAATCTCTGCACATCCCCTGTATTTCTCCAGCTGGGCGCCTTTTTCATTCCTATGAAAGGATGGATGTGCTGCTAAGACACTGAGCTTGGGCTGGGGGGATTCAAAGTCCAGTTTGATCTGCTACAGCCTCATTTAATCATGGCTTAATTTAAAAAATGGAGATGATAAATATTTTGTCTTTTTGATTCTGAACTCTTGGGATGGCATTTATTTCTTAGCCATATAAGAACATTAAGACCTTATTTTTGGATCTTATGGTGGGCTGTAAATAACACCTATCACTTATGGGGCAGACATTTAACCCCCGGGCTGACTCTGGTTAGGATTCCAGTTACCCAGCTTTGCAGCAGAAATGTCTTGGGAGGGCTTCTTCTCACTGTCTCTGTACAACACTGTGTAATTGCATAGAAATACTATTGATGCTTCAGATAAGATTTTGTTCAAAGCCTTTTGCTTCCAGATAAGTAAAAGAAGGGTGAATTTTAGATTGCCTTTACATGCCTTCATTTTCAGAAAGGCAATGTCTTAGACCTTTTGAAAGATTAATTAAAATAATGAACGTTCATTATGTCTACATTTTAAAGTGTCAGCTTCCAGCATCTGCTTGAGTGAAAGTATATCTCACTTTTTATCTCTACCTTTGTTAGTAATTGTCATAATTGTAGGGTACCATCTCATTTTTTCCAATTTTGTATATTATCTCTGTACAATTCTTCCCAATTGAGCTCCGTATTGCCCCTTTCTCATTCGTTTCATTAAACACTAAATCAATGAACTTTAAGCATGCCAAGGTTAGTAATGTGGCAAAGTAGTTATCCATTAAACATCCAGACAGTAAATCTACTACCTATCTCTTTTGAGGAGGTTATAATATGCCATACAATTAATTATTTGGAACTTGAATACACTTAATTCCTGTGAATTGCAAAATGGAACTATTAGTAGAAAACATTACACCTCCATTATGAGAAGGAAAGCAATAGCTTTTTAAGGTTTAAAAACCTTTTAGCAATCTCCGATGTACCTTGCCAACACAGCATCTTTTGTGAAAGGTTTGTGCTCCTAAACACAAGCTTGCATCAACTGTTCTGGTAACAGTGATTTACAGTCATTGTGTTGCCTATCTGTCTGTCAGCGTATCTATGTATGAGTTAGTCTGTTCTTCTCAACGCTTTTCACAAACTCTGCTTCCTTTTTCAGGCCAAGAGGCAAAAATCTGATAGGCGTCGTATGAAGCAGCAGACTGCTAAACTGATGATGGATGAGTGAAAGCTGCAAGGCAGAACTGAATCACATTTCTGTTGGCTGCTGTTTGTGGAGATGCTTCTTCAACACCAGCAGAAGTCGATGGTAAGAGGCCAAAAGACATCTCCGTGCTAATACACTGGGCAGCAGGTATATTAGTGCAAAAAACCCCAAAGAGCATGTGAGTGCATGTATGAATAAATCTATGTTAATTTTAAGAACCCTGTTTAAACTTCTGTCCATGAGATGGTGCAGCATTTTGCAGTTGCGTATGATACTGTTGGTCATGCTTAAGCTGTTGTCCTCTTGGTGTTACTCACATTTGTGCTTATATGACTGAATAAAAATGGGGAGAATAGATCCTGGAAGTATGGGGTCATCTTAACTAGCTCACAAAGCTATTGCTCTGCAGTATTCCCAGGATGGAAGGCAGTAGTGCTTTGTGGGTAATACGTAAAAATATAGTTATAAATAGCGATTGGAAGAGTTAGGACAAAGCTTGTAGGTGGTATTGTTATTTTAAAAGAACCCCACATGTTTTTCTTTGGCTGTTTGCCTGTTGTTAGTTCATTCACAGAAATTGTTAAGAGGTATATATAATTTAGACATCCATAAATACCAATGTATAAGAGGGCAAGGTTATTAAAATTATAGAAGAGTTTACATTAAAATACATAACTGAATACTGTTACAGATAAAAAGTGAAAGGACTCTTCATTCATGTCAGGATTTTCTGTCATATGCTGCAGTGTCTGTAAACATCCTAAAGGAGAAAATGGCTTCCTTTGTTTTGATGAATCCAGTATGGCCTTTCTGAGAGGGTTTTACAAAGCTGAAGGCATCATTTCAATGTATTCTTATGCCATTTCCATTTCAGAGTGTATATCCCAGATTTTCTCTTATTTAAGTTTCCAGTAAACCTCTTCTCAATTTTTTTCCAAACAAGGTGTCCATAAATCCTTTTAAAACGACATAATGAAGGGCAGTGTTGCCTGTGACATCTCTCACATGCGTACCCAGCTGTTCTGTTGTCTTTGCTTGTTATCACCTGTCACCAGATGATAACAGAATAATTCTGGAGATACTGATTGTTTAATTAATTGGAGGATACGAGTTTTTTTTTGTTGCTTTTCTAAGGTCCTGGTTTGTGGTGGCAATTGCAAGCAGCGCTAATATAATACATCTTTTATGGTCTTAATGATGTGGGCTTTTCTTTGCTATGCATAATTAAAATTCATGAGGCAGTGGGTTAGGAGATATTAGAGGAAGGTCCCTGTGCAGAAATGTTATATACTGCAATATAATTAGTAGAACAGCAAGTCTTTAAAGTTAACCATTGTACTTTATTTGGCCATTTAACGACAACTTTCAAATAGAAGTGCAGAGAGAGCAGCCTGATTTTAAAACCAAAGCATCCCTTTTAAAACAGATCCTAAACAGTTATAATTATGGATAAGAATAATTAATTTTGCCTTAAGCAAACCATTAGAAATCTAGAAAAGTCTCGTACTGAACTTGCTGTCTTAATGTTTGTTAAAAATGTACTAGGTACTGTGTCAATTCTTGTGATTTTCCCAAACTTGACAATAATTTCCCCCCCAAAATGAAGATTTTAATAATATGAGATATAGTGAATACTGCAAAATTCACAGGGTTTTGCCCATGTTCTAAAAATGTGTATTTACTAAAATGGGGTTAGACCTCTCTTAGTGCTCTTTGGTACTGATGTATTTAACACTGTGGCAGATGATGTGATTAACAAGGATGAACCAGATAGCAATTAGTCATTAGCGGTTAAGTGCAACATCACAATCTTGCTCTTCACTGTGGATGTGGGGTAAAAAAATGATCCATTGCCCTTCTGAATAGTCATCTCTTGATGTGACTGGTTTCGAGATTTCACATGTTTCCAAAACAGAGAAGTCTTCTTAATCTAATTTCTGTTTCTTGCACTGAGACTGCAGGATCTGCTGTCAACCTCAGAGTATTTGCTGGGATTCCTAAGACCAGGAGGCACTCATCCACCATGAACTTGTCCCACATCAAAGATTTCCCAGTGCACCCTGCCCCCGAACCCTAGAGTTCCATCACTCCAGGCACCTACTTGGGGAATTTTCTAGGCTGGGGAGTCGCTATGCTGCTGGTTTAACCTAGCTGGTGACAACATAACAGAACAGAAAGGATGCAATTAAATATACCTCTGTGCCACAAAAGCATTATGCTTAAAGCATTGGGAATTATACATCTCTGAAAATAACAAGAGATGGGAGGCTATCAAGTGTTACCTCTCATTTCCTGAGTGCCTGGGAAACATCTCACCTCTGCGTCCTTCTGACATGTGGCAGCGGTGCACCCTTCTAGCTTAGGTTGGACTCTTATGTGTAAACAGGTCTCCCTCTTTCTTACATGCTGCTTTGGAAAGCTCCAACCATTTCCTACCTCTTTTTCACAGGGGAAAAAATTACTGCAGAAGAATGAGAGTAATTTAATGTAACTGATGGATCTCAGCTGCTCTTAGAGGTAGTCCTTCTCTGTCCAGTAGCTTTTCTGAGCTGGGTAGTCACCTGGAAGGCAGTTCAGTGGGATGCCTTCAGGGAAAATTAGGCATTTATCATATGACACAGATGTATTTTAATTTCATTTATCTTAAGTTTTTATTTCGCGTATTCTGAAAGCCTAAGGTACATAAAGCAAGTCTCATTTTGGCATGCATATTTTAGCTGATCAAAATGTCAAACTGTCTAGCTGTCAAATAGTGCCAGTTCTGTACATGTGTTAAATAGCCCCAGTTCTGGGTATGTGTTAAATAGCCCCAGTTCTGTATATGTGACAGGCTTATAGTAGGAGAGGGAATAAAACTAAGCAACTTGATAGATTAAAGTGTTGCTAGGACAGCTGAACATGTTGTCCAGCTTGTCACAGCCCAGGGCAGAGCCTGGCTTGCTGCTGCTGTTTGAAGTTGTGTGTTTGTGTGGTGGGGTGGGAGAGGTGGGACTGTCACTGGAGGCAACCTGTCCCAACAGCAGGCTTTGCCTGCTATTCCTTATTTCTCCCTTGTCTGGTGCAGGAAGCGCCTGGCTCAGCTACCCTCTCATCCTTTCCGGGAGCAGTGAACGTTGCGGGAGGTCTCCCATCTTCCCTTCCTCATGCCCTCCCTTCCCGGGAGCTGCTGGGCTGAGGTTCACCTGGCCCTTCAAGGACGTTAGGAGAGTAAAATATGGAGCCCCCCACAGAATTCATGAAATACGATGTACAAGACAGTTAAAGGAAATGTGCAAGTCAAGTGTAGGCCAGCCTGCGTTAGCAGAGCTCTCCATTTTACAGTAAAAGGAATTGCATGAGCAGTTCACAGTGCATTATGTACCGTGCACCAAAGCAACCTGCTATGTCCATCAGCTGCTGACAAGTGGTGCTTGGACACTTGCTAGTGTTAGTTCAACACTAAGACTAAAGTTAGATCAGTGTCCTTATTGTTCCTAAAAGAGCCTCATGTTCTCCTATGTTTTTTCCTTTAACTTTCTTTTCCAGTGTACTTAACTGAAGTTTTCACTTTTATGACTATTTGCCAGTGCCAAAAGCCAGTCAAATATGAGGCATGGTGCTAGTGAAGACAGTTTGCTGTGATGGGGTAACATGGTTGAAAGAACATAACGTTGAAAAAAGAAATAATAGTGCATCTTCCTTGTAGGGGAAAGCAAAAGAAAAACAAAACCAAAACACACACACATATGACAATAGATGAGATTTGTGCTTGGAAATACCTTTTATCTTCCCAGAGATCTCTCTCAATTCTTTCTGAACAGTAATAGGTTTAAATTAATCCAGGACAACTTTACTAATGATACAACCCAACTTGCATCCCTGCTCTGTGTTTCTCAGCTGAACTAATTTGAATGCAAATCAAAGAAGTGACTGTTGTGCATAGGAAAGAACAAATACAGTTTTAATCTTATTTGCATTGCAGGTGTCTTTAGCTATTGATTTAAGCGATCAACAATCTATATTTGGTTCGGAGCAAAATGACATATTCTATGACACGTGTCACAAGTCAGATTCGATTCTTCTGCTGTAATTTCTAACCTCAGTTTTAAATACTGTCAGCATCATCTAGAATTTAGAAAAAAAAGGAGCAACTCATCACCATGCCAATTGAACAAAAAATGCTGTATGATTTAAATACCTATAGCTTCATCATTTACCCAGTTTTAAACTTTCATTTGGCTAAGCATGAGGTTGGTGATTAAACTGGTGCATAATTATTAGCAACAGAAAGGCTGTTGTCAGATCTCACAGTTTTCTGACCAGGTGCAGGCTTCCCGGATTCAGTCGGAGCCTGCCTGTCAGTTTTATGAACAATCCAGCAAAACAAGTGACTGATTTCCTGTTATCATCGCAGAGGCAGTTTTCAGCAGATTGTCACAGTAAACCTCCGTTTCTGAATAGTGTAATGAACATTCTGATGTTTGCAAAAGCAATTTTTTATATATAGACATGTGTATAAAGTGTGAGTGTAAAAGCATTAACAATCTGCTCCTGGTATCTGTCTCTCAAACTCTTTATCTGTATCCTTTAACTGATATCCATCCATTTCACTCTAATGTCAAAGTCAGTCAAACACTTTGTGATAATGCAAACGGAACAAAAGTGTGGTCTGCTAAATTTATCCAATATGATGAGGACTTCAAAAGATTAAATTTCTTTGCTCTGTTTTTTCCAGCACACTTTCATGTTCAAAATCTACATGACTGGTTTACCAAGTGTTTGTCCAAATCTCAAGTTTATGCAGCATAATGTAGGCTGTGCCTTGAAAGAGCAACAAGTTTTTGCATCAGCTCCCTGCAAGGACAAACTTGTTCTGGATTCTGAGCGTCTCTGTGGGGTTTGGGTCTCCCATCTGTGCTGGTGCTGAGGTGGTGACTCGCTGACTCACCCTGTAGAGCAGGGAGAGACCTGGCTCACGCTTTCTGTCATTCCTCACACGCTCATGTCTCTTCTGAGTACATCCCCCCCTCTGTTTTTTGTACTTGCTGCTGCTTCAATAATTTACCACTGGTGTAGGAACCTGGATCAAGAGCAGGAGCCCTGCAGCGCGAGGCACAGCGCGATCACAGGGCACGTCCCTGGGCTTGGGCTCCAGCCTGTTTGAACATTGCCTGTGCTCCACCGTGGCTGGGTGGTGCAGGAGCCGTACTCTGCCGGTGCAGCACTGTGTCCGAGCAAATATGTGGCATCATGACTGAGATGTAGCAGACGCATATAGTTATCTGGCTTTTGGTCTGGAGTTGCTTATGTCCTGCTGGGTCGGAGCAGACAGCTCTTGCTCTGGAGAGTGGCAGCCAGTGTGGAAAACAGCTCACAGCCGGGTGGTCAGACAGCTAAAAGAGGTCTCACGTTGGTAACCTTGGTTTGGACAAACTGGTTTTAGAGGATGAGACTCTGTTTTGCTTTCTCCAGTGTACCCTCACTTTTGTCACTTTCTCAATGTAATTGGCTACCTAGTTTTGCTACATCAATCTAAACACATGTATAGAATAAGCATCCGATCTAAAAATAAAAAGTGTTCAGTGAGAAGAGAAACATTTTGTCAATGTGCTTTTAAAGTGTTATTCTGTGGGATAAAAAGTACCGTGTTGGAGAAAGCAGTCCATAAACACTGTTTTCCTCTTTCACTATATTGTACTGTAAATTCGTTAGTGGACTTGACATTTCTACCCCTCCTTGAAAATATTCATCTGCTGTACCAATATTGGAGCTGAATTGATGCTGAAGCTTTCAAGTGCATCCTATTTGCCTGTGAAATAGAAACAACTAACCAGAAACTCATACACAATAATTATACACTAACAAGCCTGTTTATTCTTCATCTTCTTTCAAAATATGTGCCCTGTTACTCACAATTTTATAAACACAACGGTAAATAACTCTGAATGTTTTAAAAATAGGTCATAAAAGCAGTCTGATTTCACTTAATGCATATATACAACAGTATGAAAGAGAGGGCTGCCATCTTCGTCACTGGAGGGAAACACAGCCCTGGCAAAGATGAGTAAGACCCTACAGAAGAGCTAAGCCCTATGAGTGTTGGGGGAGGACACTCTTGGACTCAAAAAAATGGATTGAGATATAAAGACAAGTTTAAAATTATGTATTTATGAAATGGGTTAATCTTTTACTAACAATGACAGATTCTGATGAAGGTAATTAAAAAACTCATATTTATTGCTCAGCCTAACTTTTTGCTTGAAAAACATTGTCGCTTTGTTAGTTTTGTGGTATTGTGTTAATATCATAATGTTTTAACTGCTAGTACTATTGGAAATTAATATTTGCATTTAAACAAGGCTTCCTTCCCTGGTTGGAACAGGAAACCCTTCCAGTAGGAGTGGTTTTGCAAAGTTATACCCCTTTGTGAGTCCCAAGCATCTTTGCAAGCCCAAAAGAAATAGAGTCACAAAAAAAGGACTTGCACCTGAATCTGGAGCTGGGCCCTTGGAAATGGGTTTTGTGTGGGAATTACCACTCTCAAAGAAATGGCTTTAGCACCTTGTTCAGGGAAATATATGTCTGCTACAAATTCTGCTTCAACTCATCAGCAACAAAAAGATGAAAGAGCAGACGAGTCTGGGAGCAGGGAGAGATTTGTACCTTCTGATGTTCTCCTAAATACTCATGTTTGTAGTGCTTCATAATTTTTCATGTAATATCCTTGCAACATCCCTCTGAAGTGGAAAAGAGCCATGACTCTTATTTTACCAATGGGAATCTGAAAACAGGGAAGCCACACTCCTTTGATTTGGATCAACCAGCTTGCTTTAAGGGTGCAGAGGTTTGTGGTGAAATGGGGAGGGAAGACCAGCTGTCCTAAACCCCAGGCTACTCCCCAGGTAACTGGGCCATCTTGTCTCCTGGGAAACTGTTGGATCTGGCCTTTGGCTCTAATTCATTGATATTACAGCCAATAATATCAACTACTGATGCAGCATCTTCACCTGGGCAACACTGAGAAGGCAGGCTCTGAAGAAACTTAAACATTTTAAAAGCCCTGGAAGAGGTTGCCCTGGCGTAAGAAGCCTGGTGTCCTGCTCATAGGTGGCTAATCCTCAACATATCTCAAGGAAGAGGGTGAAGGAGAGGTTTTGGTATTGGTTTATTAGAACAGGAATCTATGAGATCCAGTTTTCTTAAATTCTTCCTGAAGCTGGAAGATGACAACGTCAAGGCTAAGTTCTCTATAAAGTCAGTGGAGAGAGGTGAACCTTTAACTTGGATGGCCCTGACTGTCTCCAGAGGTGTGTCTACCTTTCTCCACGGGGTGTGTAGGAACTCCATGGCCTTTGTTGATCACTGCATGGCTGGGACAAGGCTCCTGCAGCACAGACATCTCCATGGTGTCTATAAAGGTTACGATGCTCACAATATGTCTTTCCTTTCCTTGGCGTGTTACGTAGCTCTCTCTGGGGTGCTAACGGGAGAGAAGGCAGCAGCAAGTGGCTGCATGTAATCTCATGGCTGAGGCACCCACAAACAGTCAAAATACTTTGGTGTCTGTTTTTTGACTGAGAATTCAAAGTTCAGGTTTCTAATTCTCCTGTCCTCGGGGGTCCATAAATAGCAAGCATGCTGTGTCCTGAGTCCAGGGAACACAGACACTGCACCTTGCCACAAACGCCTGCATCACACTGACCATGAAATAGGAGAAAGTGAAGGGAACGCCTTGCACCTGCTTGAGCTTACAGAGCAAAACCTTCACTTGGGTGTTCCCGGACTTCTGATTGCTGACCAACGTCATGTTCCTCATACTGTAGCATTTTCTATCCAAAGGTTGCTTGATATGCTCAAAGATAATCTGTAAATACTTTAAACCAAGTGTTGAAAAAAACATAGGAGGTGCTTAAGGAAAACTAGCTGACTCTTAACACATGATTAGTATTACTTTTATTTCAAGGTTAGCATTATAAACAGAAGGGTTTGGTCATTTCTTGCCTAACAAATAGCCGCCTTCACCAGCATTTCTTCTCTGCTTATTATTTGAGAGAGGAAATGAGAGGAAAGTGGGAAAAGGGAGGGAAATAGGAGGTTTGCTGTTGACTTGAACTATTTTAAAGGCTGTTTTCATTTCCTCCGCTTATTTGTTCCTGGGAAGAGATCAAGCATAAACAATCCCACTTCTACCTATTTGAGCCAAAACACCAGGATAACTGTACCTGAAAGAGGAAGGGTCGACTTCACACACTTTTACAGGCAGACGTGCCTGCTCCATACCAGAATCTATTCCTGACCTACTTCACTCAATACCAAGTTTTAAAGAGATGATTAGAGCAACACTGTATTTAACATATGTCAGCTGGTCAAGGCTAAGTTTGTCCTTTCTAGTGGTATCTGTTTGAGAGGTAGGGTGTAACTCACAGGTATTTTCTTCTCACTTTAAGCAAAAAAAAAAAAAAAAAGAAAAAAGGACTTTCCAGACAAAAAGGCAGCTGGCAATTTTTATAAAAGACACCATCAAACAAACAAGAAATTCAATTCAGTTTTTATCTCTTAATGCCAGAAAGCCAGTGAGGTTCCATTTGGGTCAAATGTATGAGCTCCCTGACTGGCACAACAAACAGAAATATTCGATGGATTTGTAATTTACCCTAGAAACTGATGGGTCTGATTGAAAATAATGATGTCTGACTGTGCAGGGTCAGTGAGTTGCCCTTTGTTAATGCACAGCTAACCAAGATCTACCATGCACAGATGCTGGAAAACCAATTAGCTATTCTAAGAAGCACTGGCAGATAAAATGTCCTGGTTAATCACACAAAATATGCGTATTCCCTTATTTCTGTAACTCCTGTTTGAAAATGATCACTAATAGTTCTGAATGAACTCATTTATTTGGTGAATATCCCAGCAGGATTTTTTTTGAGGCAGATATAATTTCAATATCATTTGATGTATTAATCCTTAGGAAAGAACATAGCTGTGCATATAAACTGATGTCAAATATATTTATACATATAAAATGTGTATGTGTAAGCAACAAAAGAGGCTTGCTTACTCTGCGGTATATCATAAAAAGCTGAAGATCATTAAATCAGAATGATTACATTATGCTAATTTATTTTTTATTAGCAGCTTACTAAAACATTTTACTGCCAAATGTACTATTTTTTCCCTGTATGTTATTAATGCAGACATACTGGTATGCTAATGCATTAGTGTTTAAATAATTTAAACAATAGAGTTTTATCCAACCTTCAGAATACTTGTTCTTCTAAAATTATACTTGCAAGAACAATTCAGTTATTCTTTCAGTGCACGGATACTAAATAATACGGAGTTTCTTCTTCTTCTCCACAGAATCAATAGGAAGCACATGAGAAATAGTTCCCTGAAGTAAACTCACCCTCAGTGTTTGGCCAAGCATGTTTGTTTATGCAGCTAAAGGTGAGAGAAATCAAGAAGAACAGGTAGACTAGAGGCTGGAAACCAGCTGAGATAGCTCAGGAAGATGCACACACAGTGCACATCTGGTTATGGCGTTTGAGGATCCCTTTCAAATAATTGTTTTGTCCAGCGAAGACACTCAGTACAAGCCAGCAAAACAACTGCCTGTCCTAAAGAGACAAGGTGTCTATTTACCATTCAGCGACATACAAACACCGCCCATTTTGTCTCAGCCTTTCCTCTCGGGCACGGGTCCTCCTTTCTCAAGTCAGGAGGAAGGAAAAACAAGTTAGTGCAGCACTTGTGAGGGTGAACTTTCCTTTCCTCTTCTTCTCATGAGCTCATGACTAGTGACTGGAGGGAAGCGGCACCTGTACTTCCCTCATTTCTGTCTGCACCTCTTCATTGGCTCTCAGAAAGGGGCTACGCAGAGAGCAGGGGCTGCACTCGCTGTCAGGCTTGGACCATGCTTCACGGAGACCTTTTTTTGGGCTGAAGGTTTCTGCTCTCCAGCCACTTGGTTGGGGTCAAAGTAGATAGGGGACAGCTAAGACAATGTTGCAGGGAGCTCCCAAAGGAAACACGTTGATTAAGACCAAACGCCTGTGTTTTCTTCTCTTTTCTCATGCTGAGGATTTGGCCATTCATGCATCTTTCTGCAGACATTGCTGAAGCACCCCATTTCTCTCCTTTGTTTGAGCTGAACCTGGAGGCACACTGGGCACACATCCAGCAAACAGCTCATGAACACTCACTAAAAATATGAGCCAAACACATCTGTCCTGCAGATACTGTTGTGCAACAGAAAGAGCCTGCAGGCTGCCAGCTTCAACCTTGGAACCCAACTGTTGTCGTTAAGAAGTTGATTAAAAGTCTAACATTCAGTCCAGGGAAGAAAGCACGTGGGCACCCTGTGGTGTCTTACCACAGCCTCCCACTCCACATGTCTCTCAGACAGAACACGGAGACCATTTAGGCCAGGACTGGGAGCGAACAGATATAAAAATCCTAAACCCACCTCCTCCCTGTTCTTGTAGGCTGCCTTCAGAGGTCAACCACTGAGGATATGTTGAGGGGGACACCCAGCATGTAAAGGTAAGGGTGAAAGCGGGTTCCTGCAGCACCAGGACCACAGCCTTGTCTTCATTCATCTCACAGGTAGATGGCAGGATATCACCGCTCATGCGCCGTATATCTTAATGAAGTGTCACAGAACTTTGGGTAAACATTGCTGTAATGTAAATAGCTCTCTGTCCTGGAAGGGGAGATGTTTTGCAAGCATAGCTGTTTTCCAAGCTATTTCTGAACTATGTGGGTGTCCGAGCTATGAGGAGAAAAAATAATAATCAGAGAATTTGAGCAGGTGCACATATGTCTCTGTACTTGGCAATGGCTTTAAGATATTAATGAAGTGATCCTTATTTTTGTTCAATGAAAACCTGTTCTGCGTATTTTTGCTATATAAAACAATACACAACATGAGAGAAAATGTATTCAATTACGCCTCACTCTGCCTTAACATGAAATTGCTTCGTGTTATCTCTAATAAACCTAGAAATGAAGAAGGAAAGTACAGATTGCTCTGTGCAAGGTCTAATTTTTTTTGTATGCATTATATTAACTATCTCTGCCCAATTTTGTGATAATAAGGAAAATAAGAAAAAAGCCTCAGTTGAAAACCCCAGCATATAATCAGCAATTACAAGTGGGTAGTACTTCATTGTAGGGTTTTTTATGGTCATTATGGATGGTAAGAGTCTTGTTTAAATATTTGAATATAATTTCCCAGAATCAGTTAGGTACCCTCAACGTAATGACTATTGATGGAGCTGTCCGTGCACTTACTACCCTGTTTTTTTGAGATTGTGGCCTCTGAAATCTGTAATGTTGGCTTATCATCTGCCTTGGTACAGGGCCACTTTCAGCCACAGGTGGATAATGAGGTCCTAGGGTGGCATCACCATAGGGGAGCTCAGTAGAGCTGTAGGCGCAGTGGTACTTCTCCTGTGGAGAGACTATAGCTTTATCTACAGCTCCCCAGCCTTCGGTTTAGCAAGAGACCTGAAGGATGTGACTTACCCAAAATCACTCTTTTCCTAAAAAATGAGGGAGAAGGTTTGACTAATCCACGTTGAACTAAAATAAGGAGATTCATGTGCTGCAAAAACAGAGAAAAGAAAGTTCCCTCCCTGTTTCGCATTCATATTTTTTAAGACTTAACAAACCACAAAGAGGTTTATAGGCACTTTTAGCATAAAAAAGGACTGATAAAGAAATTCTCCAAAGTTTGGAGTAGAATTGCGACCGACGACCACATATGTTCTAAGAAAAGACTAGCATGTAGAGCCCAGTCAGTCCTCAGACTCTCAGAGCATTAACAAACCCGTCCAGATTATGAAGGAGCTGAACCACACCTTTGAATTACCAGTTAATACTGTGGAAATTGATCAGTTCCTTAAATATCATAGCCTTGCTTACCTCTGCCTTAAGCCTTTAAGAGACAGTACTATTAGTCAAAAAATAATTATTCCTTAATTGATTTTGTAAAATTCTCAGCCAGGAGGTAATTTATGTCCTTGATTGGGCTAGAAAAAAAATGCAGTTTCTTTCTACAAAATGCACAACTGCTACAAAGAAAAAAAAGTTGAACTAATTTCTTTTTCTTCTTGGTCAAAAATAAAGAGTAAAGATGTCAAAAAGGATCTGAAAAAGCCTAAAGAACTAGCTTGTGCAAGGGAGGGAATCAGGGTCCATCCAGCAGAAATCTTACACTGTTTGTGCTAAAGAGGGAATGTATAAGCTTACACTCACACAATGTGCAAGTCTAGAAAAGGTGTAGGCAAATTTAACATAACTAAAGTTGGCTTTGCCTTTATATGATTGATAAAGACTAGTTGATTTTACCCTATATTCACTTTGTATCTTGGCTGTATTTTTGCTTGCACCTAAGCATTTGCAACACCAAACATCCTGAATTGAAGCTGGAAAATGTCAGCTGTCTTCTCCCACTTGTGGGTTGGAGGACTCCTCTGGCTAACCTCATCCTCTGTACATTTCTGGAGTCTGGTACTGCTCTGGAAATGTCCCTTTTTTGGGAGTATCCACTGCCTACTTTTGAATCAAATTCTTCCTCGTGCACACCGGTACAGTGATCGTTTTGCTCACATCAGCCATCCCACTGAGCGGCAAGGGGAGGGGAGGCTTTCCCTGGGGCATGGCTGCACGAGCCAAAGCGGTTCAAGCGGACCTGAAGGAAAGAAGTTAAAAGTGTAACTAGACTGTGCCCATGCACTGAAACCTTCAGCACAAAAGCTGAAAAAGTCTGCGTGTTGACTGAAAAGACCCATACCTGCAACGTATTTGGAATTCGCAAAATTTTCCAGCTGCTCCTCATAAAATGCTTTTGTTGATGGTTTATAATCTGTGCATTCACTTCCTGCGTGACAAAACCAGAGACATGCACATAAGAAACACAGAGGCATTAAGCCGTCTGGGTTAAATTCATCCTTTGTGCAATTCCAGCAAAATTTCTCTGTTGAATTTGGACCCTCAACATTTACAGAAAAATCTGGATTGAGTTGAACTTGCATGAACCAAGCCAAATTTGTAATTACAAAGCCTGGCAAAGAGTGTGTCTTTCCTGCTTATTTTGTATTTGCCATTGTTAACAACGAGTGATTGCCTCTGTTATTCTCGTGCCAGCCTCGAATCTTTGGAGAATACAGGGAGATGAGGAGCTTGATCCGAGCGAAATTGAAAACATAAGGCTCAAATTAAAGCACTCTGCAAGTTAAGTGAAGGTTTTTAACTATCAAAATGCAGGAAGCAGTGGGTGGCAGATAATATTTTTCTTCCATTTAATTTGACAGTTTAGAATATCACCTATTGTTTTGTGAAGGAAATTGGTACATTTAGATTAAATCTTGAATTATATACCACACAACACAGTCTTAGATATAGCTTTTCCTTTTATTACAAACTGCTTCTATTAAGAATTACGCCTCTTACTGCTTCTTTATGTTTCTCTTCCCATGATTCCTGTGTCCACAACATTTCTACAAACATCATTCTATATGTTTCGGTGCATGTACCTTTTGATAATAGATACAAAAAAATGTTTTCTTAATTTATAGACTGGTTTTGATTTCCTCCTCTTTGTTTATCTGCTGCATGTTATTCTCACAGGGCTAATAGTATTTTCCCTTCCTTATATACCTGGCCTATGAAGGTAGTGTTGATAGTAAGGACATAGGATTTAGCATCCAGAATTCACAGTTCTTGTAAGGGAATTTGTAAGAGTGAGTGCCCCATTGTAGCACCATTTTCTGGGGAGGACTAAAACATCTTGGGGTCTTAGGAATCGTTGAATCCCATTCTATAGCTTTATTTCTTTCCCCAGTACGCTGTATCACCTCACTGGGGTGTTAGGTCACTGGTGTCCAGCATCTCACTGCTTCAACAGCAGGAGCATGGTTGTCTGCTTCTCTCTTTCCTACTATCAGATTTACAGCCTTCTGCTGATGTTGCACTGGGCACTCCAGCTCAGCAAGCCTTGGTGCTAACGTTACGGAGCCTGGTGGCAGTGCTGACCTCTTTGATTTCTTACTTCGGGCTCTCTGCAGACTCAGGGAGACATCCCTGTGACAGTTATATTCAGTTTTACCCCGTAAATAGGTAGTAAGGGCAGAAGTAGGTCCTATGGTTTGTCCTCTTGTGTATCACAGGCTGTAGGACTCTCCTAAGCTGATTTGTGTTTGATCTAGAGTACTGGCTTTTGAACAACATTCAGTGTTTGTTTAAAAAATTGCCATTGCCAGAAAATGTGCTTCAAAGACTGTTTTCTACCAAAATCAGATTTTGCATCTCATTTCCATTGTAAGTATGTCCAGCCTTAACTTTCATCTACTTGCTTTTCTTTGTCTGCTGAACTGAATAAGCCATTGGCAAAGTTGTATTCCCTCGTAGATACTTACAAACTCATAAAATTACCTTTTAACCTTTTCTTTCATTAACTAAATCGATCGAGTTCCTGCAGTGTTACTAACAGATGCTTCCTCTTGTTCTTTAATCTTTCTCAGTGTGGCTTTGATCCCTCTCAGTTGTCAATACCCTTTCCAGGACATGATATTCCAGTCATGATTACATCAATGTTCAGTGCAAAAGCAGGACCAGCTCCTCATCTTTTTAGGAGATCTGGAGCTCCTTTTTTGGCCACAGAACTGAACTGAGAACACATATTCCTTCCTGAGAGTTATGTTCCTGCTTGCATGAGATCTCATATTCATAAGGGACACTGTTTCTCCAAACTGAGTCCCCAGAGATGCCCTCCTTCCTTTGTTTCTAAGCATATGACCACCAGCTGGTCTTAATACTATGTTGTTTTCTTCTGTCCACCTTGCTGTGTGGTAAAATTTGGCTAAGAATTGAGTGTTTGCTTTTATGTGCCCCATTTCATGAGTCTTCCCGCTGGTCTGTGTATATGTGGGAGAAAGTGTGTGTGTATTTTTTGATGTGCAGTAACATCATACATCATCTCTGATGCATCATAAAGCACCACAAATCCCTCTGTGTCAGTCATTTATCATCCTAATTATATACTTCTCACCCGGTCTTTGTGTTATCTACAGTTTTCATCAGTGATGACTTTATGCTTCCTTCCGCATCTTAGGCAAAAAAGTTAACTGATGTAGGACCAAGACTGGATCCTCACTGAACCTCACTAAAAACACACATCTTTACAGTGACGTTCTGGTATGTAACTGCTTGCCAGTTTTAATCCATTTAATGTGTGCAGTGTTGATTCATAGCATTCTTAATCGACCTTTTTTTTGCAATATATGGTACTGACTGCATAAAATGTCTTGTAGAAGTCCAAATATAGTGATACCATTACCTCTATCAGCCAATTTGTAATTTAATCAGAGAAAGAAATCAAGTTAGTTTGACAGGATCTATTTGCCAAAAACCCCCGCAGAGTGATGATAATTATACTGCCTCTCTTTTATTCCTTATTAATTGGGTCCTGTATCAGCCATTCCTTTATTTTGCCTGGGATTGACGTTAGTCAGTCTGACAATCTTATAATTACCTGAGTTGTACCATTTATTCTCTTTTACTAATTTTTTTTTTAATACTGGTGTTGTGTTAATTTTTCTTGTCTTCTGGAACTTCCCCAGTATTACAAGAGTTACTGAAAAATCAACACTAATGATCTGGAGGGGTTTCCACGTAGCTCCCTTTAAACTCTCATAAGCTAATTTTGAGGCTTAACGCTATAAATATGTCAAATCAGTAGCTTTTATTTGACGTCCTTCTGATGCACTGTTGGAGTGAAAAATGTTTCATGATTTTCTTATGAAATGATCACATCATCTGATCCTTGGCCAAATATACAGCAGTTATTTATTGAACACTTCTGCTTTTTCTGGACTGTTTTTGGCAATTTTATAATTTCCAATTCCACTGTTAGGATTCCTTTTGCTCCCTTTATGTTCAAAGTGGCCTTATGACTATTGTTAGCCCTATTTACCATAGATATGCATCCTTTTGCTTCACTTACCAGTTTTCTTGTGTTAAAATTCTTGACTCAATCTACATTCAAATCAACATAATCATCCATTTTCTTTCTTTTGATTTTTCTTTTTTAATTTTGACCTTCACTATTTTAATAATCAAAAATTAGTTTGTAGCTGATGTGGTCTTGAACATCTCCAAATGGTCATTCTCATTTGGCCCGTTGATCCATTTATCCCCAGTGATTTGGACTCATGAGGCCTAGCAACCTCCTTTAAAAGTAATCCCAAAGAATAAATGAAACAATAAAGGAAATAAAAGCTAAAATTTTTGTAAATAGTAAGCTTCCAAGAAGTGACACTTATCAGAGATGACCAGAAGAGAGAGAGGCTGTTTGGACAAGACTACCCTGTTTTAGGGATGAGAAAGCAGTTTAGCTGTGCTGTCACCTTGCCTTCATGGCCAGAGAACTGCCCTGGATCACTACAGTTGCTAACACAGGTGTGGTCACTTCTCCTACATGGCCATATGTCATTTCCCTGCATGTTCCCACCTCCACAAATCGTGGGCAGGCAGCTCTCAAAGATAAACTCAGTGGATCCCCAAAGGCCTGACTTATTCATAGGGACACCTCCAAGCTAGCTAAAATCTGAGCAGACACTCTGTGGTGGCTGTGTCCTTTCTGCTCCAGTACAGCAGCCAGAATTTATGCCCAGCAATTAGTGTGTAACTTTAAATAGCTGGGTTGGTTTTTTTAAAGCTTATTGTGTTTTTTCTCTCTACCTGTTTGTAAAATGAGGTTAATTTTGAGGCTTAATCTGGTACGGTTTCTCTGTCAAAAGGGTCTTTCTTGGTAATGTCTCAACAATATTTACACTATCAATGTAAAAGCAGAGACAAAAAGCAACATGGAGGTTTGTCTTCCTCTGCCCTCTCCCCTCTCCCGGAGCAGGTTCATCACTGTCTCATGGAAGCAATTGTGTAGGTGATGCTATACTTTCATAAAAGTTAAATGGGTCCAGGCCAAACCCCAGTGGAGATAGCACCTTCCTGAGGACTTGCTAATCAGGCCCAGGCACAGACTTTTGCTGGCATAAACGATGCAATAATTGTTTTAGTTTTAAGAATGAAACCCAAACCCGTCGAATTGTGTTAGAATGACTAGAAGAGCTTGGGATTTCAAACAGAGTCAAAAGTGACTAGAGAACCCAAACAAAAAACAACAAGGAAAGCTGGACCAGTTGCTAGTGATTGGTTGCGCAGACAGCATGGCTTGGGGAAAGGTGCCTTGGGATGCTGTCTGTCATGTTGCAGCTCAATACTGTTGGAGTCTGAACACAATGAGAAGAAAATCATCTTCAGCCTTACTATCACAGATATTTTGTTTCAACTGTATTCTATGATAATATTTTAAACCATAGCAAACTGCATGCGTTATGCTTTTGAAAAAAACTTGCAAAATAGGTAATTCACATAAAGCGATATGACTGAAATCCAGATGCTTTCCAAAGGAGGATAATTTCTTTTACAGCTGGCTCTGCAATAGCACTGTTTTTTTACATTTAGGGACACAACTTCCTCCATATGGAAATGTACTTTTGATAAGAGTTAGCACACCTTTTTCTGCAGTGCTGAATCCAGCTGAGAGGAATTCTGGAATCACCGACAGGTAGAACTCTTACAATAGCCCTGCCAGAATGCAAACCTTGTCCCTGAGAATTCTGAAATTACAGGGAAATTGCAGAATGCCCCTCAGAGCTACAAGGAAGAGGCAGCTCCTCATTTGAGGTGATCTTAGCGAAGGTTTAGTCTGTTCAGTCATCGTGCTTGCGGAGACACGCAGCACAATCTGATCCTGGCGCACATGTTGATCTCAGAAGTAGTTTTAATTTATCAAACTAAAAAAAGCAAAAGCCATGCTACCTCAGTTCCACCTAAACTGGAATTGAGGTGGGATAGGGGTGCCTAAGTCATTGGGTGAGGTTTGGAGTGTGGCTCTTTAGCAGCAGGGCTGAAAGCACTCAAAGTCGACCGGTGGCTCCATGTTGAAAGCAGCAGACTTGTTAGTGCCCGTCGAGCTCCCCTGCAATTTGGAGCAGTTGCAGTTTGGTTAGGGAGGTGATTAAACTCCTCCTGAGTCCTGCAAAGGGGGCATGGTGGGAGTACGCTGAACATGTTCATGTGCATGTTCACTATAACGGTAACATTTCTAGGTCTGGGCCATTGCTCAAAACAGTATGTAAGACAAAATTAAAGAATTTCACTCTTCAACCCAGTAAGAGAGGAAATCTCTAGGGAGACGGGCAACCCTGTCTGCTGGCTCTTGCTCACAGTGTTTCTTTAAAATACAAGAGGTACATATATGTTTTGGTATACAGAGTATGCACCATCCCTGCAGCAAGGGTAAGGATCTAGAACTCTTCAGATGTGTTGGAATTTCCTCCTCCCTGGGAATGCACATTCATCCCGCTTTCCTTGACAAGAAATGAAATATTCTGATCCTTTGATACCACCCACTATTGTGCGGTAAGTCAACGTCAACAAAGGAATTTTACTACACTCCATTCTGGGCCAATTCGCTTTGGGAACAAGCAGATTCTTTTGAGGCTGTGTGGGTTCTGGGGGACCACTCGCTCATGTAGCGACAACTTCAGGGGTTGTGCGCTGAGTTTTTAGTCCACAGAGTATGTGGTATACCAGGGGATGCCTACTGAACTCCTGCAGAAGACATTGCAATTTTTTTTTGCTCAAAAGGCACTGCTCGTTGACTTTGTTAAGGCATTTGCTTTTAGTGGGGAGTGGGGCGGTATTTTTCCCTGGCAAATTAAACTGAATTCACTGCTGTTTATGAGATGTTTGGATACTTTGGTTTTGAGTAGCACAGACAAGCTAACAGATAAATATAATTTCAATGAAATACACCCAGAGTGCGTCTGAGCTGTACTAGCATTGCTATTATCACCTCAGCAGTCAAAGCTGATGATAAATGAGATTTTGGGAGTCCATCATAGGAATAATTTGCTCCTAAAAGATGCACAGGACTAAAAGGCCTCCCCAGTCATGTGGTGATGCCACATTGCAATGAGTCTGCCCCTTTGGATGGATCCTTTTTAGTACTTAACTGGACTTTGGTTATCTTACTCTTCTTCAAGCTCCCTAGAAGGGCAGGGACTGATTCTATAGATTTATGACTTTAAGAAAATACGTAGAACTGGGAAATCAGCCTCCAAGAGTCTCCTTTTTTGTTTGTTTCCTAGGCTGTACTTTTGTCATCCATCTCATGACTAGGCAGGCATGTTAAGATCTTCTGGAGGTAGAAACATGCTGAAAACACTGGTTTCAAACACAGTAAACACTAAGATTAAAGGTTCACCTGAAAATATGTCTGAGGCTGTTTTTTAAACATAGCTGATAAGAGTCCTGCCCTCTGATACGAGCTGAGCAGGTGGACACAGTTTAATTAGACAGGCTACCATGTCCTGTTGCACCATATTTAAAACTATTTCCATTAGTAGTTATATAGCCTGGGTGGCAGATGAATGAGTATAGTCTTTTCCAGTAGTAAAAGCAGCTATAATCCCAAGATAAGACAAAGTTTACCAAAGGTTTTCGTGTGTGTTTCTGTATGGTTGGATCTGGGGAAGATTTTATTTGACTTTTGCCTACGTATTGCTGTTACCTGTACTAAAAAAAAAAATATCTAAACCCTGGGAGTATAAACTCAATAATAATATCATCATGACAGTGCAAAAGTAGTGTCATATTAAGTTTGCACTGCAAGATCAGTACATTAAAAGCAGATGTGCTAATTCATCATAGTGGTGAACCCACTACAATTCAATAGCACTGCTGGATTTGAGAAAGTTACTGTAGGGATTAGTTTGATCTAACACCTTTAAAGAATGGATCATCTTTTTAATCTTCTGCTTGGCAAAAAAATATTGTCCAGAAAGTTCTGAAAAATGAGGAACCACTATTATTCTTTGAACAATTAAGAGCACAGGAAATACACAGAACAGATATCCAAGAAAATGCCAGAAAATCTTTGGAATACATTTAGCAATCATGTCAGTTCTTATAACTGGAGAAATTTTGGCTGGTTTTACAAAGATCCATCAAGCCTGCTATGAAACAAACAAATAAGATTTGGGGAATTGCATGGCAGATTTTGCTTCTTGAGAACAATGTTTTATTGGTTCCATTTGAACAGACTGAATTGCGCAAAGGATCACAGGTTTGGCAAGTTCTTACATGGCCATAAACAGATGTACAGATAATTTCACAGACACGCATACTTTATATGTTTGCAAATACTGTGGGGATGGGTACCTTAGAAAAATCAGGTTTGTGGGTATCCTGTGTGGCTTTCCTCCTCAATGAAGTATACAATTCTGCATTGATTTCTGATGATATTAATTTGACTAATAATACTTTGATTGCTGTGTAAAAATTATGAGGTTTGTGCCAGTATGTTTGTTGCGAATGAGCACTGACTCTTCAGACAGTCCCCCTTTGCCAGGTGGCCAGGAAATTAGCGGGGGGGTGTGTGTGCAAAGTGCTGGCAAATGACAGCTTAATCACATCACTTGCTTCAAACATGCATGGACAACAAATGGGAATGAAAGGATCAAGCCTATATAAAAAATAATAGTGGTAGCTCACCCCCAGACCTTTCACGACTCAAAGGATGGGCACTCTGTGTAGCAGCTCTGTGCTTTGCTAGCTGCATTTTGCAGAGCAAAGGCCAAAAGCTGGACAAAAATATTCTCCTGTGAAGCTATGCTTGAAGCTTTTACAAATCTGATCAGGGTCAATACCTGATCTGCTGTCTTCTCTGTAGACCATCCCTCCAGCTATAGGCAGAGCACTGGTACTGTATGCGTAGCACGGCTGGCAGCATGCCAACTTTGGCTTCCAGCCTGCAGCTGATCCCTTCATCTGACCCACGCTGATGCTTCCCAGAATTTGGCTCCCATTCAAGCATTACAACTCTTATGAAGCCCTTTGTCTTTTCCTGCTTTTGGTGGAGGTTAGAGTAACGCGTAAAAGGAGCCAAAAGTGTTTCAGTTTGTCCCTCCTCTCGTGGGAGAGTGTAGAAAGAAAGGCATTTCCGCAAGATCTTCAACTCAAATGCAGTCATTGTGATTACAAAGTGGGTAACTCCATATTTACTTACGCAGACTCCCAGCAGGCAACAATTAACAGGTGAGGCTACAGACAGGACAGCAGTAGGGTAAGTGGCACCATGTCACTTCTTGCTCACTCATTTGCTTCTGTTTGCATAAATAATATCACTGCTAGTTTTAATAAAATAATGCATGATATTAGTAAATAAGAACGTGTTGTCAAAATGCAAGCGAAGGAAAAAAGAGTAAATGTACTTACATCAAGCAGAACCAATTTTCAGTCATGTTTGTTGAAGACGTGTTTTGATTTACTTTACCTTAGTGCCTGACGGAAAGTTGTGTGAGTGGATTAAGAAGAGATGATAAAAACTAAAATTAGATAAAATAGATAAAGAATTTTAACAGTGTAAGAGCTTTAGAAGGTATGTTTCAATGCTAGAGTTTGTAATCCATGTTCTTGTTCCGCTTGCCATATAGAAAATAAGCCTGCCCTTGCCGTTACGGCTGTCATGCTATTTTGCTCCAAACTGCACTGGTTTGTGCAGAAAAAAAACCCAGAATAACAGATAAACATTTCTTTCCTAATGTCAGACTTATTGAATTAATGGCTGAACATGGAATTTACTTGATGGCATTCATCCATTTAGCAGGAACAAGAAGCTGTTAGCTAAGATACATCGAACTGCATAAGGCCAGTGCGCAGCCAAGACCCTTTGGACAATTTTTTTAGGAGCGTATCGACATTTCCATATGTCCCTGCTCTGTGACACCAGTATAGTTGGTATGACCCCATCTTAAGTGTATGACCTGTTCCTAAATTCTAGGCCTGTGGTTGCAAATGTGCATGCCAGGGTATAAATGAAGAATGATCTCTAGTACAGAAAAATGTTGTGGTCCTCTGTGGTATTCAAGCCCTTGTGATGGCGAAGGGTTCCCTGTCACCAGTGTGCGGTTTGTTCTTCAGTTTCTTTGACTGTGCACGATCAGGTAGTGTATGATCTCTATGTTTTAAGATGACAGGGAGAGAGGGGAATATCCTGGTGGGGTCCCGGTTGTGATGGGCATTTATCTTAGGTGAATTGCTCTAGCCTCGACCAATTCTCAAAGCAGGAGCCCACTTTTTGGATAGCCAAATGTAGCAGGGGCAAATCCACTCCTGTATTACCATGGAGTTAATCAATCTGTCACCCCTGTCTGCAGGTTTAAACCTGCTTTTAAAAAGTGCTGCAACTTTCATGTGCTGTGTGCCATGACAAGTAACGAAGCATTCAACATATACAAAATTATGACACCATGTGGGATAAGGTTAACTCTCAGCTGTGTCAGTGTTGCAGGACAGGGGCAAAAATGACTCTGACTCTGCTTGGACTGTGAATCTGCTAGGAGAGAAGATGTTGGGTTTTTTGTGTGTACTATCTGCATTTTAAGCATAAGGATGTTTTTCAGCTCCAGTGCCTTGGATGTGGATGAATTCCCTTCTGTACACATATCAGTAAGTGGTAATATTCTGAATGAACATACATAGCAGGGTTTTTCAAAAGCCTTTGCAGATGTCTTTCTTAAATCTGCCTCTCTGATTTACTCCCTGCAGGTAAGATGTGTGACAGTTCTCCATGTAAGTGTGATTGGATTTCTTCAGTCCTTGGCACAATCCCATCAGCCTCTGATATCTCTTATATTTCAGGCAAGTCTTTGTTGTTTCATTTTCAGGCAGAGTCACTCAACACAATCTTACAGTGTAGCCTGTCTGGCCTTCTCTCACTTTTTCTCCTCTTTCCCTCTTTAACAGGATTGAAGTCAAGACGTACACTGAAGTGGAGAATGGTTAATTCTAGTAATTCTGGTTGTCTTTAACTCATGACAGCTTTGCTGACTTCCTCATCTTACACGCATGAAAAATCACTTTCAGTGTAGAGAAAATTTTGTTTCTGATATTAACGCTTGATTCATTTGCTTTAAACCACTATCTTCTTGTAAGCCGCTCCTTACTGACTTTGGTCTCAGCAGTAGATGTGTTGCCAGGGGTAGTGTTCTGACCTCCATCCTACTAATCTGTCTTTGTTTTTCTGTTGTCCTGGAGGAGCGGGAAAGGGAAGAAGGTATAGCAAAACAAATGTCATCACAGTTGCGAATACTGGGTTTGGTTTTGTTGCTTATTTGAGTATCATCGTGTTCCTGTCAAAACTGTGCATTGTACCATGTGTCCTCAGGACAATTGCTGATGCCCCTCTGACCTTGTTGCAGCATTTCAGAAGTCTTTCTGGCTGTGTTTTCAAAAAAGAAAAAAACAGCAACTTTCATTAGAAGATTCCATCGAAACCAGGTTTTATTGGTTTTGGTTTCCAGTCATATGTTGCTGTGATTGTGAGTCAAATGCTTGCAGGGCCTTTGATGTGAAGATGTGAACAACGTTGCTTTAAATATAAAGAATTCATTTGTATTACATCTTGTGTCTGCAGCTCACAGTCAAGTAGTTGTATGGGAGCCTTTTGCACATCGCTGGAGCGATTCCTGTCAAGGAGAGTTGCCTTTCCCTTTCCCTGCCAGAGGGCAGGAGGTGCCACGCAGATGGCTCTGTGGCTCAGCCTGGCGTCTTGGTGCCTGCGGTGTCACGCTGCCATGGCACCCACCACCTTGGTGTGGGAATAACACCCATCTCCCAGGTACTGATGGACTGTCCTGGTGCTATGGGGAGAGGGGACATGCAGGAACAGGTAGTCACGTCAAAGCTGTAACAGAGGGACAGTGAGAGCTGGTGACTTCCATTCCTGTCCTGTAATCCACAGCAGGAATGCTGTGGGACCCTGCCACAGGAGGCTGGTGATGCTTAAAATTTACTATAATATACAAAACCTCAATTGCTAGTTAGCAAGTCCCTAAGCCACAATTTTCTAGAGGTTGGGAAAAGTATAGTGGGAAAATAGCGTACCGTATTCTGACAGTCTTAGGAATCTTCTTTGAGATGCAGCCTTTGGTTTGATCCAATACTTTTTTCTTTTCTCTTACATGTTCATGTTGTTTATACTTAGCCAGAGCCCTACTTTCTGGTAGAGTATTACAAACCTGCTTAATGCTTGCTGGACTCGCAAGGATGCCTCTTGAAAAAGGTGCTGCTGCTGAGCAGGCAGAAAGGGGTGGTCGCTTCAGGATTAGAGGGTGTTCTGTTCAACTCTTAGCAGTATGTACAAGTGGAAGTGAATAAAAGTACTGAAAGGGACACATAGAAGTTTGGGAATGTAGGTACTGGTGTGATGTATCAAAGCACAATGAGAAGCTTTTCTGAAAGTATTGCTAAGCAGACTGAAATCAGCAGTACTGTAAAGTGCGTGAGAGCCTGATTTTGTGAGATTAACAGCCCCATTTTCTGTTCAAATAGGTTCAGATAAATTCATGTGACTACTGAATAATTACACACTGCTTATCTGACTGAACTTCCAGTCCTAAAGATTCAGCATTTCTGGAAGGTTTGCTCAGCTATGGAAACCTTTAGTGAGACATTTTAACTGCAAGAACACAGGCAACAGCAGCTGATAAAATCTGCCATTTCCAGGTCTCTAGTACCACATAAATCTTTTCTTCCTGGGGCTCCAATTTTTAACACTTTCCCTCTACTAGGAGATTCATCTTGTTCTTGTATTTACAACAAGGACTATTAATGGACTATTATGGAATGTTAGTTTAGGACCACTGGTGCACACAACCTTACTTTGTTTCCTTGAGAAAATCACATGATGTGTATTTGTAATAATAAAGACCAGCTTTAATTCCGTGCCTACCACAGAAAGCATGCTATAAATAATATTCTGTCCAAAGTTAATCGCGCTAAATTTTGTTTTAATTAAGGCAAATATCATGCCCCTGTTTAATGCAATCATATATATTACCATTAATATATGACTTGAATTTTCTTTCACATTTATGCTGCTTGTAGAACAATATAATCTCACTTTTAATATGTTGATATCTTGGAAGTCTTTTTGTTCTTAGGGTAGTCTGAAATTTGTAGGTTAAACAGCTGACTATTGAATCTTTAAGTGTCGTGACACTAAAACGTAGGCAAAATTTGACTGTCATGTTCCTTTTCACTTTTTTTCCCATTGGTGCTGTACCTGGCATTGATACCTGCTCAGAGCTTTGAAACTCTTGTGTTTCTCTCTGTATGTAGTTAAATACTCTTCAGGCTCTGGATTGCTTAGCTGTAGTGTAGCTAGGAGCTGCACATCTGCAAGTCCATAATATTTGGCCAAGTAAAAATGTGGATATGTAAGGGCTGCCATTCCTGAGCTATGCCTGCGTCTTTCTGCTCTCTCTCCCAGGCTGCGTTCTTTAACTCCATTCAGTTCTTCCCAACTTTCTTCATCAGCTCTTCCGAGCCTTACTCATTTCTCTCCAATTACCCTCGTCGTCTTCTTCTTCACCTTTATAGCCCATCGTAAAGCTGCTTGTGGAAAGTGCAGCTCTGCCATTTGCCAGAATACAAATCCCTGCCTGCTTTGCACGAGGACAGCAATGGTGGGCAAGCATCCATGTGGAGCAGTCAACAACAGGCATCATCAAAGGTGCAGGAGGCTTTGACTCTGGAAACCATTTGTAAAACACCCATTAAGATCACTGAGACTCAGGAACACTCAGTCTTACTGATATACCAGAGCCTGTATATGTCTGCAACTTTAGGTATAGGTTTTATTTCTTCAGTTTAAAAATGAGAGTATTTGTTGCATTGAGATTATACTCATGATTATGTTATGTATCCAAAGTAGGTTTTATCTATGTTATTTAAGCTTAATATATGTTTTATGGTAGCAAGGGGATGAGCCTGTATGGATTTTCAGTGTTTCAAAACGGAAGAAGAGAGAGGAAATTTTTGTAAGGGCTTACAGAATGGCTCCAAACATTAAAGTTTCTGGACTCAAGAAAGCTCTAAAGTGTATACTTCATCTTAAATGATGAAATGGGGCATAAGCACACACCTGGAGCTGACCACTGCCTCGATACTGTTACAGAAATAGGCACTTTGGAAAGCAGGGTAATTAAAATTTTGGGTTTTCCCAAATTAAATGTTGGAACTGTACGGAAAGAAGTGTTATTCTGGAGGTGCAGCGAGAGTGGTAAGGTTTGACATCTGGTGAACCTGTAGGCCATTTAGAGTGGAGGCGTGAGTCCAAACTCAACACAAGCTGATGAAGTAGCTGATGCTACTTCATCCAAAGGTAAGACACAACAGATGAGTTGATTGGGGTCACTGTGCCGCAGGAAAGAAAACCTCTCCCCAGACCCTGCCAAGCAGCCTGCAGCTGCAGGAACTGCTTTCTTATATGGGAGGCGAATTTGATTTCTCCTCATGCATAAAAAAGAGGGCTTCCCTCACTCCTCCTCACACTGTCAAGCAAACAGGCTGTTAGTGTGGTCCATACCTTATTTTTGTGGGGAGTTGTTGCTCCAGACCCAGTGTTTTGTAGACAGACTTAGCAGGTATGATGCGTTAATCATTTCCTTGGAGGGAGCAGCTTACTGCTGAACACTGGGAAAAGAGCAGGGATTTGTCTGGGGTTTCTGGAGGTGTCGACAGCCAACTGCCCGGGTGGTGGTCTGCACCCAGTCACAACAGTGTGACATACTGCTGTGTCAAGCAATGCAGACATACCTGTGATGGGGAAATGTTGTAGCCTCCGTATAGCCCAAGTAAGTGTGTAGTTGCCAGACTTCACATTCATCGTGCTGTGGTCATTAGTTTGTAGCTTATTCCTCTTTCTTTGAACTGCCTTGAAGACTGATAGTGTAAAAATAGTGGTGCTCGTGGGAGAGAAGCAATCTCAGTTGTAAGTAGTGAAAGAGTTTAAGGGTGAGAAAGTCACCCCCAGTCCTGTGAGCCGGTGGGAGATGGTTATGGCAGAATCAGGCCAAAGCTGGTGAGAGCTGTCGTTGTGGCACACCTTCCCAGATGCTTCAGTCTCCGGCACTGTCACTGCTTGTCCCCTACACCCCATAAAAGCTGATAAACTGGATCAATGCAAGCTTTGGATTAGGCAGCTTATTGGATTCAGTGTGGCAAAGGGAAAGTGATGGAGGCAGAGCACGATTGCTCTCTGGGGCATTTGCAGTGTCACAGGTATCAGAGTGTCACATCAGCTGCCTCTGTTGAACCAACATGGAGACCATGTGAACACCGAATGTGCAGGAGTGCTGCTGGTGGGAGGACAGAGAGCGCGGGGATGCAGTGAGGCCACTTTGTGAGATGGGATGTCACCTGATGCACAGATCTGCTGAAATTAGGAGCGAGAGTTGCTGTCTGCGGCACAGAAAATTATTCACGCACATTAAAATTCTTGACTCAGTATGTGATAAAAGGCAGCCTGTAATCTTGCTGTAAGTTTTGTGGCCAGTGCATTATGGAGTCATGAAGATTTCAAAATATCTCTTGATGTTAAGAGCTCTGGAATTTTCTTTGCTTCCATGGCTTGAAATGGACATAGTCCATTGACCTTCCTTGCACACTGCAAGAACATTTTATTTGTTAGGGGTTATTTTAGATAATGTTGAGATTCTGTTTCTGGAGTGATGAAAACAATTTCTGTCTTTGCTCTTGCAAACTGAATGTTGTTTCTCAGAATCTGTTGGATTATTATTAAGCTAGTAACTGCATATAATAATAACTATAGAAATTAATAACTACATTTACAGTAGTATATGTACGATATCATTTTAGAATATATCTTAAAGCTTTCTGTCAGTATGTCTAATGTTCATACTTGTGTGGTTGTTATTTTACCTTCAAATCAAAGTAAAAGTAAGAAATGATCAGAGTCATGATTTGTCATTCCAACTGGAATTAGTCATTGGTCATCAAAATGCTGATCAAATTACCTATTTCTAAAGAATGAACTTAATTTTACTAATATGTATGAATAGTTTCCAACTCTACCAAACTCTTCAACAAATTCTGAAACTTTGTTTGGATTGGATTCATCTTACCCAACGCAGGCACTCTGGTAGGCAAGTGTCTAGTCTAGCCGAGGCTGCTGTGGAAAAGAGTATGTTGGTGTAAGATGCCTGCTTTGCTTATCTCAGACCTCCATCGTACAGATCGCTGTCAGGGTGCCCATCTCTCCCCTCTGACTCTGGGGCTGGACAACTTTAGGGAGACCGGTAAATCTGGCACCTTGGGCTGGATCAGTCCCTGTAGCCCCATGTTGCTGGGAGAAGTTGCTCTGTCCCAGATTCAGCACTGGTTCCCTTGGGTCAGGACAGCTACTGGAAAGGTTGTCATGATGCTATGGCATTGGTGAGCAGTTTTCTGTGGCATGTGGCTCAGGCACAGAAATAAAACAGAATAAAGTCACTTTAGAAAAATCACTCAGAAGGTGGCCCTGGGCAGGGGCGTAGAGGGTCTCCCTGGCAGAGCGCGCATGGAGGGAGGTACGATTTCATTGCTGCAGCTCTGCTGCCGGTCCCATGGGCAGCTGACCCTCAACATTGACCCATTTAGTAGGTGTGATGTCTGAGCCTGCAGCACTGATTTGGTATTTTCAGTTGCCCCACACCGCCTTGTTTTCTTGGCTTTATGTTGGGCAGCGCTCCTGCTGAGAAGCGCAAGCCTGGGGCCCCTCCGGTGCCGTAGGAGCGGGGTAAACCCGTTCCCCACGCTCGCTCTCCTTCCCCTGCCGGGCTTCGGGCACCGGGCGGCGCGGCGGCTGCACGGTGACGGTCACCCGCGCTCCCACGGCGGGACCCGGGACACGCGGGGCCGGACGCNGGGGGAGAAGCGGCGGAGCCCGCCCCCTCGGTTCCGCCCCGTCCCGTCCCGCCCGGCCGCGGCCGCGGTGCCCCTCCCGGGGCAGGGGCAGGGGCAGGCGGAGCGGGGCGGGAGGGGGACCGGAGCAGGCGAGGCGTGATCGCCCGAGGCCCCTCCTGCCTGCCGGGGAAGCCTTAAAACACCCCGGCGAGGCGCGGAGCCCCGCACTCGGGAGCCCCGACCCACGGGCAGAAGCGTCTGGCTGAGCCGAGAGCCGCTCCGCTGCAGCCGCCGCCGTGAGTGCCGCGACGGGGCGGGCGTGGGCGTGG
>VZSZ01002050.1:604146-701780 GCA_013398815.1 Ibidorhyncha struthersii | reverse complement strand
CGTCCCGGGCTGGGGCTCGCTGGGGCGGCGGCGCCGGTCCCGCCGTCGGGGCAAGTGCTGACGGCGGCTTCTTCCCCATCCCACCCCACCGAGCAGATGCAGGGCACCGTGAGGCTGTGGGTGTCGGTGCTGACTTTCGCCCTGTCGCTGCTGGTCTGCCTGGGGACGCTGGCAGAGGCGTACCCCTCCAAACCGGACAGCCCCGGCGAGGACGCCCCCGCAGAGGACATGGCCAGATACTACTCGGCGCTGAGGCACTACATCAACCTCATCACCAGGCAGAGGTAGGCAGAGCGGCCCGGCCGGCATCGCCCTTTCCCTCTCCCCGGACTGCCTTTTTCCATGGCGAGGTGGAGGGGAGGAAAGTGGGGTGCCCCCTCACACCTGGGTGTCTCCCCCACCAACGCGGAGAAAGAGGTGGTGCACAGGCTCCCTTTAGAGAGCGACAGCCCTGCACCCCTGAGTCGCCTCTGGGTCCAGAGCTGAACTTCCACCGTCCACGTTGGCAGAAGGGGCAGGGGTGTCGATGCTGCCTCCGCTCGCTCAGCCCTTTCTAGCCCGGGCAGAGCCAGGCTGGCAGGCAGGAGCGTGACCCACAGGGCAGCGAGTACGGGGAGAGCCCCCCAATAGGGAAAGAAAACGTAACTAACCTGGGAGCTGGAGAGAGTTAGACAGGGCAGTAGGAGCAGTTTCCCACTTGTGTTGCTGCCACCAACTCTACTGAAGGTTTTGATGAGGAAAAGCGCCCCTCTCGCCTTGCTGCGGAGTTGTAGTTCAGATGCTTTGTGGCTTGCCACTTCATGCAGCTGTGAGTGCTGAAAAACACACTAGTCCTAGCAAAAACCCTCTCAAGACCACAAGCGAGAACCCAAGCCCAAGCTGAAAGAGAAAAGAGTGTGACCCAAACCTGCCTTTCTCTAAACTGGCTTTCTGGGGATGTCTGCTTGTTAAAGCAGGGGTAAAGGCTCCATCTGAAAAAAGTGAAAATTATTATAAAAAATATTTTTTTGGGGGAGCATCTGTCCAGTTTAGACTGTGTGATTAAAAGAAGTTTCCCCTGAGGTCCCTAGACAGTGTGTGACCCAGCAGAGCTTTGACATATTTATCTATTTCTTTAGTATCAAAAACAGATGAGAGGTCTAAAATTAGGCTTTCATTTGTCCCTCTAGAAGTCTGAAGAATTAAATTAGAAGGGAGGCTATCGTGTAACTGGGAGCTTTCCCAGCAAACCCATAACACTGTCTGCCAGTGCACTAATAGCATAACACAGATGAAGAGGCTGATAGAAATACAGTTCTTCTATCCTGGACTTTTAAAACAATATTCACAACTCGTTCATGTGTATGGCATGCTTCTGTGTGACAACCTGTTCTTGGATAACTTTTTGTCTAGATTACTGCTAAAATAATTTGATCCTTGAGTTCTGCCCCTGCTGCCCTTTTCCCTTTTGTATGGAGGGGACCACGTTGGTTTCTCATCTCTCTTTTTTTTCTTTCATCTCGGATTTCAAAGGCGGTTCCTGTCCAAACCCAGGTCATATTTAAAAACAAACAAACAAACAAAACCCAAACCCAACCACACAACCCTCCCTTCTATATTCAACCTCCACCTCTGGTGTGTGCCCTGGTGTGCTCGGTTTAATGTTGACTGTGTAGCTTTTTTCCTCTAATTTCTGGGGTGCAAGTACACAGCTCAGAGACTGAGACTGCTTTCATTCTTCTGTATGAACCTGGGTTCTGAAATGAACCAAAATAGTTCTTGTTGCTGATGGATAAAGCAATGCAGAATTTAAATTTTCTTCTTCAGGTTTCACCTAGATTTCCCACCCACCCCCTCATATTTAAAGAGAACAGAATTGACCTAGAAGTACAAGGAAGCTGGCAGAAAAAAACCCCACTACAATGGCAACTTCATGATACACATTTTAAAGTTGGCTACATAGGTTAAATAAATTAAAAAAAAAAAAAAGCTGTGCTGTTTCCACAGTGCAGTGAATTAACAGTGCAGAAATAAAGTAATTGCCACCTCCATTTGGAAAGCTTAACTGGGCTTCTGGAGGTTCCCTGTTTCGGCAGTGACACAGCCACTTGCAAAATGAATCAATAACTTTTGAAACAGTTTGGATTGGTCTAGGAATTTGAATCATTTAGTCTGTTTCAGCAGATGCGCTCGCAACTTTCTCTCTTCTTACAGCTTTTTGCCTCTGCCTTTTTTGCTTGGTGCCGCTCGGGACCCCTGTAATGATGGGGAGATGGAGGGGTCCGGGGGCTCACCCTGCTCCTCCTGAGGGTGTGTGAGCAAGCTGTGCTCGGCCTCTCGCCAGACCTGGTGCCTGCAGCCTGGTCACCGTGAGACGGAGCAATAAGAGCACGTCAGGAAAGGATGAGGAGATCAATGCTTTTTTCTTCTTCAAGGTTCACCTGTCTTATCTTGTTTTATATTTTTGTGATTATGAATAACTTCTGGCTTATCCTCCTGGCTTCTGCTTCTGGCCTAACCCAAGCATTTGAGTGTCATTCCCCTCTGAGCTACTGTGATCCACAGGGTCTTTGCCCCAGCTCCCATGAAGCTTCTTCCTTCCAGACCATCTTTCTCTTCTTGTCTTTAGACATCTGTATGGCTGTTTTGCTCCCTCTCTCCTTTGAGATCCTGCTCCTTCAGATCCATCTCAGTTAGCTTTAGACATCTGTGCCCATCAGCTTTATACCCCTTTGAGGTTAATCGAGGGAAACAGGTACTTGTAGGGCGCAGGTCACCAGGCCTGTTTCAGACTTCTCATTTCTGGTGACAGCCCTTGTTCTTCACATGCCAGCTCTTTATGACTTAAAAGAGAGCCTAAGGTGACCAGCACAGATGCAGACTCCTACCCTGCAGATGTCTGTGTATATTTGGATTAGTCCCACCTCTGTCCTCAAAACCATCCTCAAAACCTACTGCACTGCTCAGGGGACTTTTCAGAGCCCATCTTTCCTGGAATCACTCCTCCTGCTGCTGCTTGGTACTACCTGTGCTCCCTCTCGCCAACAGGCCCTCTTCCTTTTGTCCCTCGTAGCTTGTTCTTGCGTCTGTGGCTCTTCTGTGCTGTAGCAAAACAGTAAGGCCATTCCTGCTGGAAATGACTTGAACTATAGGCAGGGCAGAGAATATGGAAGTGTGCCTGACTTAGGCAGTACTGGTGCTCCCACTTCATGTCAACAGCCTTTAATGTAGAAGGGAGCAGATCTTGAGAGCTTGGGGCTTTTTGGCAGTTTTCTGAATCAGACCCACAAAATGCTTCTGAAATCCCTCAGCTCCTGTTGCTGGCCGTGGACATCGATGGGATTTGACTCCCAAGACCCAAGTTTTCATGGCAAGCTTTGAGAGTTTGCTGAGTCTGAGATAACTATGTCTCTAATCAGGACAAGTGTGTTTACTCTTCAGTCCCTTTGACTTCAGCTGGAGTTGTGGGTTACCAGCATGCCTGAAAAAAGGCCTTGATGTCTCAAGCTGAGCATAAAACCTGACCTGGTATTTTCACCAAGTTTGGAGCCTTATTCTTTTAAAACAGCGATGATATTTGATAAAAGTGCTTCCCAGACAGCAAATAAAGGCCTGGCTTTCTGTGTTCACATTGTCTCAGAGCTGGGCAGGGTAGACAGGGAGCAAGCATGAAGCACCTGGAGCAAAGATGTTCCAAGGCATTTGCTTCAGGAAGAAGAGATTGACTTTGTCCATGGGCTCTTTTTATTAGGGCTGTAGCATGGTTGTTTCTCAGTGGCAAAATTATGTGGCAGACAGGAGGCTCAGGCATGTGACATAGGAAGAGCAGCTGCTCCTTGGCCAGCCCAGTTGGTCACAGTTGGCGATCGTCTCATGCAGCTTTGCTGTATGAGGACATGGTGGGTCCATCCAACACAGGTAGCACCACTGGTCTAGCCAAGGCGCTGAAGGGGCTCATACGAAAGGTATCTCTCCAACACAGCCACCTTCGTGATTTGACTGAATCTCTGCACTCCAGAGGGTTGCTACCCATTTCTTATTCAGACAAAACTTTCTGAGACATTAGTGGGAGTTTTGCTCAAGTGTAAGCTGTTAAAGCAAGTTGCTGATTTGTTAAATCGATTTCTTTAAAACAACAGCAAATTAGATTCCCCCTCAGTTGAAGTCCAGGTCACATCCATATTAATGGAAGCGGGGAACTAGAAAGAAAGAAATCCCTTTGTGGTGATGGAGTGCAAGGTATTTGATTGAGCATCATGCTTGATTGCGTTATTGTAATAGCATTTTGCTGTGTCTCACTGGTTCTTTTCAGATACCTGCTTTCATTCAGTTTAGATTAAGAAGTTTACTTTAAAATTCTGAAACTGATGCTTTGTCTTTCTGGAGCACAGGTGATGTATGAAAACGATTAAGGCAATGTAAAAATACAACAAGTTGAATAAAATGATTGAAAAGTGAGATACGTTTCCACTTTTCAGTAAGTCATGCCATCAACAGGTAAAACTGCTGGCTTTTTTAATACAGTTTGGGAAGGTTGTTTGGTATTTTTTTCCCCAAATTTAGATCAAGTCATTGGAGAAACATCTTGACAGCAATGGATAAAATCTAAGTCCTTAATTACACCTTTGATTTATCTGGAATCAGAATTTCACTCAAGCAGCATTCACAAAGCTGTTAATGTACTTTGTGATTCAGACTTATTACATACACAAGTTACAAACCACAATCTTAATTCTTTCCAACCAAGGGAATGTTTGCTTATAGTTATCACACTTAAGCTAATGAGTCCTTGTAGAGATGAAGTGTCTGTCAAGCTGGCTGCTCATTGTTGCTTCTGTTTTCTCAGGAAAGGAGAGCAAATTCCTTCCCAAGAACCAGGAATTGAAGTACTTTTAACTGTTGAGCAATGTATAGTATCCAGGATTTTTTTTTAAAAAAAAAGCAATAGAAAGACAGCCACTGTGTAAGTATAGGACAAAGGTAGTTAGTGATATCCCATTTAAATGAAGAACTCCTGATTCAGGAAGTATTTTCTCCCATAACCATGTAGTTCAAAGGTGATGATTACCTTGGGGTAGCTCAGTTTTTACGGCCTAAGGTGCTATGTGTTGGGCAGCCCCAAATATACTAGCTATCTTCAAAAATCTTGGCCAGTTCCTTGGATAATATGGCATATCTGAGTTAGTTTTCTGTTCACTTAATAGATAAAACTGACTCCTCATTTACAGTACAGTAGCATCTAAACCAATGTGAAAGTTAATGAGATGATGGAACTGGGTTTGTAGGTAGGAATGACATGCTCAGAGGTCACGTCATGCCCAGCTTCCTCCACCTTCCTCCATGCTTACATCAGTAAGGTGTATAGAGTATCCAGGAACAGCCATAGGACTGAGAAATATTCAGAGTTTGTCAATACTATCGTGTAACATGATTATGGAAAAAAAATATCCAAAGAAATACTAAAGAGTGAACATTTTCTCACATGGCTAAGTCAAGTTAAGTTAAAATACTTGCTGGAAAGTTGTCTTTATGACTGCTCTATTTATTTTTTTTTTCTGAAAAATATATCTAACGGTTCTGTGCTTAGTCTTCATTTTTAAAAACTGACATATACAAAAATACACTTTTTTTCTCTTTCCTTAGATATGGAAAGAGATCAAGCCCAGAGACACTGATCTCAGACCTCTTGTTGAGGGAAAGCACAGAAAATATTCCTAGATCCAGGTATGTATGAAGAGGTTTTATGGTGGCTTTCACTTCTTGTTTAGATTTGACAGTTTTGTTTGTTACCAATAAATGTGTTTCAAAGGGACAAAACATATGCCACCTGCTCAAGGTGACCCTGCTCTGGCACGGGGGTTGGACTAGATGATCTCCAGAGGTCCCTTCCAACCCTCACCATTCTGTGATTCTGTCATTCTGTCATTCCATGAACAGCTGGATAAACATGTCCTTAAAAAACATTTTAAATTCCTTTTTTGTTAAGAGCTAGTATCATCTATGAATGCAAGAAATACCTTACCAGCTATAATATAGTCCAGTCTCCTTGTTTCCTGATTTTGGGAGCAAGTTGTACCTGCCGTTTGAAGGAAGGGAAGCATTCCCACAATGCTTGCCCCATACTGGGCATTCATACACAGAATTGTATGCCAATGCCTGATGATGATTCACTTACGGATTAGAGCCCCCCAAATGGCATATTTCTACTCATTTGCTACTCAAACAGGTTTAAATTTTTCCTCTAAAGATGTATGAGTGGTAAATATGCACTTACGTTAACCTATACACAAGTGCATGGCTATGACTTGTCTTTAAAATACAGTATTTCACATTGGTTTTGTACCTAATATTTTACAAAGGGACAAAAGGCCTTTATGTTTCCATTTGCACTTGGTTTAAAATAACAGTGGTGTTTTGAGCAACAGTGGGATTTCAAACGTACATACTGTATTTACCTAGTTAGGTAATGACACTTTAGCTATAATATAAGATACTGTAGTAGTGACTACAATTTACACAGCTGAAAAGTATGTATGTTGAAAAAGTAAGATACAGGGGGAGTTTTGGTCCATGAAAGAAAATATTGGTTTTAATTTTGCTCACAATCAAATGCAAATGAGCTCAGTTTAAGCCTTTACTGATAGCTGGAAGTTTGCTGATAACACTTCTACTGCAGAAACAAATGTTTTATGCAGTAGTCATTTCAGGAGTCTACAAGCAAATGCTCTGCACTATCATCAGCTGTGCAAAGGCTCAATTAGACTAGTTAAGTACTTCAGCATAATAGTCTGTAGCACTGAATTTAGGGCATGATCTTGTCACTGAAAGGTGACCAAAATTTCTACTGCCATCAAGGGAGGTTGTCCATGAGACTTGCAGTTCTGCGCGTGGGGAGACCATTGACTTATGGTTTGATGACTAACCACAGCTGTGGGGATGCAGTTTTCTCTGCAGATGCTTATGTAAAAAACTGCATGGAGTGCAGTGAAATATATTAGACTATTTTGTGTTTGGTAATGACAAGGCAGAGCCTTCACATAATGGGAAATTTCCGCTGCCATGAATTTGAGGCAACACACAGGGTAGTACAAAGTCTAATACTCTCTGTAATTTTCACCCCTTCATAGCAAAACTTTATGGTTATTATTATTGTTTCAATAATGCTATTTATAACACACCAGGGAGCAAAAACTCATGAGCAAAATAACAAACTAGTCTGCATTTAAGATCAAGAATTGATGAGAAACAGATTTTTATTTCATACCCCCTGTAACAGCACTTTACACTGAGTATGTTATTTGTCATTCATCGATGACAATTATGCGAGTACTGGGAACAATGATGTCTAGTTTCCTATGGATATGTTTTCTAGGATAAAACCCTGTACGGATTCTGAACCCCACTCCAGCTTTTTCCTCCATGTGGAGGACATAATTAAATCTTCTTTCTACCTAGTGTTTCATGGCTCACCAGGAACTTAGTATCTCTGAGACACCTTGTACCTCTCTCTGACTTGGTTGAAATTGTCCAGAGGGTTTGAAAGCGGGTGGGGAAGTTAGGGGAGTGATGCAGGGGCGGGCAGCAAATATGCCCAGGTACAGCATGGCTGCCTAAGCCTTCCTCCTGGAGGAAGCCAGGATGAACGAATTAAAGGCAGGGCAGTAGTACTCTGAACTTAAATTAGTGAAGTATATGTTTGGGAAATAGTTATATATGCAGCCAGTTATGGAGCAGATGCAGTTTGCACTCAGTGAATCAGTGACGAGGAGACACACTTCATGAGTTCTCAGGAACCGAACTTTGTAACTAAACATTGAGGTATTTAGAAACAACTTAACTGTCTTCAGCTTGGCTGGCCTGGTTTGACATTTCACTTTTACCGATTTATGCCCCAAAGTGTTTTGCAGTCTAGGTGTATGTCTGACCATATGAAGAAAGTTCAGAGAGATTCTTATAGAAACCAGTTAAAAAATAGGAAGTTAAGGAATAAGAAAAGGATGCGCCTTGACCTGATTAAAAACAAGCTCTTATGACAAAAACATGTGAGGTGGCATCTTTCTGATCTTGTCGATCCTGTGGAGTCATGAGAAAAACTTTAAAACTTAATAACAGAATGTGTCTCCCCTACTTCTGCCTCTACAAATTAGGTATATAGTGGGAAGTAGTTGTCTAGGCTGCCTTTGCCGTCGGTCAGAGGGATGGGTATCTCCAAAATGAGCCTTCCATCCTAAAATGGGCAGGATCAATTGCCTTCTTGAGGTGTCAGTGTCTCTCCAGTGACTGTGGAGGCAGACTAGATGTTTAATCAAGACTAGATTCCCAAATTTTAGGTGGCAAAAATTATGGCAAATGCGTTTCCTCTGGTCTCTCTCCATGTTCTCCCACTCACTGAGTTTCCTTCTTTGTAGACCAAACAGGTATTTGTAGGCAGAGGAGCTTTAGATCAAATCCTACCCTCAGCACCCCTTTCAAAACATAGTTCAAATGTTTGATATTGACCGGTGGAATACCACGATAATATTTTAGGATCAGTTTTGTTTGAAGGTGCCAACAGCATGACATGCGGGTTTTTTTGTTTGGGTTTTTTTGGGGTTGTTTTTTTGTTTTGGTTCAGTGAATTCTCTTTGGAAACTGTTTACTCCTGAGTAACAGCGAAAAGTGTCTCTATTTGTATTTCAACACATCGTAGTTTTCTACCTGAATTTCATTAAATCAGCTTTGCAGTGAGTCTCAGTGGTGTGAAAACATGCCATCTGGGCAGCAGCATGGCGGGGCAAGTTCTGGTACCAAAGCATAGACATTTGGCCAACCAGGATGCCTCTGCTTTGATGGGAGTTGCATATACAATCTTCAACTGCAGATGTGCATATGTATTCCTTATTGCTGCTATTATGAAAATCAAAATTTTAGGTAGTTCTAATTTTGAATTTTTCAGAAGGGGCTTTAAAATGTGTTTAATCTTTTTTTTCATTCATAATATGTGTTGCAGGTTTGAAGACCCTTCGATGTGGTGATGGGATTTTCAGCACACCATCAAAACTTTTCCTAATTTTCAGTTCATACTCCACACCTATGAAGCAAATCATAGTGTCATTTCCAGTGCATGCAGCCATTGTACTGAATTCTGTAGAGTTTTTCCTTCATCATATTTGTATATACCTTTATTTAAATAAATTATTTGTGCATTCCAAAATATAACATACTAAATGAAAACAAGCAACCCTGTCATTGGTATAGCGAAGAGTTGTTTTAAACTATTAAAACTGAATTATAACCTCCCTGCAGTCTAAAGTAGTATGGACGACGATAGTGTCACAGTTATTACAGTAATTAGTGTGCAAAGTAAGATAAAGACATCATTTATTGTGGCCTCAAACTCAGCTCAGCTGCTTGATTTATGCAAAACTGTTTAAAATAATTTATCACAGACTACATAATTTAGGAAAACAGTGTTCTGAGAGGCAATTTTTCAGAACGACCATACTAAAAACTTACTTAGTACTTACATGGACAAATATATTAAAATGAATAGCATTTTCAAAATACAAAGGAATAAGTCAGCGCTTAATTCTGCTAACTCCTCAAAACAGGTTTGAAATTTGACTGTGAGCCTGAATTAGGAATTTTAAATGAAACAGATGTAATGTCTTTGTTTTGGCAATATGCAAAGCAGCAGAAAACAATATCTAAAGTAACTAATAAAACAAGACAAATCTACAGCTATTTGTGCCAGAAAAGAGAAGTCTGACATTGCCTAAGGCCTTGTAAGGGAGCACACTGATAAATCACAACCGTTTGGGTATCTGCACTCTGAGCTTGTCTCATTTGGAGTCATTCGTGTTTTCTGTTTCTACCACGAGAAGGTACCTGGAACAGGGACAGGGGGCAACTGTCTTCAGGTTTTAATTTTTTTTTTTTTAAATTAATTTCATCCCTAATCTAATGAGGGACTTAGGCACAATGACCTCTGCAGAAGCTCTCAAAGTTTTTTCAGAGTAACTTTGTATACTGGCAGCATGTTACCCTTGTTCACAATTGGTCTTAATTCACAGATATGTATCTTGCAGTATGGTCAGGATTCACACTGGGCATGACACAAATGCTGGTCCTGCGTTCCTGATATTTAGGCACAACGTCTTTTATTTAGACACTATGACTAAACACTGGGTAATAAAGCACATAAAAAGTTCCAAATTGGAAAAGAATCAACGTGGAGGTTTAATGTGTTTACAGCTCCTTCTCGCTTTTCAAATGTTTCTGCATGGCCATTGCCCCCAGGAGAGATGCCTCAGTGCAAGTTCGTTCCAGATTTCTATAAATGCACACCGGGTGCTTTCGCAAAGTGTTACCAGGACTGGCCGGCTTTTGTGGTCACAGTGTCTTCAGTAAAGCATAATGTATCTTTCCTTTTCAAAAATACTTGGGTGTCACTGGAATGGGCAAATTTTGCTTTCAGCAGCAATACTTTTACTTACAGGCTTGGTGATGGGTTTCACAGTGCTAGACATGAAATTGTGAGGATTAGGAGTAGTCTAGTATTACAAAAATATTTGGGGCCCCCAGTATAAACCATTGCCACACAAAGCAGTAAGAGATGTTCTCCATGACGAAGTGACTCCAGGATGGCCACAACTTGCTGGGGCTAGCAGGAGTCCATCAACCGCAGGCCAGGACCTGCTGGATTAGAGTCCACATAAAGTTCTGCTTTGAGTAATTATTAAAGTGAAAATTGGAAATTAGTGAGGTATCTGCTATATAGTATCTCTAATTCCTGGTAATTCCTAGTATCTCTCTATATATTAATGACCACGTAAATGATAAAATCAGTGGACAATAAACTAAACTCATGTTGCTTAGCACTATCATTGCAAACGTGCCTTAGTGGAGAAAGAAAGAGTTAACGGAAAATTAGTGCATGGTAACTGATCGTGCTGAGCTGTTCCACTCGATTACATGAGCTTTCTTGAACTTCAAGAACACCCATCTGTACAGAAAAGCTAGAAAAATCTAAAAAATGCCAGGTTTATTACCTCATGAGCTGTGAATGGCAGAAACAAGGCAAAGCACTCACACAATATTTATCTATCCACACTGTGCTATGATTTTCTTGCTGAAATCCTCCTGTGTTCTCTGTGGCAGACACAATGTTGCAGTAGAATTCCGGTGTGTTTAGGGCTTACCTTCCTTGTGTGCTTCACACACCACTCTTGACAGTCCAGGACATTGAAAATGTTGGATCAGCTCTCCAAATCGCAGGATAGATGTGAAAAATGAGCTGTGAAATGAAAATAAACACTGGATTTGTTTGACAGGGCTTCTGTGTTTTGACTTTAGGGTTAATCTTTTAATCTTCTCTCTAACTAAGAGAAACAGCCTTGTCTCTAAAACAAAGGCTGAAATTTATGTCAGAATCTGAGGAAGCACCAGGAAAAACAACAAGAAGTGGGAACCATAAAAATAGGTGATAGTATGTTTTCCTTTATTTATTACAGGTTTGAAATCATGAGGAACATACATAGATAGGTCTACCTTTACCTTTGCAATTTCTGTAATATGTCTCAGTTATGCCCAACTTTGATTTAACCAAAGAGGGGATCTAGATGATTCCATGTATCTTCTCTTCTAGGAGAGGAAATTCTCTCTCTCCTTTTCTGTCTCCATCCCTCGAAACCCAGCCCATCACAATGCTTTCAGCTCTGAAAGTCTTCTGTGCCAAAATACACAAAATCCCCAGTCCTCCTCTGATGAGTATTTCCCTTCTCCCTAGCCATGGAGTAAAACATTGTCCCTGTGACTGGTGTTGGACCAAACTGGGGTGATGTGGGTGCCCCCTGCCCTCCTGCTGGCTGACTGCTGTCCCCCTTCCCTGGTGAAGGTGAAATTGCTGCTTGTCAAGGTGAATTTTCCTCACTTGTCATTTGAGAGGTGGAAACCCTGCTCTGGTGGCATGAAGAGGTCATAAACTGCCTTCTGCAGGCAGGGCAGCTTTGCTCTGCCAGACGGTCTTGAACACAGGGGATCATGACTGATCAGGGAGAAGACATCCCCACTGCAGCCTCCACTGTCACCTGCCAGAAGATGGGGGGAAGCAGGGAGGTGCTGGTGGTGTAGAGCTGGAGAGGACATAGGCACAGCGGATTTGGGAGGTGGGGGGATGTGCTGGTGACATTGTGGTGGCAGCCAAGGTTGGAGTGATCTTGATAGATGTCCTGGCCCCAAATCAGACCCTGGCCATAACAGCACTTGGTTGCCCTAGGCAGGCAGCTGCTCCTTGGCATAGAGATAATGAGGGTGGCAAGGGTCCCACTGCAGAGCTCCAGTGCTCCCTCATGGTGCCCCAGGGTGGGCAGCACGGCCCAAAACCATCGTATTGTGTTGGGATGAGGTGGGATTTACCTGGTAGGTGGCAAATAAATATGAGGTTTAAGCTGGAGCATCAAATGTTTTCCATAGCGGTTTGTGCCACCTTCCGGTGCTCTGCTGGCCCCTCACCCTGGTGCTTAGGGTGAGGTGCCCAGCAGCACTCGGCTTCTGTGGGAGGGGAATTTTTAAGGTCAATTGGCCATTTCTTTGTGTTTCACATGGGACTGCACAGACCTTAAAGGAGGTATGATCTAGCAAAAACCAAATGGTTTGCATCAATCCTCATGCTGCTGTCTAAACTGGGTGGATCTCAAAAGCAAACCAAATTTATGGCAGTTATACAGTAGCTGGGATGTCTTGTGTGTGAACCAAATAGGTGGATTTGAACCAAAGAAAAAGACTTTCCACGTGGATTTCAGTGAAGTTGGAAAACTAAATGCAAAATCTATCACTTAGGGACAGCTCATGACCCTGGGACAATTCTCAAGAGCCCCAGGGTTATGAATCAGTGTCTTGCTTCCAGTCAATAATTCACAAATTCTGGATTATCACATCACAGTTTGAAATTATGTCAGATCTGTCTGTTTACTTTAATATTTAATAATGGTTTCCTGTTAAAAATTATCAAAGAGTAATTTAACACACACAATAATGAAAATTTAAAAAAACCTCTAGCTTTGTTTTGGTGGGTTAGTACCCTGAGAGAGAAATTGCTACTGAGTGGAAATTGCCTAACTAATGCAGTAATTCGTATCAGGCCAGTGTATTTTATTTGTCTGGCTGTATTGTTATCAGTCATTTATTTATCTGTATTGCAGCAGCACCTGGAGACTCCAGATATGGGGCTTATTGTGCTCCAGTCTGTAGGACCATAATAAAAAAAAAAGCCTAGACTACAGAGGTATTCCATCCACACGCAAAGAAAGAAAGTGGGAGGAAACTCGGGCGCACAAATAAATATGGTAAGTAGGTTATAGTGGTCCTACTGCACCTGCAGCCTTGTCCTTATAGACTCGTTGATTACAGCAATTAAGAACGTGCTATAAAAGTGGTAGTGCAATGTTATCTTGTTTCCAGTTAATATGTGTATTTGCCAAGCTTTCCCTCATCTAAGTTATTTGCTTTTCTCTAATGACCAGACCTTTGCCAGGCCCAGAGACCTTCCAAGCTATATTTAGCCGAGACCTACAAGCAGCTCCTGCCTGCCTGTGATGGACACCCAGCTCCAGTCCTGAACTTGCTGTGCACCGTGAACTCCCACTGAACTCCAACTAAATTCAAGATTTTAAACGTACCCCAGGCCAATCCAGTCCTGAAGATAAAGGGTGAGCCCACCACTCACAGTCTGGGTCCAGGCTGTTGATGCTGATTACAGAGGGTATCACTACCAGACTGTTCTGATAGCTGGGTATACTCTGAATCAGAGAATCTGGATGGAGATAACTGTTGTGCATGATTGTTTTTAGCCTGTCCTGAGGTTATTATTGCTGGTTGTTTAGATCTAGGGCCATTTCTAGGGTTTGGGTTAAGGCAGGGTTGGACCTGCATTTTAGAGAGGTTAGTCACAGAATCATAGAATCATAGAGTTGTTAAGGTTGGAAGGGACCTTTAAGATCATCGAGTCCAACCATTAACCTAACCTGACAAAACCACTTCTAAACCATATCCCCAAGTACCATGTCTACCCTTTTTTTAAACACCTCCAGGGATGGCGAATCCACCACCTCCCTGGGCAGCCTATTCCAATGCTGGATAACCCTTTCAGTGAAAAAATTTTTCCTAATATCCAACCTAAACCTCGCCTGGCTTAACTTGAACCCGTTTCCTCTCGTCCTGTCACTTGTCACTAGGGAGAAGAGGTCAATCCCCATCTCTCTACACCCTCCTTTCAGGTACTTGTAGAGAGTGATAAGGTCTCCCCTCAGCCTCCTCTTCTCCAGGCTAAACAGCCCCAGTTCCCTCAGCCGTTCCTCATAAGACTTGTTCTCCAGACCACTCACAAGCTTTGTTGCCCTTCTAGTCTGTAGTGTGTGACGGCAGACTTATTCCTTGTCCTTGATTTGTTAGATGCTCCGCTGTGCATATGAAATTCTCTTCACAAGGGCTCTTTTGGTAATGAGGAAAAAGAACAGGGGCTGAAGGTGGCATCTCTGCCTGGAGTCCCGTATGGGGCCAGCAGACAGGACAGATAATGAGGATGAGAATATCAAAATTCATGAATTAACATGGGCTTCCACAAGAGACCCTGGACCAGATGATCAAACACACTTATGTGTGCAGACATGCAGATGGACGACCAGTGGAATTTTTTTAAAGCACCCTATTGCCTGATTCCTAATGACCCATGACTGCTTAAATGCATGGTAAGATGCCACAGGCCACCTCGAGCCATATGATTACACCTAAATCCACAATAAGCTTTATGGATTTAGGATCCGTGTTACAGACTCTCACACAGAGACTGGTAGTTAGCTCAGAAGATTTCAAACTTCTTTGCTAATCTTGTTTTCCCGTGCACTGGAGAGAAAGTCCCAACCCGTGGGCTGCTGATGCCGTCAGCACCTTTGTCCCCTGGGTGTGAGTCTCAAGGTGTCTAAATACCTTTGGAAATGTGGCTGGAGGCATCCCACCTTCAAGAAAGTGGAATTGATGGGAGCAGGAGAGGCTTGAGATGTCTCTGTGGAAACAGCTGGTGGTGACTAATACTGACCACAGCTGTAACAGCCTGCCCATAATGGCTTTCCCAGTAGGCTGTAAATCAGCAACATCTCCCAGAAGTACAAGGGTGTGAAATGTTCTTTGTCAAAAAAATATGTTTATATCAATTAAGAATGAGGACTTAGGAGACTCTGTGCTAAGTAGGTGACTGGCTGCTTAGGAGATCTTTCATATTTGTCTTTCCACAAGTTCCTGTGTCCCATTTTTAAGCTTCTTTTCCTTTAAAAAGCACTTTTTTAGTTTCTGTTCTTGGTTCACTTTCTTTTATACCAAAGAAAAGAAGGACTGAAAATTGATGTTATTCTGTATTTATGATGCAAACTATTCTCATAGCCAGGGATGATTTTCTTGAATTTATCCATTCATTCACTCTACCATGTTTCTCACAATTACTGTGGTTCAGCTATCTTCCCCACTGAAGTCAGCTGGAAATGCTGTCTTTCCAGACACCCTTTTACAAATCCTGTTTCACCAGTAATGGCACAGATTTATTATTCTTTTTTTAAAACAATCGCTTCAGTGCTTGTTTCACTGAATTATAAAACTTGAAGGTGGATTCTAATTAGGTGATCTAAACCAGAAAATAAACTTTATTAATTGAATATTAATAGTCCAAAGACTTGGACAATTTTTGGTATAGTCAACTTTTTCTAAGCAAGACAAGTCAAAGTTAAATAATCAGATCAATCACAAATGTTAATTTTCTTTAATGCATTCGTATTTGAAACATTTTAACTTTGACCTCAGTTGTTTGCTGCTTTCGAATCAGCAATCAGGAATGGCTGAAAATTACTGACTTTTGACGTGAAGCTTGCATTGCTGCACCAGGACCTTATCTTAAATCTGCTTTTAAAAGATGAATTGCATTTAAAACTGCTTAAAAACGCATCTTAAATTGGCTGCCTTATCTGTCTTAGCCAGAAGTATTTTTTACATTTCTCCACAGGCAAAGGGTGGTACCCAGGTCTGCCGCAGCTCGGCACACGTCACAGTGTCTGTGCTTCAGCACTTGTGGTGACTGTCACAATAGCCTGCGAGGACTAAAATATATTTCCTGTACTGTGAGTCAGACCTAGGTATTAATAATGAGCTGCATTTAAGTGGGAAGAAACCATTTTTTCATTCCATTTATCAGTTCTGATTTACCGGCTTCTTTAAAAAAAAACAACCCTGAAAATCACCTGCAAAAAAAGAGAGGTTGAGCCTTATGTTCTGTCAAGGAAATGGGCTGAGACAACGTGCTGCTACATTTAAATTTTCTTAAGTGTATTTCTCCCTGACCAGGTGTTACTCCAGGCACTCAGTTAATGTCACTTCTCTTCATGTCACTCTCCTCCTCTCCTTAGACTGTTAACACTCTTTTTCTCCTTCATAGCATTTGATAGGGAACACACCCCAAACTTCAAAGCTTTTTGAAGGGGCATTGGCTGTCCCCAGGCCAAGTCACACAGAAACATATCTACTATCTTACAGCAGCACAACCAAATGTGCAAAAATATGAGTCCTTCCTCTTCAAGTGTACCTGAGGGTCTACAGGTGTATTTCTGCTTTAAAATGTAGTTAAGATACCTCAGATTGATGTTTCTCATTTCTTCACCAGCTGGATAGCTATTACCCAAGTAAGGCTGGCTTACAGGCATTGAATTTACCCAGCCCTCTGCCTTCCCTGTTCATTATCATGATTGCTAACAAAGCAAGCATTTTTTTCATATGGAAAATATGTATTTCTAGTGCACTTTTTTACCTCTTTTAACATTACTTAGAAGTAAGAAGGGTCGATCATGTGATTTTGCCATCCACATAGGTTTGTACGTGTGGTGGGTTGACCCTGACTGGACTTCAGCTGCCCACCAAAGCTGCTCTATCACTCCCCCCTTCTTGGCTGGACAGGGGAGAGAAATATAAGGAAATGCTCGTGAGTCAAGATAAGGACAGGGAGATCACTCAGCAGTTATTGTCACTGGCAAAACAGACTCGACTTGGGGAAAATTAATTTAATTTATTACCTATCCAGTCAGAGTAGAATAATGAGAAATAAAACCAAAATCTTAAAACACCTTCCCCTCACCTCTCCCTTCTTCCCGGACTCAGCTTCACTCCCAATTTTTCTACCTCCTCCCCTGCCAACATCGCAGGGGAATGGGGAATGGGGACTGTGGTCAGTTCATCACATGTTGTCTCTGCCACTCCTTTGTCCTCAGGGGGAGGACTCCTCATACTCTTCCCCTGCTCAAGCGTGGGGTCCCTCCTATGGGAGGCAGTCCTTCATGAACTTCCCCAGAGTGAGTCCTTCCATGGGGTGCAGCCCTTCAGGAACAGACTGCTCCAGCGTGGGTTCCCCACAGGGTCACCATTTGTCCTGCCAGCAAACCTGCTCCAGTGTGGGCTCCTCTCTCCACAGATCCACAGGTCCTGCCAGGAGCCTGCTCCAGTGCGGGCTCTCCATGGGCTCACAGCCTCCTTCAGGCATCCACCTGCTCCCATGTGGGGTCCTCTTCAGGCTGCAGGTAGACATCTGCTTCACTGTGGACCTCCATGGGCTGCAGAGGGACAGCCTGCCTCACCATGGTCTTCATCATCAGCTTCAGGGGAATCTCTGCTCTGGCACCTGGAGCACCTCCTCCCCCTCCTTCTTCACTGACCTTGGTGTCTGCAGAGTTGTTGCTTTCACTCCTCTCTCTTGGTTGCTGCTGCACATTTTTTTTCCCTGCTTCTTAAATATGTTATCCCAGAGCTGCTACCACCATCGCTGATGGGCTTGGCCTTGGCCACCGGTGGGTCTGTCTTGGAGCCGGCTGGCATTGGCTCTATTGGACACAGGGGGCTTCTGGCAGCTTCTCATGGAATCCACCCCTGTAGCCCCCCCCACTACCAAAACATTGCCACGTAAACCAAATACATTATTCTAAAGCCATGTTCTTTAAACTTGAAGTACCTTAGTCTACATACAGTGCAAGAGGGTGGGTTTTTCCCTGGTACTATGACCCCTTAATTGTGCCTCTTCTTCGAGAGCTCTGCTCAGACATCTCCCTGTTAAACTTGCAGTGTACTGACAATTCCCATTGACTGATCTACTTAGATAACGTAAGGCAAAGCTAAATCAGATAGAAAAAATGTCATTTGGAAATATCAGAAATGAATGAATTGATGGGATTTTTTTTTAAAAAAATGGTCCTAGAGGATTTTACCATAGATCTTGTGTGAATGGAGATTTGTGTGCTATATCAAGCAGTAATTAGGGACCTGCCCCTTTTCACTATGGTGGGAAGTGGTTTATAAGGTGAACACTGAGTTGTGATGGTTACCAGAGGTAGCAAAGAATCAGCTCCTTGTTGTACTGGATCAACATAAGGTGGCTGCTTTACTGTCTTAGCAAGATTTTGGTTTAGCATCCCTGTGGGAATTACAAATTTCAGGCAGTCAGCGTTGGAAAGGTACACAGATAACTTTGATTAACGCAGGTTTGTAGCAGCTCTTTGTAATTCAGGGTGAAGACTGTGGTGGGGGCTTGCAAAGGTCCTCTGAGCTTTAATACAACACAAAGCCCATCTCTTACCAAGAGCTGTGCTGACCATGGAAACCTTGTGAGTAAAAGCCTGCTGGAGCTCACAGAGGTAAAAAAATTATTCTAAGAAACCATTATGTCCTGTGATTTTCAGAGAGTATGCGTTTTTTTACCTGTCTAAACTCAAAGGGGGGACATTTCATTGAAAGATAGTCAGCAAATATCAAAGATGAAATGAGACTAAGCATGAACTGGGTTTTCATCCTCAAGCGTCCACTGAGCCACTGGCAGGTCTGAGGGACAGCAAGAGGTATCAGCCCTTTACGTGCCCTTTTCCCCCATCTCAGTCCTCCTCCTGCGCACTTCAGCTGGGCCACCAGTGCCCAGGTAGCACCAGCGTCTACATTCATGTGGATTTATGAAAATCATGAGAATCGAAGAACATCACCAGTCAATTAGTCATCTCATCTTCCTTTCTCAGCAAGGATATTTCTAGCTGCATGTGAAGGAAACTATGAAATATGTGCCTAGATGCTCATGTAGGAGAGACTTGGCCTCCTGCTTGCTAAAATACCTTCATTTTTAATTCTACATAGTGAATGGGGAAAGGGGGAAGAGGGAGCTGATTCACGATTTTTGGGTGCTCAGCTGGAAGACAAATGTTTCTATTCTGCCGCCTTCTCCTCCCCTGTGTAGGCTTTTGGTCAGTTGTAAAGAAAGGGCCACAGAAATTTTTCTGTATCAAATCCATGCTAGCACACGAGAAGAAGCTGTACACAGCTCTCACCTCACCAAAACTGCTCAGCTGGCCAAGCTCAAATTTTCGGTGTCCAGATTGGGACCACTGCTGAATCCCTGTGGTTTATCAGTAGTGGTAATACCGACTCCTGTCCTCACACCTTGGGTTCCTGGATTTTTTGGACGATCATCACCTACAGTGTGGAAGTAAATGTCACTAGAATAGCTGTACTGAAAAGCACCAAAGCAGAAGCCACAGCACCCCAGGCGATCAGCACCTGTGCTCTGAAAAGAGTATTTCTTTCTTCTTCTCATGTGGCTGGTTTTTATGCTAAGAAGATGGTATGTGAAATAATGTGGTTTTTGCTTTTTTTGTTGTTGTTTATGTTACTGTTTGCTTACTAAAATAATTTTGTACAATAAAATAAAGAATAAAGGCCCAGTGAGATCATTCAGTGAATCAGCTAGAGGAAAACAGATTCGCACACCTCAGGGTTTTTATGCCTCTTTCTTAGTGCATCTAGCATAGCCTGCTATTAGAGACATAGCACTAAATTCAGCTGACCATTTGTAAGTCTTGTTGTGGCAATTTCTATCTGTCTAGGTAAGCAGTTTCATTAATACTGTGTATGCTCTGTGTACAAGGCCCTGCTTTCTTCCCATCTCTGCTCTAATAAGTGCTGGTTTGAAAAGCACAGCTCAGGAGAAGAATATAAAGCGTAAATCTGACCTCACACCGGGCTGTAACATAAATGGCATTGGGAACATTTCCATGATGAAGAGACACTTCCAGAAAAACAGGTGTAATGGCGTATGAAAGCCACTTTATGATAATTTTACATGCCCTCAGATATTCAGCATTCTGCTAGACCCCAATGGATATGAAAATGCACCACATGCAGTGGAGAGTTCCTTTGCAACTGAACGGTTTCAATAACAGGATACCTGAGACTTGTATTTAAAAAAAAACAACCTCCCTGACATGTAGTGGATTCAAGTTTTCTTGGGAAGAACCTCTTAGGACTCCCAGTCTTAGGAATTACGGACTTGAGTTTCACTTACACATTGATGCTTTCTCCTTTTACATTTTTACCAGAGATGGTCCAACACCCACTCCTTTTCTGCTTTGACCAAAGGCTAGTACTCTGCTCAGTGCCCTAAAACTGCTCCATGCTCAGAGGACACAACAGCTCCACTGCCCTGCGGGGTTGTGAGTGTTAAGTTCACAAGCGGGCACAGAAGAGCGTGTGTGGAGAGGGTGGAAATTTTGGTTTCACCCCTCAGTCCTAGTTGGCCTGTCCCTTCAGGGACTGTAGAGGAGGGGGATTTCAGAGGAGCAGGGTGAAACATGGAGGTGATGGGGCATTTTATGGGGTGGGAATTGTTTGAAGTAAAACAACAGATCTATGGCTCACTTGCTCGTCAAAGTCGATACAGCTCCCACTCCAGCAGCGAAATGGTGAAAGGCAGCCTAGCAGGGAGCAAAAAGTAAATTTTACACAACTTCAGGACGGGTGTAATAGATGCAGCCCATCAGTGCCTGTTCAGCTGACACAGCACCACCTGTGAGTGCCGCACTGGGCATCATCAGGTGATCCTCAGGTGGAACACCCTTCCTTTTTGGGTATAGTATGGAGTATCTGCTGTCACCGAGATCATAGAATCATAGAATTGTCTCGGCTGGAAGGGACCTTTAAGATCATTGAGTCCAACCATTAACCTAACACTGCCAAAACCACCAGTAAGCCACGTCCCTAAGCACCATGTCTGCCCATCTTTTAAATCCCTCCAGGGATGGAGATTTCACCACTTCCCTGGGCAGCCTGTTCCAATGCTCGGTAACTCTTTCTGTAAAAAAATTATTCCTAATATCCATCCTAAACCTCCCCTGGCACAACTTGAGGCCATTTCCTCTCGTCCTATCACTTGTTACCTGGGAGAAGAGATCGACCCCCACCTCACTACAACCTCCTTTCAGGTAGCTGTAGAGACTGATACAGTCTCCCCTCAGTCTCCTCTTCTCCAGGCTAAACAGCCCCAGTTCCCTCAGTCGTTCCTCATAAGACTTGTTCTCCAGACCCCTCACCTGCTTCATTGCCCCTCTCTGGACATGCTCCAGCACCTCAGTGTCTTTCTTGTAGTAAGGGGCCCAAAACTGAACACGGTATTCAAGGTGGGGCCTCACCAGTGCCAAGTACAAGGGGACAATCTCTTCCCTAGTCTGGTTCTGGCCACACTATTCCTAAAACAAGCCAGGATGCTTCTTGGCCACTTGGGCACACTGCTGGCTCATATTCAGCCAGCTGTCCACCAACACCCCCAGGATCTTTTCCGCCGGGCAGCTTTCCAGCCACTCCTCCCCAAGCCTGTAGCGCTGCATGGGGCTGTTGCCACCCAAGTGCAGGACCTGTCAAATGGCCTTGGTGATTCTCACACAGTTGGCCTCGGCCCATCAATCCAACCTGTCCAGATCCCTCTCTAGGGCCATCGTACCCTCAAGCAGATCAACACTCCCGCCTAACGTAGTGTCGTCTGCAAACATACTGAGGGGGCACTCAATCCCCTCATACAGACCAGTAATAAAGATATTAAAGAGAACTGGCCTCAATACTGAGCCCTGTGACTGGCCACCAACTGGATTTAACTCCTTTCACCACAATTTAATTAGATAATTATAATTAGGTATATAGATATTATATATCTCTCTATATAGATATAGATATAATATATCTCCCTATATAGGTATATTAGATATATAGGGATATATATAGATAATTAGATCTAATTGTCTTTATGCTTGCATGAAGTAGAATTTTTGCAAATTGACCCATTATCAGCTGCCTGACTGGAAAAATATACGGTCAGTTCACAAACCTGAACATTTTTGGTGGTGACATTACTCTAAGTGATGTTAACAGGATCTGGATGTTACACTTCACTGGTCAGCGGATGGCATATTTTGGCAGATTTTCTCACTTGGTTCATGCCCCTTAATAAAGGGAATGTGATCAGACATTTCTTCTGTATTATTTAGAGAAAAGCTCGAAGGGAAATACTTGAGGAGTGCAATGACCTATTAAGTTGCCTGTTTTGTGGCTGCAGCTGTTTCCTTTGTGTGAGCGCAGGCAGGATTGGTGATTCACACACGGGAAAAGATCATTCTTGCATTTGGTTTGTTGTGAGCTGCTCTTTTGTGCCCTCCCACACTCACTGTGGCACCAGCAGGTTTAGGACACTCAGCCAGAGCATCTCAGTGCTGCAGGAGGAGGCATGGCCACGCTCAGGCCTTGGAGGAACTGTTTTGAGGCTGCAAAGGACTCATCATTGCTGAAAAAAAAGCAGCAAGATGCAGGGTTTCTGCTAATCAGGCTAAGCCAGGAGGCCAGAAACGTTCCTGTTTAAGAAGTATTAAGCACATTCCTGTGTTTTTAAATATGGATCTGGAAATTTACTTCCAGAAAGGCATGGTGTGTCCCAGCCCATGCAGTCTGAGCATCGCTGCCTACACACAGCTCCCACGGCAATGAAAGCAGGGTAGGGGTGGGAGGTGTTGATGAACCTGGGTCAGAATTGGGCTCTGAGGTTTGCAGGGTACCAAACTGGTATTTACCCGCCTCTGATACACGTTTTAGGCAAAACAAGGAACATCATGTACTAAGGCACTGCCATTGCTGGAAATGCTGTGTAAATCATGGGGCTGCACACTCCTGTACTGAATGGCAAAGGATGTAGGTGACTTACAAGGACATCGGTAGAATGGCAATCTTTAGATAATTTCTGGAACAAAACCTAAAAACTGCTAAAGTACTTCAGGCAAATTATAACACCCACCTTACATTTTAATGCCACCTTAAACTGTATTCTGCATCAGTCAGCTGTGGGAGGAGATGACATAAACAGACAATTAATGTTTCTTTTCACTTGCCAGTTAAGATTGAAAAATGTGGTCACTGAGCTGTCTTTTTCTGACATTTTCTTAACAGCTTTACACTTTGCAGAGAAGTTGCCATCAGTCCCCATGCTAGCGCTGTGCCACAAGCAAAGGGGGGAACCTCTCAGTGTTATCAGGTGGACTGTCAGCATTCATGAGCACCACCTGTGTTTCCACTGACCATGAAGCTCCCTGCTTGATATCAGGGGTCACATGTTTTGCCAGGTGTGGTGGGATTGGGGTTTCTGACGGCTGGAGAAGGGTTTGCTCTCCCCTGGTTAGCCCCAAGCAGGGCTCTTTCGGGGCAGTGCTGCACTCAGGGCCACCCAGAGGTGAACAGGGCCAGGAGAATGCCTCTTTAGCATCAAGAAGCAGTGACGGCTGGTAGTTGCACCATTTTGACATACCCTTTGGGTCTATTTAAGCTGTGTTTGTTCTTCAAGTGTTCTGTAAGTACAAATGGCAGTCTGTGATTGAATACTTGAGTGTGCAATGTTCTCTGGAGCAAACCCCACCTTCCCTCTGGTGCCCATCGCAGCACAGGCTCAGCTACCTGGAAACACTGAGCTGTCTCCCGTTCACCACTGTGTGTCAGGCACCTGGCAGTGAGTTACACCAGCGATTTCAGGTTTTTGAGCAGAACTCTTTAAAACAGTTTTGGGTTCCACAGCTGTAATACGCACTGTGAGCAGTGACTCTGCGGGTACTGACAAGGTGAGCTCAAGACACATTGTCTTACAGGAGGTGGGTGGTTGGGAAAAAAGATCTATCTTTTATAAACATATTTGGATAATTGCATTTACCCAAATTACCTTTGTGGCCTTTCCCACTGCCTTCTGAAGACGAGAGCGTTACCAAAAGGAAGTCTGATATTTTATTGCTATTGGGATAACCAGATTCCTGACTTTTCAATCATAATTTGGATTTTTTTAAAAAAGTCATACATAGTCAGTGTGATTGAGTTTCTGCCAGAATTTTATTAGATAATTGGCACAGTACTTCTCCCATCAGTGAGACACTGAGGAGAAAATACAGCAAAGAAATGAAAAAATAAGAAGATAGAAGAAACAAATAGGAAGAAAAGAAAACTGAAATAGCAATGTAAAAGGCAAATACTTTTTTAATAAAAGAAGTGTGAATCACAGCCCAGCATCAGCTTTACTGCTCAATTAAACTACAGTCCAGATCGAAAAAAAACAAGCCTCCAGGTGTCATCTGGACTTTATTTAGTTACCCTGCTGCAGTGTCCTCTATAAACAATCTTCTTTTTATTTAAAGCATTCTTATTCCTGATCATGAATGTGTGACCTAAACTTAAATCGGCACGGTTTCAATCAAATCTGTCCACAAATCATTAATCACATCTACTGAAATCTGGATGTGTGCTGGTCGCACAGTTAAGCAACCCTGTCTCTATAAAATTGGTTCTCCAGTTTCCGTGATAGAACTGGGGCAAGCTACTTCCCACAGTTTATGCTATTTAAACTAATCTAGCATAAGGAAGGGAGAGATGAACATGCTGCAGTGAAGTAAAGCAGGGTGTGGACTTGCAGCGTGTCAGCCCTCCTGCGGCAATAGCACGGGTGCGCGTTTGTGTCCATAGCACCTGGAAAATGCTCAGCAGCCTCTCAGCTACCTTGTGTGGGTACAAACATACCCAAAGGTGGTTACTGGGGACCCACTGATGCAATTAGGGCACAGCAATTGTTCATCTGTCTGTAATCAAAGTCACGCCTTTCTGACAGAAACAAAAACACTCTGGCAGTATTTGCTCTGGTCAGGCTATGCAAATTCTCCACAAAGAACAAGCAGAGAAGCATATGCAGCAGCTCAGGTTGTCAGTGGTGTAGTCTGAAGAGAATCGAATGAATCTAAATAAATAAGCTTGATAAGTATCTTTAACATTGCTGTAAACGGGTATTAAAACCCAATAGTGAAGAAGGGATTATATGCATGTATGCATATATCTTTCCACTAGAGTGAACAAACACCAGAGGAAACCAGGCCGGAGGGCTGCAAACACAAATGACCACATATTGACCAATTTGAATGCAACCTTGACAGGAACCGGCTTTAGAGCATAATAAAAAGAAAAGACGACTTATTTGTGCTGTTGAAGCCATTAGTCATAGGACCAGATAGGTGTATCAGAAAGAGTGTTAGCAAAACCAAAAATCTCCTTTTGGAGGAAACTGTATTTCTTAAAGGGTAGTAAGGAACACCAGGAACCTTCTTAACTGTGATCACATAACTTGACCACATATAGAGCTGTGTAGCAACCTATGACATCAGAACTGTACATGTGGTACTGATCATTTAGCTGTGCTCTGTGTGTGTATATGTACAGGTGTGCAAGTGTATTTTTTATATGTACATATATCTGTATACACACACACACTTACATGCATGTATGCATGTAAATATTATTTTATTGGCATTTAAGAGACATATACTTTTGCTTCTGTTGGGTCTTGTAATCTCTTGCTTCTTCTCTTGCTTGTTTTTGGGTTAGCAGTCAACTGCTCCCATTCCCCTACTCCAGGCTCAAGAGAGGAAGTTTTGTTTGGCAGCAGAAACCAATGGGAGGAGTGCTCAGCGGTTCTGCAGAAAAGCTAGAAAAGGTGGCCTGTGTTCATCATTTCCCAAATTTCCTTCCTCCCTCCCTCCCTCCTTAGGTGTGCTTTTTCTATTTTTACTCTTTAGCTTTAAAAATTTGAGTATCTGTTTTTGAGGGGGTCAGGGCAGAGAGGATATTCGTAATAAGTAGGAAAAAATATTAATCACATAATTCAGTCAGACCATAGATCTTAATATTTTCAAAGATCACTTAATCATTTTATTCCCTTCCCCCTGAAGGGAATCAGATTACTAACCACTTTGCTGCAACCTCGGTCTGTACAGCTTTTTGTCAGTCTCTTTATGGTTAACCTCTTTGTCATAATATTGATTTTTAACAAAAATATCCTTTCTGCCTTACTTAACTTTGACATGCCACAGAGCCCTGTAACTATAGCTATCTTTAGATCATTGTCTAATCTTAGTATTTGAAATTGAGTTACTACGTCTAATCAGTTCTTCCCAGAAGTGCCTTACTAAAGCCACATAAGGGTTCATTAAGAAACCCATCTGACTTCAGTTTTGCCTCCTGAGGGCTCCTCTCAAACCCCCAAATTCCCAACAGCATTTTTGAAAGAGACTAGTCGTGACAGCCTCCCTTCCTCCCCTTCTCCTCCCTGCTCCTCTCTGAAGAGCCGGGCAGCGCCTGAGATGTTGCAGAGACTGTGCAACCAGGGGGTGGCTATGTGCAGTGTCTGCCAGGAGCAACGAGGGCTGCTGAGCTCCAGGAGCCCAGAAGAGGAAGAGGTGGCCTATGCTGTTGGTGTGACGGCCGTCAGGGATGCTCATCTCTACCCTGTAGACTTTGGCACCAAATTGCTGCAATCTTGTTTGAATGCAAACATGCCGACAGGGTCTGGTCTTGGCTGGGAGGGACATGTGTCTGTGGTAGCCGTGCTCCCCACGATGTGGCTGAACCCGTACACCCTCTGAGCAGTTCAGCACAGGCCACAGGAACATGTCCCATGGGCCAGGTGCCTGCTGGCCAGGCCTGAAGGATGAGAAGGTGTCGTGTCGAGGGAAAGACCTGGAGGAGGGTTAGGAGCCCTCCAGGAGATGGGGAGGATTTTGGAAGAGAGGGAAACTACCCCAGCCCTGGTTCACAGGGCTCTCCAGGAGCTGGGTAATGTAGTTGCCCGATGCTTTGTATCTCTGTGGAGACCTGGCAAAGGGAGACGATCACGGTGCCCAGGTCCTGCCCTGAAACCAGCTCAGGCACGAAGGCAAGATCTTGGTTGAGGTCAATATGCTGACGGGGCACCAGAGGCACTTCAGGAAAGCCCTCTCCAGCCTCTGTGCCATGGCTTTTCATTGAGCTGCAACATTCTCCCCCTCCTTTTCACAAGCTCACGTGCATGCGTGCACTCTGTGGTCAGGGACCACTGACCTGGGTTGTGCATCAGCACAAGGTTCACCTTTCTTCATCTGACGGAGGGCCACAAGTGCACAGGCTTGCAAAGAGTTTTGCTGGATGAGATCCATGCCCTTCACAGGCTGGAACCCTTCAGGTGGCGTATGCTTAGGGATGGCCGTCAGCCCCCAGCCCAGCGGGAGGTATTTCCATGACACCTTGACCTGGCTGGCCCTGGGCATTCATGTCCACTCAGTGACCACTGCTTTGCCCATGGCTATCACTTCTTCCTCAGGTCCAGCCCTGGGCTTTTTTCCCCTGGTGACCTCCTAGGACAAATGCCTCAGCCATGACCTGCAGTTTCTGCAGCCCTGTGAGGTTTTTGGTGCAGAGGTGATGTTCTGCAGCACATGTGGTCTGCACACACACATGTGTGCACAAGTGCACACATTGCTCTCCCACCTAGCCCTCTGATGGAGCATTTGCCTCCTGTGTGCTGGTTGCAAAAGAGCAGAAAGTGGCACCATGCTCCTTCATTCTGGTTTTATAGAGGCAATTATGTCAATCCTTGTGGGTGCCTACCATGTCATTACCATCCTAAGCTTTGTTTTGGTGTTGTTTTTCAAGGGGCATCTAATTAGGAGTAACAAACTTGTACACCAGACAAAGGTATTGCATCAGTTCATCAATTTGTAAACATTTCTGATCGGAGTATGTATTGCTTTATGAAATTCTTGTAATTAAGTCCAGATAATAATCCCTCCAGCCCTTCAGAACAATCAAGCAAAATGTTAATTAAACAATCAGTGTCCTCCATGTAGAAAAAAATATTTCAGGTGACGGCAATTAATTATATTTTTCTCCATTCCCCAAGTGGTTTTTATGGCTGTGGTCTGTGAATATTAAAAATAATCTGGTGGTGAGAGACCAGATGACTAAAGAGGTTGAAAATGGCATGTGGTGCTTTTCACTTGAGGATTATGCACTTCATTCAGATGTTGTTGCTTTTGATGGCTGTTTAATTGCCTAAATGAAATGAGTTGGTGAACCACAAAATTACCCCAAAAGAGGCCATAATTTGCACCAGTGAGGAAAAATTCCTGACAAGACTGGGAAGGATTTAAGGAAGTTTATAGCTGGTTATGTTTGGCTATAATTAATTATTATAGGTACCATCTTATTTAGGGATTATTAAATTTACTACATATTTTAGGAATAGATTATCTTTGTAGTAATTATATTATTCCTAACTTTTCTAATCATCTCCAAATTATTCATAATTATTTGAGATTACTCATTTTAGTTATTTCAAATTCTTCATAATTATTTTAGGAATAATAACACTTAGTCTTGATTTCCAAGTTGGACTAATTTGGTGGAAAGATTTCATTGACTTCTGACAATTTTGGATTAAGCCTTTAGAAAGCAGTATGATTTATGCAGCTTATTCCAATTATGAAGTGTTTCTTAACCCACAAAACTTGTTAAATCCCTTGCCTTTTACAGGAGTTAGATATATTTGTGGAGGTATTACACTGTTTGGGATCTCCCTGTCTTCTGGGAGCTTCAGTTTCTAATGCAGAGACCTCAGTACTTCATGGAGAAAATGTGTTTTAACAAGATAGAATAAATGTGGAAGAAACCATTCTCATTCTGGGTTTTATAAAAGGGGGAATGGGTCAGTGCAGCAATTTTATAAGCAGACTTAACCCCTTCATTACTGAAGAGAATAAGGTGATCCCCATCTTACCTGTTGCACTCCTAGTTTTGTAAGCATCCCTGTGACCGAGACATTTTGTGTTTTACTTTGAGTTCCTGGAAGGCTCTTTTGTGTTGCAAATTGACTTTAATGCTCCTTCCATCATTTTTTTTTTTTTTTTTAGGCTTAAAACCTATGCCTGGAATGGGGCTTTAGGGGGAACCTGGAGCTCCTGCTTCTGTACTCCCACTATAATTTTTCCTAATGAAAGAAGAAAGGGGACTGAATTACTCCAAGGCAATTCTTGCCAACAGAGAAAATCACTCTTCCAGAGGTTCTTTGCCACACAGTTTTCTGCACTAATGAGTTGTCCATATGTTATCTAAAGGGATACTGATTAGGCCCTTCCCCTGCCATTATAAGATCCCTTTTCAAAGACCTCTGTAAGGAAAAGCCTTTGAGAAGTATCACTCTTCCTTGTCCCTGCCAGCCTGAATTGTTCTATGATTGTATGATACGCGTTTAAAATACTGATGCTGGCATGTGCATGTTTCAGAGATGTTTGAAAAAAGGCTTGTTAGTCGTTCTAGGGGATCCTGTTGTGCTTGAAGAGATGCTCCCCTGCTCCATTACAGAAGTAACAGTACCCAGTCTTAGCTTATGTGGCTTCTTTGTTAGAAGAAGCAGAAATACATTGATTTGCTCTGCAGTTCTGAGATGAGCAGATCTGAAGTGCACTGGAGGCTGGTCCCAGTTCATTGCTGCTTCCAAGCCAACCCCCTGAAGAAGTTTAATTTAAAGCTGGCACCTAAAAATAAAACACAATTTCTGGACCCGCATGTTTTCTCTGAGAAGTCTGTGGCAAACCCTTCATAGCAAATACTTAGTGAAAAAGTCAGAGAGTAGTAACAGCAGAGGTTTAGATCATTCTTCTACTCTTATGCAGGTAATTCCAACAGGTATTCTGCACAGTAGTGACAGAGGAGAACTAAATGCCAAATGTGTTTGCCAGATTTGTATTCGGCTGAGAAACATGACTGAAAAAAATTGACAAAAACTAAAGAAAGCTGCTTTTTGTAGAAAGAAATAATCGCGAATGAAGTATTAGAGACTGGGACTACTGAGTTCTCCTGTCTGTAGCACCGCCGTGTCCTATCACTTTGGGAAGCCTTTTATGTTGAGATTCACTAGGTGTAATTAAGAACAGAAAGAAGATGCTTAAATGAAGAGCATCATCCCTGAAAACACTTTTTACTTAAAAGACCAGCTTGTGCTTTGGAGCTGCCTCTCCCTGTGCTGGTCACAGGGTGCTCAAGGGCCTGATAGTCAGGAGAGTGATTCCTGGCCTCTGCCTCCAGCGACTTCAAGTGCCCCTGCTATAAAATGGAGATGAGGGTGTTTCTTTCTATCACAGAACTATTGTGAGTTAACATTTGTGAGGCATATCCGAGTGCCTCAGGTCATTCTGTATTGATCATATGACTCTCTACTTAAGCCATGACATTTATATATAAATTTATAGATGTAGTACTACTATTTTTCTCCCTGGGCTGATATTTAGTATGTTTAAAATAGCAATCCTTCGTACAAAATTAGTACACTTATAAATCCTATAATTCTGCTTTGACTGTTTTGTTTCTTTTTCCTTTACAGGCACAGGGCCAGCAATGCACAGTACTTTTGTGATTTTACTATGAGATTTTTTTACCTGTTGTGAGGTCATGGGAAGGTCACACTTTCTTCTGTAAAAATGTCCAGTCAACACCAATGCTAATTTTCTCAACAGGATTGACAATGCACATGTCATTTTGCAACTTCGTGTATTATATAAAGCCTGTCATTTCTCAAGCTGTGCTACTGCTGATGTTTGATTAACAGTGAGGACTTGTTACCTCTTATGTGGAGCTCTGGCTAGTCAGCAATGACAGCTAATCAAATGGTTGCCATAAAAGACTCACCTGCTCTTGGGTAGACCAGCCTTCAGGATGAATGAAATTTTGAGTCCCCATCTGTCAGGGACATTTCTGCCATCTGGCAGGTGCCCATTGCTCAAAGACCAGTCGTCTTTACTGCTTCTTAAAAGTCAGGTGGTTCTGGTCACTCCAAAGAAGAGGGACAGTCCCTTGAGACCTGCACACACAGTTACGGACTGAACAGGGAGGCTCACAGTTCCGTCCAAAGACTGAAATCCAGCTACAAGAATCAATCCTGACAGCAAAGAGTTTGCAACTAATTCAAGGTCTGAAGTGTATCTACACAAACTAACATTCACATGTTTTTAACCAGGAAAAAATTTGGAGGCGTCCAGTCCGTTCACTGACAATTTCCATGCAGAAAAATATCTCAGAAGAAAGGTATTTTCAGTGTCCGCTTATCCAGTTCCATTTTCAAGAGATAAACCAGAGGTATATTCCTGTTGTGAAGGCGTATATGCCTTCAATAACTATCACTAAAGACCAGATGATTTTTTTTTACGCTCTCAGTATCCATAAATCTGGGTTCATACCTACTTCCCATGCTCGGTTTGTGAGTACATAAAGCAGAGTATGCCTGACACTGTCTGACATGCGGGGAGGTATGGGCCTCTCTAAAAGATTTCCATAGAATAAGGTGGTTCATTTTTTCTTTTTTTCTCCTGCTCCACTTCTGATTCTTTTGTAGGTAGGATGCTCTTAGAATTCTTCAGCTTTCAAGGACACATTTTCTTTTCAATGGCCTTCCTGAAAGTAACTGCACAGCTTGGTCAGTTGTAGGAGTTAAGTTCTTTTCAACCACTGGTGACAAGAAATCTTTTTGAGATCTCTTAAAATAGCCAAATCTCTCCAAAGAATTAATCATGGGACTACAGAAGTCAGGGACTGTTAGATGTTTTCTAGTACATGCTATGGTAACGTTCATCCCCTGAAGAAAGCCAGAACTGGCTTTAATGCCAGGACAGAAACCAAGAACTAGCCTGTTTTCTTCCCACAGCTATAAGAAAGAATCGCAGATATGAAATCTCTATGGAAGAGACCATGTGTATTTTTAGTCACCTGTGGTCTTTGTTCCTAGCAGCTATAGTCATTAATCCTAGTATGATACCAGACATTTGGGTGCCTCTGGGAAATGGATTTACATCTTTGCCTTGATACAGTGCCACCTAATGAATTACCAGATTTGTGCTAGTGTGTCTGATCAACCGTCAGGCCACCCCAATCAGTCTTGTTCCCACTGACACTAGCAAGGACACAGCACGTGGAAGGTTGTGACTTACAGTAGGAGGTTCCCTTCCCCAGACTTCTCCCAGGTTTCTCTGTCGGCTATGTTTCTTTTCCCAGGACCTCAAGCACTTTTATTGCTCTGCAGGGGCCTCTGTGGCTGACTTCATGGCTGGCATTGATGGGACATTACTACTCAGGCTTAAAAGGATGGAAATCCACAAAACACCTGGGTCTGGAGACATTGCTGGGCATCTTTACGTCTTCTTCCCAAACTCCAAGAGAAGTTCAGAATCATACATGTGTGTCATGGCTCAGAAGCTGTAGCCAGATTCTTGGTTCCACTATACTGTTAGTTCTGGCAAGAAGAACAGCACAAAACCCAGGAAAGATACCACCTAAGGAAGACTTCTATAATTGTCCTTTGGCACCCCAAAGAGACAAGCAGAAGCTATGAACTTTCTTCTTAACCCTCCTCTCCTTTTACACGCATCCCTCCTGAGAGAGGGTTATTCACTTCCATTCAGGAAGATGCTCTGTCATTTCAGAGAGCAAGATCTTAAGACACAGTCATCAGAGGCCAGCTGAATTCATTTCTGTCCTGCCCTGAAAACTATCTATCATCTGCTCTGTTTATTCTCAGAAATTTCTCTCAGATGAACCTGGTTTGGCAGAAAGTGAACTCTGTGCAGACCTTGACTTCAATAAAATGCAGTTTCTTGTACCTCAGAGACAAAGAGCGAAGTTGTATGGGGGTGATTCTATTTAATGCCAGAACAGAACAAAGGGTGACAATGTCTAGTGGACTTAGAAACCTGAATCTTTTCAGTGGCTTAGGTTCAGAATTGACTTTAACCTCAGTTTCCCTGACCATTCAGGGAAATTTGTATCTCTTGGCCTCCAAAATGCCAACTACCATATACCTATCTAGGCATCCTGTTAGAAGTATCTTTATTTCAAAATGCTCTAGCAATTTTCTCTCTTTTGGACTCTGCCCTGACTCTTCTCAGAAGAGCACAGTGACAGGAAAACAGGAAATGGACACATATTGCAGCAAGAAATATTTCCATTAGATAACAGGCAAAAAATCTTTTATTACGGGGATACTCAAACTGTGGAACAAACTACCCAAAGAGGCTGTGAAATCTCTGCTCCTGGAGATATTCAGAGTGGAACTGAACAAGCCTCTGAGCAGTCTGATCTAAATTGTTCTTGCTTTGAGTGCAGGATTGGACCAGATGACATGTGGAATGCCCTTTCAACTTAAATTATTCTAGGTTTTAATGACTTATATCATCCTTATCTGTCTCTGAGTTCTCTAGGAGAAGGTTGGTGCCTCTCTTCCCTGTGCCAGGTATGCAGGTCTTTGTTGCACGGTGGCCTCTTAGCCAGCTACTAAAACAAAGTGCTTTCTGGGGCTGTGAAACACAGAACTGAGCACCTGTATGACACCCACTCCAGATGAAACCTTAAGCCTTGTAAACATTGAATTATCTGGAAGACACTACTTTTACTTAACAGCCACCGTTGCTTTGATAACAAAGGTGATTGCAGTTGACTCTCAGTGTGGACATTAGGTAGTAAGCAGCAAGCATAAATGTGTGAGGTCTCTGCTCTTCTGCAGAGAAGCAGCCAGCAGGGATCTGCTAAATCAACATCATCTTATCTACTAGCTCATTAATTGGTGTAAAAATTAAATGGCAATTTCCTAAATAAAAACAAAATAAAATAATTTAAAAAATAAATAAAAAAAAAATCCTGGGAACCATTTCACTCTAAGGAGATGTACATTCCCATTTGTGTCCACAAACATCTATACTGTCGACAGTCTGAAAAATGCCACCAGAAAGGCCATGAAAGCTTTGTTGCTTAGAAATGACATTAGTAGCTGAAGTTACAAAAGGTTACTGATACTTCCTCATCCACCTGAGGTGTTTCAAAGTGATAAATCTTTTCCCTCTTTGTCATTTCGTCCCATATTTCAAGGAGCAATCACAAACCAATTGCGCTCCGTTGTATTACTGTATTCTTAAGCAAGTGGAGTATACCACTCCATTAACTGTAAGGTGAAAGTATTAATCTTTTCCATTTACCCACCACCAAAACTACATGTACTGTAATTGTTCAATTTCTTTCCAAAAACTAGAATCACCACAGCCTTGAAAGCATATTAGGATTTTCCCTCATAACAGAAATATGCTGTATACTGTACTCCCTTGTAAGTTCTTATTGGTACTTTCTCGGGAGATGGGATTTGTAACAAAATTAGATTGTGAGATACTGCAAGATTGTACAAAAGCACTTTTGTGGAAAAAGAAGGATGATTTTTACTTTTCTCTGTGGACAGCTAGGAAACACAACAGCCTGCTTTTGCAGTTTTTACTGTGGTATTCTAATTTTTTCCTGGTGGATACATTGGAAGAAAAAAGCCATTTCTGAATCATTATTTTCAGGGTTGCATACTGCTAGCAATGAAGCAGTCAGAGCTACCCCTGCTAGTATCTTCTCACCAATAAATGCCAGTTTGAAATGATTGTGTGAGCTGGAGAGGATGGAATAGGTGCTTTGCTTCAGTTACCTTTCTCCCTGAATGCTGCTTTATGCATATAGATAAAATGCACTTGGCCTTTGCCTGATAGGGTACTTTACAGGGTGAAGCATGATTTTTCATCCCTTCCCAGGGTGCTAGATGGCACCAAGCAAAGTAAAATGAGAGCCCTACTTTATACTGTATCTTTTGGAGATCAGAGGGTCTTGTCAAAAGAAGTTGTAGGCTTCAAAATTAATTAATAAGTTGTTATTTCAGCTCAACACGCAGGAAGCCCTGGTGCCCCGGTACTGTCGAAATGTTGCAGATTCTTAGTCTGGAATTTGGATAGTGACAAGGCAACAGGTAACAAAAGAAATGAGTTTCTGCTGAGTGAATATAAACTACATTTTAATGCCCTGCATCAAATTTTACAGTACTTTGCTAAATCAATCACATGTTATGAGGCAATACTGCATTGAGAAGAAGAGGAAAATTCATTTAGAAAGCACAGAATGAGGTAAGCTTTCTGGTGATGTACATTGCTGAGGAACAGAAAATTGTTGAGATATAAAACATTCATGAGAAACATGAATGGTAAGGTTCTTGTTGAAAACTGTAAATTCAGTGTTTCTATTCTGAACTCTATTTTTGGAAGTTGTTCCTTGTTCCTGAAAAAATTGCTTTGTGCTGGAATATAGCAATAAGGAAGGCAGTCCTGGAGAAGGGTTCTTCTTCATCTTGTTCTTTTGGTTTTGGTTCCTGTTAGAGACATGTAAGGACTTACTGTTTGGAGATCCATTCTAATGCTTTTGGCCAAATAATAAGTGCTCAATTTCTGATTATATTAGTATATTACCCAACTGTCTACCATCAGGAAATTGTGTTTAGGAAGAAATATGCACGAGAGTATCACCAGCATGATACAAGTGTTCCTGTCAGACGACTCCGTGGCTTCAGCCTCAGAAGCCAGAGGCTGTCTGAGTCTCAGTAGCACCTAGGCTCCTATATGGCTTGGTCCACCCTGCAGATGGGGTTTGGACATCAACAGCACTTCGTGGCCATCAGTTATTTGGAGGGTGTTGGTGGCACTCCGTGGCTGATCTCGGGGAAACACAGGTGGAAGGAGATGCCTCTCTGCAGGTTGGTGGACAGTCTGCAGAGCCTCTATCACTTCTGAAAATGAGGTAAAGCCACTCATGGTCATTTAGGACCAGATTTCTTTCCCTTAAAGCATTTATGTGTCTTAATGTGGGAAATAAAGCTCCAAGGCCCTCATGATAATCTTGCCAGATGCCCATCTGCAACATTAGTTTGTGAAGTACCTGTAAAATCAGACACCTTGGCAGAACTGAACAAAGTCTAAGCAAGTTTCTGATTTGGGACCTGCACGCTGTGACAGGAGCCAGGTGTGTCTGGAGTGCATGCTCATCTTTGGGACAACTACTCCGTTAGCATCAGAGAACATTTGGCCTTACTGAGAAGCACATGGCCTGACCCCCAAAAGTTCCTTCTACTTTTTGAATCACAGCAGAAACGTGTTGCTAACACAAGGAAGCTTTGGAGCACGTGTGTCAGTGCCACCCTGATGGCAGGGAGTTGGCAGAGCAGTGGTGAGGGGTAACAGTGCCGCTGCAGCTGAAGGTCTGAGGGTAAGTCTGATGTAGATGCCATTTCTGAGCCTGTCCCAGTGGAAGCACTGAAGAAATCTGTGCTAAACCACGACAACACTCTTTACCTTGGCAGGTCACATACATTTATTCTCATAAAAGTCTATTGTGCAGATATTAATATCTGCAGCTCCCTTTAATTTCTGTTGTAATGATGCACTTTTATTACATTAGAGTGACCTGAAACTGTGTCCTAGTCTCATAGATCCCATTTGCACAGCTTGCACCGTAGGTTTAATTTCACAGTTTTTAGTTTCCCAGCTTAAAAATGTGAACAATTTATGGAGCAAAATTAACAGTTTATTAGAAATATCACTCACTGCAAAAGTCTTAAGGGTAATTCACAGCTCTATAAAAGGTCGTGATATAAATAATTGCTTGATGAATATGGACCATGTCTGTTTGTCATTAAACACCAGCAGAGAGCTAATGCACTTTAATAGTCCTGCTAACTGCTATCTGACAGGCATAGAAATCACAACCAAATACAACAATTAGGCTGAACAATTGCTTCTTACTTTTTTTTTCTTTACATGAAAGGTAAAATAATGACATATGTTGTTTTCTTCACACTTCAGTAGTGGTCACGACTTATACCCCTATAAAATATTGTAACCAATAGCTTAAATATTGCAATGATATTCCACTGTTTATCAAACAAAATGTCTCATTAATTCCACTCTTTTACATGTTGAAGGGCTGCACGCACGGTGTGCAAACTCACAGTGTGCAACAGTGAAAACTGTTATTCCCCTTCCTATTTGTAGGGAACGTATTCAAGGTCCCTGGTGTAACCGTCTTATTAATAGTCCATGCATAGTGGTGCCCTGATCCAACTCTACACCACCAGGTTCTTGTGATCCACACACATCTGTGTAGTTCTCCACACAGGATTAGAATATGCAGATTTAAATCTTATTCCAAGCAAAGAAACCTTCTGGTGAGGTTTCTCAAATAAATGCCATGATGTTTGTTTTCATTAAGGGCTTATTTTATATAGTTGTGACTGAACCTAACTACAGCACACGTAGCCCTGCCAGTGAGGATAAGGCCACAGTCTGTTGTGTTTGGGAATGGATGCAGAAGTGATAGAGGACATTGAGAGAGATGGATTCCCCCGTCCAAAATGTCTGGGTTTCTTCCAGACGAATTCCTGCTGTACTTGGCCAAAGAGACTAAAAAGTACTGCACTCCCTCACTCCCACTTGCCTCATATCATCCATCCCAAACTCTAGGGATAATTAACCTGCCTCCTCCCAGCTGCCCTTGGAGAGGCTTTTCTACACACCACAGACCCCTTTAGGTCTGCTCCAGGCACCCCTGAATTCCATCATCTCCTTCCCTAACCACCCTGAAATGTGCCTGTAAAGTCCCTTTCAGTTGTCTCTGTAAATACGTCCCTGGTAAAGCTGGGCCTACCATACGTGATTGAGTTGCTTTATGTTAAGAACTTCTCACATATGACCTGGATACTTCAGCTGACCCGTGTAACAAAATGAATTAGAAAGTAATCTATCTGTGTAAGAAATTATTTAGGCCAAGAGAAAATATGTGGTGCTGTGGCTCAGCTGATGGGAAATAAGGGTTTAAGATGTGGTAATTTCATCAGTAACGGTCAGTTCCTCAGACCACTTTTGGCACCTAAATCTGATGGTGAATTGAGCCCTAAGGTATGAAGAGGACAGCACTCATAGAAAACCCGTGAGAAAATTTACAATTCTTTATTCAGGTCAGGATCCGACACCTGTCATGAGGCCATATACTGACTGAGACAAAATAAAATTGCTCATTAATTGATGATTGTCCATTCAGGGCAGTAAGTCATCCAGGAGTACCATGGAAGAAATAGTATGTGACCGCGTAATTAAATGCTGTATCATGTTGAGCATCCACAGGAGCATGCTAAAATGAAGTAACATGGGCATGTCCTTGGTTTTGAAGTTTATTGGATTTTGCAATATTGGCAGGGTTTGCCCAGTGCAGTTTCTTGGTTACTGTGTGGCAGATGTCTTAAGTGAATGTTTTAAAGTAAATCAATTTAATAAACTACTGATGGGAAATAAGACCAGTAATGGCAGGGAGTTAACCTTTGTTCTGATGAGATGGGATTACATTAGCAATCTGAAATAACATAGGTAGAACCTATTCTTGTTTTCAGGGGAAAGACAGGACCTATGGTGTCATGATAAATAATTACGCATGAGAAATTATGACTTCATTGCAGAATCTGGTTGCTCCATCATCCTTTGTTCAAACAGGATGAGCAGTTTAGGGGAAAGGGAGACTTATGTTTTTAATGAAAGGATTTGTTTGACATTTTTTTTGCCTGGACCTATCCTGGGAAGTGACACTTGCACAGTGAAGAATGAGAAGCCTCCCAATAGGAAGAGGCAGGTTAAGCTTCTCCTGCCCTTCCAGTTACCTCCCTACTTCTCCTTGACTGTGACAGCTTACCAAGTTGGTAGGATATTTAGAAAAATTCTCTGACTCCAAGCTGTAATGGATTGTGTGTGCACAGCACATCTACACCTGCCTGCAGCTTACCCCTGTGCGGTGGTCAGCAGTGACTTGCAAAAGGGCTGTTGATGAACCCCATGCAAAGAGATTGCTTCCTGCGAACATTTTTCAGGGTATATGATTTTAGTGACCAAGAGAAACTTGTTTACTGTTTCTTCCTATAAGCTCTCTGGAGCCTTGTACAGCTCAGAAACACCAAGCTGTCATCTCTAACCTTGACTAATCAGTCTTAACTGAGTGGTTTACAAAAATCTAGCTGCATACGTACACAAGGAGTGGAATGACACAACTGCCAAGGATGGCATATGGGCATTGTGATCACCCAAGTATATTCCCTGGCAAGAGACGCTTGAAACAATAAAGGAAAATCTCTGTATGCTGCTGCCTTCAGTTGAGTGTAACAGAGAAAAGAAGAAACCTCAGGTTGCATCAGAATCAGTCAGATATGTTAGACCAGGTCATGCCAGTAGTGCTGGTATAAACACATGACAAATATGACATATCTGGCACAGCAGCAAGTGCCATTGCCCACGTCTGCTTCCTCAGAGGGTGTGGAGAAGCAGGGTCATGGGGAGGTGTGTAAGGATCCCACCATTGCCCAGGCTGGAGGAGTGAAACATTAGCTGCTCTCAACTTCCAGGTCCAAATTTTTGGGATACTGGGGCTTTCTTTTTTAATGTACTTCATATGATGACGTAAGCAGAACAAGGTATCTTTCCTTAAGCTTGTGAGGAATGTTTTTTGTAGAAAGGTTTTAAACCAGTTCTAGTTGTGTCAAACATTTTTCATTGAAAACTTTCATACCACCAGTCAAAAGTCTTAGTTTATGAGGTTTCCTTAAGAGCAAGAGAGCATTCCCTTGCCCCAGGCAGTGTGACTTAGACTTGTTTCATTCTTGATAGGTGAGTGTCTAAATTATCCTTCAAAACCTCTAAGGACAGAGCCTACATCCTGATTAAGTAATCTGTTCAACGCTTTGCTTGCGTTACTGTTTTTGCTGGTATCCATTCTAAATTACTTTTATTTCAACTCATTATTGCTTGTCTTTCTCAGGATGGACATGGAAAAGAGTTTACTTGTACTCTGTTTTGGCTGTCTTTTGCATATCTGAGAACTGGTGTCATTTCCCTTCAGCCTTCTCTTCTCTGGACTGAGTGGCCTCATTTTTTTCAATCTCTTCTCGTAGCATATCATCATGCTTTCTGGACTTCTTTTCATCCTCACCATTCTTCTCCAGTCCCTCTCCAGTTGGCCAGTATTTCTCACGGCTAGTGCTGTCCAAAACTGGACCCTTATTACTACTGAGTACAGACAGAAGTTTCTTCATCTGGCTCAGAGACAGAAGTCTAGCTCAGGTACAGCAGGCTGCTGTTTGCCTATTTTGCAACTGTGTGATACTTTTGACTCATGATCAGTTTGTGATTCACCGTAAAGCTCAGTGCTTTTCTGCAGTGTTGCTGCGTAGCCAGGCATTTTCTATCCTGTAATTGGAGAAATAAATGTAGAACTTTGCATGTCCTTATTGAATTTTTGCCTATTACTTTCAGGCCATTTTCCTAATTTATCAAGAATGTTTTAAATTCTAGTTCTGTCCTCCTACGTGCTTGTAGCCTTTCCAGCACTGGTGTTGCTTGAAAATTTAATAAAGTAAACATGCTAATTCATCATCTAAGTCATTAATGAAAATATTGAATGATACTGGATGGAGGATAGATACTTGGGGAATCTTGCTTGATACATCCTTCTGCGTTGATTGCGAACTATGGGTAGCTATTACCTGAGTATGGATTCCCCAGCTGGTTATATACTGCTGATAACACCTTCAGCTAGTATACATTTCACTCACTTGTTTATGAGTCTCTTGCACAGGCCAGTGAAGAGAGCATAGTGACAGTTAAGGTACTAAAGTGATGACACTGAGTGCCTCTCTACAATTCACACGGCTTGTTACCTTGTCATAGGAGGAAATAAACTTTCCATGTTTTATTCTTGACAAATCCATGTTAGCTGTCATATATCTCCTTTAGACCGTTACACGTGGCTTGATTATTTCCTCCAGATTTGAGAGAGGAATCTAGATAAACGGACTAGTCAATGTTTTCTTTCTCCCTCTTTTTCTCCCTCTTTCAGAGACAGGAAGAGTATTAACCCTCCTCTGCTGTGAAATCTCTTTTATTATCTAAGTTCTCTGAAGGTCTCTAACAGCTCTGAGGCTGCCCTGGCTGTGTCCCAAAGGGTTGCTTTGCAGAGTGACTTCCCAGCAGAGCTTGCGGCCGCAGCCATTGTTCCCTGCCCCATTACCCCCTCTCTGCTGGGCATGGCCAAGCTGGGAGCTGGACCAGAGACTGTGACTGGGCTGAAAACCAGCCTTTTCTTTCATGGGGACACAGCAGCAGGAGTGCCTGGCTCCAGGCTGGAGGAGAGCTGACAGAGGACTGTGAACACCTAACCTGGCTCAAGCAATGGCCCCTCAACTGAAACATGTGACCAGAGCCAAATATCGCACTGGGTATTTCTGAACCACCGGGTCTAAAAACCTCTAACTTGCACTGGCAATCTACCCACTCCCTGCTGCAGCCTGATGGCTTATTTTGGGCTGCTGGTGTTAACTACATTAACTACCTGATCCCAGGTGGCCCTTTTAGTGGCAACTGATGATACTTTTCACAATGTAATTAGTAGATAATTTTCCTGCCCTATTACAAGTCTGAACGACACTTGCCTTAGTCATTTCAATATTATTAAAGTATTAATATATCCTTTTTACCTGTGTCCCTGGGGAGCTGTATCTTGTTTTGCTCCTGAGCTTTTATAGTGTGTGTCCCTGCACAATCATCCTTTATATCTGCCCATAATAACGTGAGGTTTCTGGGAGCTTCCTTCCTTTCCTTGAGATGGCAGAAGAGCTTGTGGCTGGCGGTGCTGGTCTGTGACTGTGCCTCACAGCCTCCTCTGCCAGGAGGTATTTTGCACTTCTGTCCTTCATGTAGCTTCTTCAAGCAGATGCTGAGTCCTGCAAGCTCATTTCCCTCCAAGACTTCCAGTAGGATTTTACTTACCTGCAATAGGTTTTTACTCCCGTGAAACCCATTCTCTTTACATCAGTTTCTCTCTTTCTTTTTGCAGGAGGTGTGAACCCCCTCACGCTGCACATTGCCCTTTGCCTTCCCATTTTCATCCACCTCCTCCTGCTTTGCACCAATGCCTGAACACTTAACTGTGTCCTACTGATGGAGTTGGACAAGGTGCTAACACACAAGGAAGTGTTTTCAAGAAATAAAAAGGACTAGCTGAGACATAGCGAGGGAGAGACTTTTTTGTGTCTCTGAAATGGAGTCAGAGATGCTTTTAGCCCACTACTAGGTAAGCAGATTAGCTTCCAGGAGAGCCAAATGAAGGCAGATGCATGAGAGAACTTCAAGTGGAATTCTCCCAGGTTTCATCTGAATGCATTGAAACTCAGCCATTGCCGATGAATAAAAAGTGAAGGTAAGGCTCGTACTCCTCTTACTCATTCCACCATTTCTCACATTATTTTATAAATAGATACATAATTCTGAACAAGTTTTCACAACTGTCTGCAAAACCCAGGTTGGTTTTAGTTGGCTTCTTAGAGTTGAAGCCAGGACTACCACGTGCCAATAGCAGAATGCTTTGCTTATGGGGCTACATGACAGATTTGTAGCTTACAATAAAAATGCCTGCAGGTTTATTACTGTGCTGTCATGCATTTCAAAAGCTACAGTAGAGTGAACCTGAACAATGCCCCAGCCACTACTTGCCATATTTACCTGATGATAAATGTCAGGTCTCTGTTGAGTTTCAGCAACAGAGCAGATAATGGCAAGTAAAAGAGCTTGGGTGAAACAGCATCGCCAACAACCCTACTCTGTGTACCCATCACATTTTTTCATAACATGAAAAGATTGTACATGACATTTGCAATCAGTCCTATGACAAGAGCTAAAGAAGAACATTTTCCTTCAATTCTTGTGTATTCAGGATCTTCAGGAGAGTTATCAAAATGGGGCCTGGTTGTATTTGCCTTCTAAGTCTGAAGTCTTCAGAGTCACAGTTTAAGCCTGTTTGCCAGTGATGGCTCCACAGATGTTCACAAGGATTTTGCTGATGGTTTCAGAGGGGCTGTGTTTTCATTATCTTTTGTGCCAAGGAACATTAATGCTTCTAAGCAAACAGCATGCTGTAAGGGCTGTCCTTTAAAAACAGTAACAAAAGCAAAAACTCTTAGTATCAGGACACTCACAGTGAAATCACAAAAGTTAACAGCCCTGCAAATCCTGTCAACAGCAACTCAAATGATCTGGATATAGGTTGGCTCTTTTGTCTAGTTGTAGAGAGCTGACCCAGGATACGAGATACCGGCAAACTGAGAAAAAAGAAAATGATCACTTTGCAGGACAGCTGCTGTTGAAAGAGTTTCTTGGCTTTCAGGAAACCACCCCTAACAAATTTTTGTATTTATTTTTGTTGTTTACATGTTTATCACACATGCACAAATGCAGCATCCTGGATCCATTTTTGCAAAGTTTTTCAGAGTCTTTCAAAGAATTGGCAGTCTCCAATATGCAAAGTAGTTCTCTAACATGATGGCTGTTATATGGCATTAAATCAACTATTTAAGATTTATATTGCTAAAGCACCCTCTAGTGGGACAATAACAGAAGAGTTGGTTTTTGCATAGGCATGATAACTACTCTGCATATTAGAGTATAGCCAAGTAAAAGGCTGGATGCTGGTTGAGACAGGCAAACACACTGATTCTTTAGTTTAGTCAATGTTTTTGCTGGCCATGCAACATGCAGCTTTTACCATAATATCTGAAAGGTGGCAGTGTGATTTTATTGTGCGTGATCACAGAACAGCAGCACCATTTTGGTCAAAGACCTTTGGAGGTCATCTCGTCTAACCTCCTGCTCAAAGAAAGTTCAGATAGACTGGGGGGCTTGTGGCCTTTTCCAGCTGAGTTTGGAATATTTCCACAATAGACGTTCCACATCTGCTCTGTGCAACAAATTCCAGTATTTGACCATCATCATGATGAAAAAAATCCTTATATCTAAACAGAGTTTCCTGTGTTGCAACTTCTCTCTGACGCCTCTCGGCCTACCGCCATGCACCTCCAAGCATTCCCCATGGTTCCTCAGGGTCTTTACAATGTCATCATCTTGAAATATTGGAAAAATATTCACAGTGACCTCTGGATATCATTTGTTCATAAATGCCTTCCTAAATGATGGTGAATTGCTGGAGATAAAGCATGAGACTGTTAGATGCTGTACTCCTGGCACGGTGAGGCAGATTACTTTCTGGTCTCATGCTGGGGCCCTCATTCTGCAAGAAGTTTATTCTGCCAAGTTATTTCCAAGTTAAACATATGCATTAAAAAGTCTAAGACATAAGCTTGCACAGCTGCTTGTGGGACCTGGACCAAAAAACATAACTGCAAAATTTTGATGTAATACTTTACAACTCCCTTACTAGTTTTGCCACTTATCAAGTGAAAGAGAATAAAATCTTAAATTCGATTTTAAAGCAACACAAGTATTGCTAAGAATTGGTTAAGCTTTATTGAAGCTGGGGAATATGGCAGCCACTTTTCCACGGAGACTGCATGTAAAGAAGCCAGTGAGTGCCTTCCCCAAATCATGTAGTTGAAACAACAGATATTACCCTCCAGAACACAGGCACATGGCAAAACATGCATGTATAAGCGCACACATATAGCTGGAGAGGGACTCTAGGTTGATGGCATCAGGCAGTGGGGGTAGAAGAGCATTTGCTGAAAACATGTGTGACCACGTGTCTGTGACAAACAGCAGCAGGGAGACTTGAAAAGGCACACACTGAGGTGGCACTGGATGCCGCTTGAATAACCAGTGGGACCATATCCCTGAGGAAAATAAAAAAGCACTGAAAGAGAGAGACAGCTTTTGGGCCAAGTGCTGGCTGGAAGTGAGTTGGAGTTGTAGTAAAGAAACCCCTCCTTGTTCCCCTGTTCAGGGAAAGGACATTTTGTAGGTGATTTGTAAAGAAACACAACAGCTTCAAAGAAGTTCACTCCTTTTATTTCTCTTTTTAAAGGAAGCAGCTGTGAAGTCCTGACTGAGGCTAACCACTTGGCTGAAGGCGGGCAGGAGTGGGTACTCCAGGGTGCTCACACAGCTTTGTGGACGAGCGCCCAGTACAGAGCGCTGACTTCCCGTCAGCAGCACTATACCCAATGCCTTTAAATAATTAATCTTGTTTTGAGGGGAAGGAGATGGTTATGATCAAAAGCAGAAAACAGCTGAGACATGCGAGCTAGGTCTGGAAAACCAGGAGGTCACCAAAGACGGTGGTGGTGGACCCCCAGCTGGTGGTGATCCCTGCTTGCTGTCTGGCCCTATGCATTACCTGGCTGCAGCAAACAGGTGAAGAGGACACAGGATCATCTGGCCCTACAGATGCTCATCCGAACAAGCCAAATTATAACAATGTTTTCCAGGCTTTCAAAAGATTTCCTAGCAGTCCAGCTTTGGCTGGTCTCTCACCATGAAAAAGGACAAAAGGTTGTATCCCCCGTTCTCTTAAATGGCTGGTGGCACTCCCCACAGTGTGTGGAGGGTAAGATTTTTGGTAAGAAGGTTGGCCAGCCACACCATGGCACAATTTTCAGGGCACAGAATATACTTTTAGGAAAATTAGTATATTTTTAGGAAATCAACAGCATTGAGGACTGCTGTTTTCTTTTACTTCCCTAAGACCAGGCATCAAAGCTGCTGAGATCTGGATAGATGTAGACCCCAGGTGAGTACCGATACACCTCCTGGACCTCCTCCAGACCTACCTGGGGCCACAGTCCATCGCCAAGGACGTGGCATCCATCCCTGCCCCTCTGCCGCTTTGCATGCTTGCTGCCTGCCCTGTGCTGCCCACGGCCACAGCCCGCCAGTCTGGCACAGGATGTTTAGAGGGAGGATTAGGCAAGAAGTAATGATAGCTCTTTCAAACTGGCTGGATAAAATTAGACGCGTATAATCAGTGGTCAGGTGGCTTGAGGAAAGGAGCTTTGTTTGTGAGTGGTCAGCAGCTGCTGACACCCAAACTCATGGCCTCAGTATTTGAGTGCTTGCCTTTAGGCACCTCAGCACGAAAACACTCGCCAGGGCCAGACATGGGGACTGAGTTCCCCCTGGAGATGGGATTCCTCTTCTGCTTTCCATTTCCACCTGCCACTGCTCACCCTACCAAGCTATGCATTTCTGCGACTTTGCTTGGCAGAAAGGCCAGAGTCTCTGCAGGCGGCCAGCTGCCAGGGACATTCATTTTTTCCAATTAGTGGAAAACAGAGGGTGTTACCTCTACCCATGATTTAAAAACAGCCTCAGAGAAGAAAACCATAGAGGACATCTGATATCCTGATCAATACGTCACCGTTGGAAGCCATCAGTGCTCTCCTGTGTGCAACAGAAGACATTTCTTCCCCCAGAATTTTTGGAAAAACCCTAGCAATGGTGTTTCAGAAAAGCTGGGTAGGAGAGCATGTGGCCCCCAATGTGTGACTGCCTTTGGCTGTCCTTGAGCAGAAGCAGTGATGCACTGAGTGCCTTGGGCAGCTGAAGGGTCAATCTGGTGGGCTTGCTGCCCTAAGAAACTGCCCTGGGTTCTCCAAGAGCTGTAAGACCTGTGCTCCAAATGCTCACAACTTACAAAAGAAGATCTGGGAAAGCCCATGAGACCGTGACAGATCCCAGGGCACTGAAAACTCTGCATTTTTCTTCTGTGCTGAATTTCAATAGTCCTTCCCTGGATTTTCCTCTGATTCTAGCTCTCCCTTTCGGCACATTTCTGTTGCACAATTTGGCTTTTCAGACGTTACCTTTCAAAGCAGCATTTTGGAACTGGAGCTAAAGAGAGTGGCAAAAAGCCTTAATCAGAGACCTGGCTTTATAAATAAGACAAGTGGTTATTTTATTTCACTGTTTAATAATATATTTCTTTTCTATGGCTGCAGCGCTGAGGAGGCAGAACACCAACACGTAGGACTGTTGTTAGTTCTACATACTACTATAACTTATTAACCCTGAAATGTGGAGAAATGAAATTGAACCTTATTTTAGCATTTATAGTAACATCTGATCAAACATGGCTTATGCCCGTATACAATTTCTGACACTAGAGGGAGTACATAATTTATTTTATGAAAATAAAAACCAAGCCTTGCTTTTTAAATAGGAAATATATCAAAGGGAGAAAAGCAAAAATATTGAAGGAGAACTTTATTCTCTCACTTCAAGTTATACTTAAAAAAAAGCTGAAGTAGCTGTCTTATGTATTACCCTTATCTAGGTAGGTTATGCAACTAGTGTCTGTAAAAGCCACTGTGGGGCAGGTAACCAAACAGCTTGTGTTCAGTTCCTGTGTGTCTATCGAGTCTGAACACATGGGTTGAGTAACCAGCCCACGAGATAACATACACAGACATCTGTGCCCACAGGTTTCTATCTCTGGTGCTGCTATATTCCCACTGTCCCCCACAACCATCACGGTGTCTGAATAGCTATGATCTCTCCAGTGTGTTTATCCTCTCAGTGTGCCTGGGAGGTAGGGAAGAAGCACTATCCTATTTTATGGCTGGAAAATCAAGGTGCAGAGAGGATGAAAGATGCACCCACAGCGCGGCAGGAGACTGTGGCAGAAGAATAAGACCATGTCCTGTCTGTGCATCCTTGCCCAGGCTCACAATTCATCTTTGGGCACAGCAGGTTGTTAAGCTACAAGGTGTACTTGCATGGCTGTTTTTCCAAATCACAGGTACAAAGGTTGCCCAGTGCCTTCTGTACTGTGTTTTTTGTGTAGCTGGATAGATGCATCACTGTGACTTTGTGACCCTTTCTCCAGTCCCAATATGCAGGAAGTGAGTCAGGCTCAGGCTGACGTGAAGACCATGACCTTTGCAGGGTGCTGTGGGGAGAAAGCAGCTCCCCCACCCCTGTGGGGGTGAGAGACCGTGTAGCACACCTCCCCCTGCCTCAGCGACAGAGGCTCTCACACAAGCTAAAGCAGATCATCTAGTCCTCCTACTAAAATATTCATAAAGTTGCAAGTAAAATACAAATGCAGTTGTCCAGGACAACCTGAATGGTTTTGCAGCCCAAGCATCTTGATTTTCATGTGAGATCCATCTGACTCACAGCATGTGACAGCATTTGTTGCATGCTTGTCTCCATTACAATGTAATTATCCAATACAGAGATCTCCTAAAAGACTCTTTATCACAGGGAGGATTTCTTTTAAATGATGGAAACAAGGTCAATTCTGAAAATGCTGTCACCTTGTCATCACTGTACATGCCAACAGCTTCTGAGAGTCCCTTCTTCCACTGAGGCCTCCTTCAGCCCATCTGTGGCTGCAGTTATTAAAGCAACAAGTAACTGAAGCAACTCATCCCATTAGGGAACATTATGCAGCGAAATTGCACTGTCTTTAAAATAAGTTCTAATATGTTTAGCAAAGGATTTGGTTTGTTATGCAGTGGTTTTGGAGACAGATATTCCAGCGAAGTGTAAAAATACTGTAATGTTTGTGGGTGGATCTTGTCTCCTGCCAACCACAGATAGCAAATCATAGAATCATAGATTAGAATCACAGAATGGTTTGGGTTGGAAGGGACCCTAAAGATCATCTAGTTCCAACCCCCCTGCCAGGGGCAGGGACACCTCCCACTAGATCAGATTGCTCAAAGCCCCATCCAGCCTGGCCTTGAACACCTCTAGGGATGGGGCATCCACAACTTCCCTGGGCAACCTGTTCCAATGTCCACCACCCTCAGAATAAAGAATTTCTTCCTAATATCTAATCTAAATTTACCCTCTTTCAGTTTAAAACTGTTACCCCTCATCCTATCACTACACTCCCTCATAAAGAGTCCCTCACTAGCTTTCCTATAGGCCCCTTTTAGGTACTGGAAGACTGCTATAAGGTCTTCCTGAAGCCTTCTCTTCTCCAGATTGAACAACCCCAACTCTCTCAACCTGTCTTCACAGGAGAGCTGCTCCAGCCCTATGGTAATTTCTGTGGCCCTCCTCTGGACCCACTCCAACAGGTCAATGTCTTTCCTGTGCTGGACACCATACTCCAAGTGGGGTCTTACCAGAGGGGAGTAGAAGGGCAGAATCACCTCTACCTGCTGGCCATGCTGCTTTTGATGCAGCCCAGGATATGGTTGGCCTTCTGGGCTGTGAGCACACATTGCTGGGTCATGCTGAGCTGCTCATCAACCACCACCTCCAAGTCCTTCTCCTCAGGGCTGCTCTCACTCCATTCTCTGCCCAGCCTGTACTTGTGCTTGGGATTGCCACCACCCAGGTGCAGGACCTTGCACTTGGCCTTGAACTTTGTGAGGTTTGCACGGGCCCACCTCTCAAGATTGTCTGGGTCCCTCTGGATGACATCCCTTCCCTCCAATGCGTCAACTGCACCACACAGCTTGGTGTCGTTGGCAAACTTGCCGAGGGTGCACTCAATCCCACTATCCGTGTTGCCAACAAAGATGTTACTAAATACTAAAGCTATGCCAATGAAAGCCTGTCACACTTTACTCCACCCACAAACACATGGGTCCAGGCTAAGAGAGCTCAATTAATAAAAAAAACAAAAATAAACCTTCTTCCCCCCTCCTCATTGCTCCTTCAGACCAGCCAGCAATTCCCTCCTCACTAATGGGTGGTCCCTCAGCCTCCAGAGCTTCCTGAGAGACAAACCTCAGCAACTCTCCGCTCCTGGGAAGGACCTTATTTATGCTTGAGATTTAAGGAGCTGGGTCTCATTCCCACAAATGTTTTCTAGCACCTGGGCGATGATTTATTACTGAGAAGACAAGGCTGCCCCTTGGGACCCTGAAGAATCCGTTTAATGCAGTGCAGCTGCATTCGGAGGTTTCTTTTCTTTGCATGCACAAAATTTACAGTGAGCTTTGTACGTGTAAGATCTAAGCTACGCAAGGAGCACCTATTGTTAAGCATCAGGACCTTCCCGTCTCTTTCACTCGGATATGAAATATTTCTCTTCCTTTCAACTGCTACACGTTGAAAATATGTTTTTTCTCCCTCCTGTGTGCAGATTCAGAAAGAACAAAACAAAACAAAAATCATAAACAGGTGATCAAACACAGTATTCAGTGTCTACCCAAACAGCAGAGCATATCAAGTCTACCTCCTCTTTTATGTCAAAATTAATTCTGGAATAGAAACTGAACAGACTACTCTCGAAAGATCATACTCCAAGGCTTGACATCTCTTTGCTTCCCTTGTGTCTCCATCCCCTTCTGCAACAAGACAGGAGGTTTGACATAAATGAGGAGGTAGGCTTGGGATCTAATTCCTTGATGTTCTTATTTCACCTGGGTAGCGAGCGTCTTTCTGTAGCACCTTTAGAGATATGACTACCTTCTGTCCCATGAGGCTTGCTTATCTCTCTCCAGGAGAGAAGGCTGTGTGCAGGGTAATGGGCTGTTTTGTTAAAATTTTGTTTTGCAAATATTTGACCATTTCGAGGGACACAAAATATATATCCCTTTGGAGCAGTCAATCCTATCCCAGGATGCTTTGTTATGGTCCCAAGGAGACCACTGAGACCCAGGACGATTAAAGGATTGAGGCTGTTACCCCTCAGTGGATTCAGCTTTCTCCATGTCTGAACACCCAAGCCTTGAAACGCTTTAGCCTCTCACCAGTCAAATAGGCGAAATATCTCTACATGTTGTGGGAACAGACTTATTAAAAGATTGTGAAACACTTGGGTCAAACAGTGTATGATGGGCCACAGAAAAAAACCAAATCTTATTAAAAAGAGAAGCAGCGGAAGTAGGGAGGAATAAAAAAATAAGGAGAGGAAGGGGAATGGAAGGCCATGGCTAGTTTTAGAAAGAGAAAAAAGATGGAGCAAATAAAAGCCTGGGAAGAGCAAAAGCCTCTGGGACAAAGTAATATGTTTTTATGTAAAACTGCATATGCAGAACATCATAATGAAAAATACAGCAGTGCTGTCAGGGGACCTGGCTGCTTGGGAAGCTAAGGCTGAGCAGCCTGGCAGTGGGGAAGTAGCCCCAGTGTCCCACTTTCGTTAGTCAAAGGCAAAGATGTTTTGTTTTTACCTGGGTTTAGTACTACATAAGTAGACTTTCACATGGCTCGCTTCATTTAAATATGTGATTAGGAATACGTACTAGTTTGGTGCTCTGTGACTGTGGTCCACCTTTGCTGCATCCATGATGGCACGTTCATAGCCCCTGGCTGGGAATCCCATATAAAAGCACTGCATTTTCCAGCTTCGCCTTGTTGCAGCAGCTCCTCCCAATGAAGGAATGACATAGCCCACCTCCCCCTTGCCTAGACTTCTCTGACATTTTCCCCTTAATTGTGTTTAGCTATATGCAAATTAATCTGCCTACAGATATTGATGTATCTATGTATCTATAACAATCTCTCACGGTTCCTGGTTACATTTATTTCTCCTAGATTTTTATGTTCTGTGTTTTATTCTGCTGTTGAAATTGGTCTTTTGATTGGCTGTATATTGTATTACATGTGTGCACTGACTTTTGAAAATAATCAATAACAATTAACTCAAATGGGGAGAGGTAAGCGTGCTCCAGCCTGTACCAGCTGACCGAAACAAAGCTGCCAGCCCTGACAGCAGCCTGCAGTGTTAGAACTTGGGTAAATGAGATATTTAACTTTTACATTTGTCCTAAGATATTTGAGAGGGAAAGGATATCAAATATCCGAAGATATTTGACAGGGGCCGACTCCAGCCAGTTGTGGTTCTTCTTCTCATCGTGGAAAATGCAAGCATTGAGTGCTTTTTGGATTTGCAGCTGAGTTTAGTATTCATGCAAGGGTTGAACAGGCAGAGCAGTATCAAGCCATTCCCTGCAAGGAACGTGTAACACTTGCTCCTTTCCTGGGTCCCTGCTAAAGCACTGCTTCTTGGCTAAGTTGCAACGTGCCTGTCGTCCTCGTTGGCACCCCTTTGGCAGAAGAGTACACATAAATTTTTAGTGCTTGGGGCACTTATCATTTAAATTGAAATAGGAGAAAGCAACTTACCTTCGCCCACTATTGTCACATGGTAAAATTACACTGACCTTGACTGCATCTTTTGTTTGCCTGGAGCACTCTGAATTCAGGGGAACTTTGCCTGCGTGATAAGCACAGGATAATCACCACCGTGGCTAAAATGAAACACCTGAATGAAAGCAAAGGGAACATCTTTACCTGTAACTGGATTCCACAAATCAGGCTCTCAAATCAAGCTTGGTATCTTTTCTCCCTGGCTTTCAGATAAGATAATCTCAGATGAAAAAAATCCTCTTCCTGGTCATGGGCCACTTTTCATACAGCACCCAGAAGGACTTTTTCGCTTCAGATGCAAAACTTAATGCAGATCTTTTCCCGATATAAATGCAAAATAAGCCAACATATCCAGTGATGTATGGAAATCTGTTTCGTAGAAACCAATTTACAGATAAGAATTTCATTTCCTGTAGTCAGGAACTATTCAATAGGAAGTGGGGGTGAAAGAAATTGAAAGAATTAAAATAATTGCATTTAGCTATTCTCTTCCTCTCCAGATACTCCATTATCTAATCCCTTGGATTTCTAATAAGCAGTGATCAGGCACCTAGTTTGCCCATGGCTGATATTCTCTGGAAGAATTTCAACTAACAGACAATATAGTAAATCTTGTCTAATAAAGCCTTTTAAAATGTGATTTGATATGTGTGGCCATAAAACATATTCTATTTTTACAGAAAGAGGGGATGAAAATGTGTGTTTCACATCAGAATTAACCCCTGACAGGTGGACTTTTGCAGGCAAAAAATCAACCCACCCAAGATTTCACCTGAAGACTTTTGCCTGAAAGCTAATATTTCTGGGTTGCCCTTCTGGTAGAAAGAACATAAAAGCCTGAGGTACCCAGATTGCTTCACTAAGGGAGAAAAGTAAGAGCAAAACCTGGCAGACATTGCAGCAAATAGAACCATGAATGGCAGGATCACTCCTGGTGCCTGTCTCGGTTTGGCAGAAGGGGTGTAAAAGCCTGAAGTATGCAGGAGCTTCACCAAGGGCAAAAGCAAGAGCAACACTTGGAAGGTACTGTTGTGTATTCAGTTTTCAGGGAAAGAGACAGATGAGCACACTTTGCCCTCTGAAGGAGCAATTTTCTTCCCAAGCCTTCAGAACTGTGAAAGCACTCTTAAGGAAGGGGAATGAGAGGAACATTAAAGCTAAAGACTGAAGTAAGAAGGACATAACTTTCAGAAGGATGATTTCGGCATTATAATGTTTATAACATGCTTTTAAATGTGAAGATGATTAATGATAAGTTCTTACTTCCCACTTTATGAAGAGAAGTAAATGAAGCATATTGTGAAAAAAACCCTCAGGAAGTTATACATGTAGTCAGAGCAGCCTACAACCTGTTAAAGTTGCATGAGCTAAAAATCATAGCTTTCCCCCATCATTTAAAGGAAAGGAGCAGTTTGTTACTGAAAGACTGACCACAGAATGCACTTGGTATATGACTTAGTTTTATTTTCTATGTGAAATCTTAACTTTTCAGCCAAATAGATAAAGAGAAAATAAGATTTTGTGGTTTTGGGATGCTGAGAGTTTAATGAAATAATTAACGTTTCCATTAATAGCATATCTTCTTTCACAGAAAGAATATATTTATTTCAGTTAAAAAACCCAACAACCTGTTGCTATTAAAATACAGTCCCTTTGACATCACCACCACTGCCAGCAGTGTCCATAGTCTTGGCAAAGGAGAATGCAAAAGAAATCCCTATCCAGAAGACTATCTTCAACGCTAAGAGCAAGAACTCTTCTCCTCCCTCTGCCAGGTTTCTAGGAAGAAGTAAGGTAAAACGCCACCTTTGATGCATCGGGCATGGAGGGACACGAAGCTGCTATGGGCTCACAGAAGTTAATTCTGTTGTCACAAAGCCTCTTACTCAGCCCACTTGATTACTAATGTGAGAAGAGAAGGCTGTAACAGAAGAGAGCTCAAGGATACTTAGCTCAGGAGTTGGCTGCCATAGTGGTTATTATTTAGCCTTTCGCAGAATGATTGCCGTTGATCACCTGCCCACAAATGTGAGGGAACGTAAATCTGGAATTTGTGAATTCATCTGGTGTGTTTTGACAGGAAAGAGGCTTTTGGCAGCCAGTTAGTGGAAATAAACTCTCTCTCTCCAGGGCTCAGAGGCCCATTGCAACTGCTGGAGTGTATTTATGCCCTCTCATCCACTCTTTTCAGAGAGGCTGTAGTTCAACCAGCTGCGGGGCTCTAAATCGGAAGTATTGTTTCGGCGAGAGGGAAAAGTCCTTCAGCCTGGGAGACAGAGCTGCCAAATAAGTGTTTCTGAAAAGTTTGCTGTCTGGTTTTGGACATAGGCTCTTTTCAGGTGCTTTAGGAGGATGTAGCCACAAAACCACAGTAACTGACGTTAGATCAGGCCCAATCCTTGACGTCATCAGTTTTGTTTCATGCGTGGGAAGATTTCATTCTTTTGGAGAAAAAAAAAAACATTAAAAACAAAGTACTTTTCAGTTTAATTAAAGCTATGATTACTGAGCTGCATCCTTAGTACTGCAGAGTGGTATCACTGATGAGGGAACATCAAAAGCTTGCCAAGCTTAGGTCAATTAGATAAGTACCCCAAGCATGGCTGCTAATCTGAACCACTTCATAACTAGTTTTAACCACTTGAGACTGAAAATGAAGCTCAGGATTTCATATGAACAGGCACTCCCTTGTGAGTTCCCACACTTTTTGCTTCCAGGAAGAATGGAAATCCCAGAGGAACTAGTCTTGTGCATTTCAGTATCTGTTTCCATTGAAAAATGAATAATAACTTTTTTTTTTTTTTTTTTTAATGAAGCAGTTTGGCTCAATTTAAGTTTAAGTTTTAAATAAATCTTTGTAGGGTGTGGAGCTCTGATGTCCTCTGGACTTGTTACAATAAGATATAAGATAAAGAACTTCAAGTATTCAAGCTGCAGTCTCTATAAGCCCAAAGAGAAACAAAGTAGAAAGGTGGAGTGGATTCAAAAGGCTTAGCCTGGGACTGGTCTGAGCTGGCCTTAAAAAAGCAATGATGCATTGATCTAAAGATTAAATTTCTAACTGTAGACTTTGAGTAGTTGGTTTGGGCCCCATAAAGGGGCTTAAGCCTGTATGCAAATATTTTCTGTTGCTGTTTTACATCTTCTGATGCGATGAGCACCCTGTGGGTTGGGCTGTGACTAGTGGGCTGGCTTTCAAGGCTTAATGCTTGCCAGCAGCTTCTGGGTGAGGCCAGTCCAGCTTGCTGCACAGTAAGGAAGGGGTTTTATACTTGACAATCGTATGTTATTTCTGGGTTTTATTACATGTTTATCCTCCACGTTCAGCAACCTTTGGGTGGACTCGTTGTGCTGCTGGGTAAGAAGGACTGCCCTGCCCTCCTAGGCAGGCTTTTAGCTGCTGGCAGATTGCAGCATGGGGCAGGGGACTGTGGAAGGGAAAGGCTGAGGAAGCGCATAGGCAGTGTTCTCCAGGCAGGCTTTAATATTTCAGCAGGTCTGTGGAGCAGCTGCCCCTTTCTTTTTGTGCTGCTTGCCCAGCACATCCCCATCTCTTCCTCCCTCTGGCTCCAGAGCAAAAGCTGTCATTGCTGCATGATGATAGGAGAGACGGGCAGGGATGGACGTGCAGTTGTGTGAGCGTGTGTGTGTGGTGCAGGGTATGCTCCTCCTGGTGTGGGATGTCTCACAGGAAAGCCCAGCCTAGGATGGGACTGAACACTGTGTGTGTGGGTGTAGCTGATGGCATAAAAGCGTACAAATGACTGCACCCGCTCAAACCAGAGGCTGAGCTAGCCCAGCACCCTCTCTCTAACAGCAGCTGTGATTCCTAGTGAAGAATAAGGGCAGGATGAACCCACCTGACGTTCCCCCCAGATGTACCCAAAATGGTACTCTCCCAGTTTCAAGCTATTTTCTGTTGGGAACTTCCGAGATAGATGTGGTTTCTCTGTATTCACTAACTACCAAAGGTTTTCCAATCTGTGAGCTTCTCCAATGTCCCCTGAACTTATTGTGGCTCCTTGTAACCCTGCCTCCCCCTTCCCAAGCCCTTGTGTTGGAGAAGACAGCAAGTGACTGATTTCTGAACGTCACAACGCAGTGAGACGGTGAGTCTCACTCTTCATGTTGTAGATCTCTTTCATTAAGTTGTCTCTCTTCCAGACTGGAGCATCCTGTCCCGGTAAAGTCATTGCCTGTACTGAAGCTTTCTGTTGCTGATCAGATACTGAAGCTGATCATACTTGTTGCTTTCTCTGGTTTTACTGTACCCTTTTGGGGATGAAAAGTCCTGAACTGCACAGACTATTCACAATATGGGTCAGTCATGAGTTTACACACTAGCATAATGTTCTTCCCTCTTTTGTTCTTTTTTCCTGTCCTACTAAGCCCTAATGTTTTATTTGGGTTTTTTCACCGCTAACTACTGAGTGCTGAGCTGGCATATTCATGGAGCTGTCAAATATGTCCCAAGAACTTGCTCCTGAGTGCTAATGGTCAACTCACAGCATGTCATTTTATCTGTGAAAAGATAATTGTTTTTCTCCCCTATGTATCACTTCATGTTTATCTACACTGCATCTCATTTACCATCTTATTATCTAGTCACTAAGTCTCATAAAGTACTACTAAAGTACTACTCATAAAGTCAGCCCTTGTCCTTAACAGCATAAATATTTTGTTGTTGCCAACAAATTTCTCTCCTCTCTGTTCATTCCCTTTTCCAGGTTGCAAGGGTTGCATTACACAGCCCTGCAGAATTTCTTTAGTCCCCTCCTCTTTCCTATATTTTAAATACCTTTTTATCATGCGATGATGTTCCTTCTCATGACGTAGCTGCTTCATTCCCTTAAAAGCCTGTAGTGGGGAATCAAAGGACAAATTTGCTGAAAGCCTTTGGAGATCCAGGTAGTTTATATCAGCTGAATTGCTCTTATCTAAATGTTCGTTGATCTCATTGAACAACTCCAATACAGAAAAATGGCAAAGGTCATGGTGACTCTTACCAAGTAAATCAAATTTATTGAAGTGTCAATGAATTTTGCTCTTCATTACATTTTCTACTAATTTGCCTAGTGCAGATTTCAGACTTTCAGTCTGCTGTTTCTCACATCTCCCCTGGAACCTTTCTAAAAAAGTTGGCCTGGCATTTGATATTTGGTAACCACTCTTTGGATATCAAGGGAGTTTTAAGCACAGAGTTACAGTCTACTATTAGTCATTTAGTGATTTCATCCTTGAGTTCTATTGAAACTCCTGGGTGACATCATCTGGTTTTTGGCAACCAGTTGCTGTTCCTTTTGTTAGAGTGTTCCCAGACCTGGTTCCTGGGCACAGCTATTTCAGACAGACTTGCTGATGAGGGTCACCTCATCCCAGAAAGGTTTCTGACAAGGGAATCTACTTGTCTATAGTGAAAAGAGTGATGCAAAGGATTCATTTGGTTAATCTAATAGCTTTATTTTCTCTGAGTGCTTCCTTAGAACTCTGGTAATCAAAATACTTGACAGATTGTTCTGGCAGGCTTCCTGCTCCTGACGTGCAGGAAAAAAGATTTATTACTAGTGTTGATTCCTTTTGCTAGAAACTTATCAAACTCCTTTTTGGCTGTCTAATTGTTTTTGTTCATGTGATCTTCCAGAGTGTCTCTTTTACTTTCTAACTTATTCATTTGGCCCCAACTTCAGCTGTTTGAAGGATTTGCAGTTATTCTTCTAATAACCTCCCTTATCTTGCTGTCTTGCGAAGCTACCATGTACTGCCCCTTTTCAAGCCTACTTGATGAATAATGTGCACTGGCTTTGTGCTTTCAGCACAGTGTCCTTTAGCAGACTCCTTGCCTGCAGGAAAGAATTAATTTTCTCTGTTGTCCCATTTTGCTTCTTTTAAACAAAATTCCTCATTTATATGTTTCTCCTCCAAGCCAGTTCCAGAATTGCCTGTTTTCTGATCGATATCCCTAACTAGTTCCTCCATGAAATAGTTATCAACTGTTTCACATTACATCCTTGCGCAATACCTGGCCAATCTGCATGGAAACAATTGAAGTCTGACGTTGATATTGCCTTTCCTGCCTCTCTGGCATCTCGGAATTCCCCTGTATGGTGCAGCTGGTGTTGACATCCTGGCCACAGAGGCAGTATCATACACAACGTCCTTCCCGTGCTGTAGCGATAACACTATATTCTTCCTATCTAGGCCTGGAATTTCAATCCACACAGATTTTATGTTTCATACTGATGTGGTAAGTTTGTTAATTTTATCGATTCCAGCATGGCCTACTCTAAACTTGCTGAATATTTGGTATTACAGTGTCCCACTTGCTCTCCTCTTTCCAATGTATTTCTGATGTCTGTTATGTTGATGCCTTCACTTAGACTACACATGCTTGTTCCTTTATCTTACTGCTTGGTCAAGCATTAAATGTTCTGCCTTTCTGCCTCTCTTTCCCTGGTAGCGCATAGGTACCAGGAGCATTTCAGAGGCAGCTTCTGTAGAAATCCTGCTTGTCAGCACCTCAGAGCTTCAACTTCACCTCTAGCATCTTGCATCACCTCTCTCCCAGTCTCCCCTCTCCTTGTCTTGCCTTTCCTACAGTATTGCTATCCACAAGGACCACAACCATCTGGTCCTCTCCAGTACTTGCTAGGAGCTGATCAAGGCTCCTCATGAAGACCTCCCCCTTTCTGCTGGATGTTGTCTCACATGGAGACTGTGGCTCCCTAAATAGGCTTTCTTGTCCGAATGATCCCACTGACCTTAATTCTCTTCCCTGGCTTTGTCCAAGCATCGTGTGAGCCTCCCGTGACCACAGGCTGCAGGCGCTGCGGCAGGGAGCCCGTTTGCGCCAGGATCGCAAAAGCTGCAGAAATATGAGCAGAGCCAAGTGCATCCCGAGTTGGGAACTTAGGTGCACCTGGGGCACTGTCAGGAGCCTGCAGGTACTTCAGTATGAATCTCTGTCAGTGGAGCACCCCTCCGTGACAGCACAGCTGGGTAGTTCTGGCCCCTGAGGGGCTATTCAGGTGTATAAAATGGTGTGGGTGCACAGGAATTTACAGGGCTTGTAAATTTAAGGCAGGGCCTCGCCTCCCTCTCTTCTGTTAATTAAGCAGAATGATTCCAGCAGCTCAAACAAACATGTGGGATTTTAATAAAATGCACAGTTACAGAGCTGATTATTGGGATGCCAGCAAATGCCATGTAAAGCTTTTAAAACATTTCTCTGGTTCAGTATTTTTCCCTCATTCAATTTTCCTTGGCAGAGGGACGGGATGTCTGAGCTGGCTGATCATTACAGAAACATTAGTAAGGCCGATTGAATGCTTTATGTAAATTTTCGTATGCAAACTCTGTGTAGACTGGGGGAGGAGAGATGTAAGGAAACAGTAGGCAGTTCTGTAAACAACTTGTGCTTTATCTTGCATGGAGTTGCTCATTCTGGTAACATCTAAAATCGGCTTTAAACACGCACTACAAGGAGAATTGTTGATCCTGAAAGCTGTCGTAATTTGTGTTCATTTAATTAACTCAGTGTTGATGTTGTTGTCCTGTGTATGCTGCTGACCAAGCCGCATAATCTCCTCCACACTTGTGCCGTAGCACTACTAAGTCCTGTGATGAGATTCTGCAGAAAGCATTAACCTTCTTTGTCTGACCCTGACCCTTTTATTTGCGCTCCCCCCGGGCTTTCATTCATCTCCTCTGCCAGTTCAATTAAGAAAGGAGAAAAAAAGTGCATTTTCATTGGCTAGTCCGCTAGCATGTATGTGTCTGACGTGAGATATCTTATAAAGAAATGCTTGTAAGTGCAGTGAGAGCTCAAATACTATGGGGTACATTTTAAAGACAGTGTTCAGAGGTTTAGCAGCCTGATTCCCACTGACATTAATGGCAGGCATGAGGCTAAATCATAGCGCATTGCTTTCAAAACTGACCCCAGAAAACATTTCCTGATGGGAAGGGGCACAGCCTGAGAAATAAGTTTACAAAACCAGAGAGCTGAAATAATTGGATAAAAACTAGGAGGCGTAGGTGCAAAACTGAACAAGTTATGATTCTGCTAAGCTTGTGTGTAAGAAATAAATCCCTAAGACAAGCAGAGAAAAGAGAGAGTTTAATCACAGTGGCAACATCTATGTATTTTCACTCAGTGGAAAACGTTATAGGCTTGACCTCATTTTTATTTACCAGATCTCAAGATGTTGATGTCCTGTGACAGCGAACACTGATTGACAGGGTGCAGAGCCGACAAGCTGCAGGGCACCCAGCTTCCCAGCAGGTGGCTTGGGCAGAGCAAACCAGGCTTGGGCTTTTGGGAAAAAAGGACTTAAAATTACAAAAAGTATCAGAGAGTTCATTCATGGCTTATTGATGCAACAGATCGCAGTTACATTTCAGGGACTGAGGCGTAAGGTGAAAGATCCTTCCCAACCCTGAGCACAACATCAATATTGCATGACCGTTCAGTCTAAAGTATTGCACTTTTTCCCGTCTTTTACAATTTTGAGTCAGCAGTGTGATGCCAGTTTACGTAGCTGAGCATCTAGTCTGCAAAATGTGGAAGACGAATTTGGTCTCCGCTTGGGGATTGGTGAGAGGGAATGGATCCTGCTGAGAGAGCGGACAGAGGAGGGAGGATTTGGTGGCATGCAGCTCAGCGAAACGAAAGGCATTAGCACGCACCAGCTGCGGGAGATCGCATGAGTTGACACTGGGACAGCAGCTAAAGTAGCGGTTTCTTTGAGGCTGGCAGTAACATTTTCAAACATAGTTGTAAATTAGCAGCTCAAGTTTCTGAAGTTCCGTAAGTTTTGTTCCTGAGTCACTTGGAAGGTTTTTTAAAATAGCACGCCTCGGGTTTAGGGAGGCAGAGCCTGATGGAAGAGGGAGACAGTAAAAGCAGGCAGGAGACTTGGTTTTTAAAACAAAGAAACACAAAATCTTTCCTTCCCTCTGCTCATCCCACACACTTTTCTGAAATATTAGGTTGTTTTTATAATTTGTAATTTACACCAAACCACAAGAAGGGATTGTCAGCATAAAGTAAGCAAAATGCTAGGTTTCAAAATATGAACAAGTCACCATTAAAGTGATAAAGAGCCAAGGAGAGGAAATCGGTTTTTGGAAAAGGGACAAAAGAGAAATGAAGACCAGACTTAGACTGCTAACATTTGTGACACTGGCTCACAAAGAAAAAGCATCATCAGCTGTATAAAACAGGAAGCCAACGAGAAGTATGCAGCAAAGGATGTACAGAAGATTACTCAAAAGGGTAGAATTTCTCTCTTCCAGCCAGAATAACAAATGCGACAGTTCAGCAATCCTGGGTAAAAGCAACGCCTCATATCAGCTCTGCGCCGAAAGGAAGGCTGCGTGTCGCAAAGTGGGGGAAATGCCTGTTAGACCATAAAACAAACAGTTGTGGCAGCCTGGAGTGGTATGAGCAGAAAAATGAAGTTGTTTGATGTGCTTGCTCTTCAGCAAGAGCCCGTGCTGCTCTTTGCTTCTCCAGTTATGTGCTTAGGTGGGAACGAGCGCAGGATTTATCCATGGTTTCACCTGATGCAATAACTGTGCTTCAGGGACAATGTTGCTCACACTTAAAGAAGAATGTCTCTCATCGATGGTGGGAAATTTTAGTAGAATATAAAAATATCCTTTTAAGCTATGACCACACAGGCATGGTCTTTATAATTATGGGTAATGCAATGACTGTGGATCCTGCTCTATGTTTAGCAGTCAGAATTGGGGCGTTAATGTTTTAGACAAAGATAGGATCTGACTTCTCTTCCCACAGTGGTTCCTCATTCCTCTCAGCTGAGCAACCATGACATCCATATTCATATCCTTTTTTTTTCTCCAAAACATTGCCCTTGGTCTTGCTTATTTCTGTGTGAGAACTGCTCGCAGTCTCCTAACAGCCCCACAAAATTTCCCACCCTAATTGCAAGCGTGCTCTGGAAAGAAGCCCTGCCACAGCCAATACAAACAGGGTCAAGGCAGAGCTGAGGAGCAAAAGCGACATACCTAAGCAAAAGGCAGACCTTTCTGGTCATAAACTGTTTTTGGAGGCTCTGCTGAATCCAAAAGCAGTGTCTGATTTGACCTCTTATGTTAATAGCCCTAGCATTTCCAGCCTTTTTCTGACACTCCTCTCTGGTACATCTGCTGTAAGTGGTTATCTATTTAAATGAGCATTTTTTACTTGGAGTGGATTGGGCTTAGTTCTTATATAAAAAAAAGGAGCTCTTTCAAAACAACAAGAAAAAACCTCTGTGTGGCAGAAGTCCCAAAATTCATCTCTGAAAACACACAGAGCTGCACTCTTTTGAAAGTGCCAGTTCTGTGAAATCCTTGGCAGTCCCTGCAGGGCACCGAGTGCCCTCAGTTCTCAGGATAGTGCTTGCAATTTAAAGCTGCTCAGGAGGCTGCAGGATCAAGCTACTAGCTGCTAAAAAATATCCCCCACTTCTTGCCCCTGCACATACCCAACATGCCGATGCTGCAGTCATTAAAGAATTACGGGCTCTCACAGAAGGCATGATCTTATGTCCTTGGGATTAAATCTAGTGCTCAGCCTTATTTTCCAAACAGAAAGATAAAACACCTCCATAATAAAACAGATTAATGGAGAAAATATGGAGTTGCTAAAATAAGTGACATTCTAAAGCAAAAATAAACCAACACAGAGCTCACTGGAGATTTTTCTGCTTCTAGATTCTACAGTGACACCAACTGAGAAATTGCATCTGGTGATGACATCTGTGTATGTTCAGTGGTTATTTATTCCACTGAAGAAAGATTAGCCATATAGTCATTCTGAAAACACTTCCCCATAGAGCATGAAGAAGTTGCTTTGCTTTCTAGGGATGAAGAATTCAATTTTGCAGGGGTTGAGCAACCTCCTTCCTCGATGAGCTTACCTGATGCCAGCTGAGGATGCTTAGCACATCACAGAAATACATTTCACTTCCGAGGAGTGAAATCCTGACTCTTTTGAAGTTAATGGGAGTTTTGCCATCAATCTGGCTAGGATTTCATCTTAGGTCTCTAAAACAGATCTGTCTGCTGTCTGCATACAGATTCTTTGACACTCTGCTGGCCCTGGCCACTGTTATAGTGTATATAAAACCACAGGTCACCTTTTGGAGCTTACCAGATTTTATAATGATAACAAAGAACCCCCCCTTTTTTTCCCTAGGAGCTTCTAGAAAATATAAACCTCTAAAAAGCCTAAGTCCATCTTCCATTCACAACCCTCTCTGAAGTGTGGAAAAATGAGGAGGAGAATGTTTGCCACGATTTAGACATCTGCCAGCCTGCTCTGATGAGCCTTGCAGAGGGATTGGCCCAGTAGTAGACGGGAACGTATTAATCTGAATATGTATAAACATAAACAATGCTCAGAAGCTACTGCCCAGTTTCATATCCTGCCCTCCCTCCCCCGCATATTGAATTAGTGCATTTATAATGGCATCTCTGTTTATTTAATAAATCTAAATTTCAATTAGAAACCACTAACAATTAGTCATACAGACTAGATATGACAGATGGGCCTCATCCATGGTTGATTACACTAAAAAATGTTATGTGAGTCTATTTTTAAAATACTATCATTCTAATACCCTTGCTGCATGCAAATAGCTGAGAAGTCCATAATGTATTAGTGAGAAATTTGGCTTCCTGATAATATTGCAATTTGCACAGAGTGTGGGGTTTGTATTTTAAAAGAGTTCATTATTGTTTCCTATTATCTTGGGTTCATTACTGAAAATTGTGGCAGTGTTTGTGTAAAGAAATGTAATACAGTGGGATAATTTGGTTAGTCTTATTTGTCTACATGGTCTTGGTTTAAAACATCGAACCAGCAAAATTATCGAAGATAGACAACTACTTGCACAGACCAAGGCAAGGACATACTGGCATCTTGTAAGGGGTTTTATATCTGTCTTTGACTCCCTTGGTTTTCTGATGTTTTAAAATTCAGCCATAGACAGACAGCTATTTAAAAGTATTTCTGGTGTTGAAAATGAAGGATTTCCCCTCCCTCCCTCCCAGCATGAAATCAGTATGTTGTATGTGTTGTTCCTTTTTATATGCTCATGGAAACTAAATAAATGGAGGATTATTTGTTCCCTCAAAAGGCCTTTAACTAAGATTTATCTTTTAAATATATAAATGTTAATACATTTAATATATATTTTATAGTATATTTTATAGACTCCCATCTAGTCCAACAGAGCAGGGGAAAATGATTACAAAAAGGTTACACAGAGTAGTGCATTTGAATGGCATTAGACTTCTGGTTTCTATTCTCCTCTCCTTTCAACTCTGTTCACGAATGCTTCTTCTTGTAGCTGGCTAGCAAAAATGAATTATAATGCCATGCTACATGGAATGATTCTGACAGAAAGCAATCTTTCTCTAAAAAAAGCACCGCTTTTTATAAGAATTTATCTCCTTTTCTTGACACAATTTCAGGAAAAAAAAATCCTGTATTAAAGAATATGAAAAGGTTAGGAGAATATCCTTTTGAGGAACACCGTTGAGAAAATCAGGAAAGGGCATGTCAGTTACCACAAAACTATCCCAGAGAAGCAGTGACCTTGAAGGATTTAAGCTAAAATCAGAAAAATTAAGGGGAAAGGGCCATTTTGGTCTAAGATGTAAAAATAACCTAATTCAATTTACTCCGTCTTTCAAATTTACAGTACAAACCTTTGTCCTTTTCATTTGTTTGTATCAGTGGCACTAAACCTTTAATATCTGGAGATAGAGTCTGCGATGGCTATGAAAGATAAAATATATACGGAACACAAATATCAGACCAGAACGTTAGTCTCACAATATATATAGCACTTCTGCAACTCCGGCGTAACAGAAAGGGCCATAAAGCACCTTAACTGGTCTCCTGAGGAGCCTTTCCATCCTGACAGGACTTCGAGTGACAGCTCTTGCCACTGAGCTGCCAGGCAAGGAGGAGGCAGCACGACGTAAATGCTACTACAGGCCAGTGACCCCTTGCTGTTGCAACAGCCCCTTAGGTTTGACCATAACCGAGGTCGTTCCTGAGGCCAATATCTTTATGGTATCCCTTGAGAACACCAGAAGAAAGGAATAAAGAGATGATGGAAAGTCCCTCTCTTTCTTCTCTCTCTTGCATCTGGTACTGTGCCGAGCGCAGCTTAGTTACAGCGGCGGTAACAGGCTACTATGTGTAACCCTATTCAGAAAAAAATCGTGGTCGGTAATTCTGTTAAGTCACTTTATCCCTGAGTAAAGCAAACATGAGAGCAGATTTTTGTATTCTTATTTTTACAGTTTGCTTACTTGGCTGGCAAAATAAATAAAGTTTATATGCCTGTCTGTCCATCTGAGTCAATGTGGGTTTTCTTGTTTAAGCTGGCTGCATTCCCTGGAGTAAATGCCATGTTGCCATTAATCACGATGTGATGATGTGCACTAAAAACAGTGTCTGTGTATGCGGCAAGAGAAGAGCTGCATACTGCTCTGGAAACACATGCTGAATTCACTCATTTGCATGGCTTGCAAAAACCTCTTTTTCAGGAGGGAAAAAAATGCAACGCATGAAGGGAGCTCCAGGGGTGTTTCCAGGGCAATGCCTAACCTATGATTTGCTCAACATCCCTCAGAAGTTCTTCCTTCTGCGTCAGCGGAAGATTTTGTGCTGTTACATTACTCATTGCAGATTTTAACAAGTTTGAACCGGGGCTCCATGGACGAAGGTTAACCTCTTGTAACTGCTGAGGCAGCTCTGGGCTGATCTGGGGTTGACACGCTCCAATTAACTGGAGGTCCAGTACTGTCCCAAGTTCCTGGTAAATAGCTGTTGACTCATCTGCAGGGCAGAAAACATCTGTCTCTCTGCAAAGGGGAGAAAACACCCCGCTAAGGGGTCTGCTGCCCATGGTTCCTCGACACCTCTCGGCCCGCCTGGGTTCTGGGAAGGGCTCCTTTTTCTGGTCTGAAATGCTATATTCCACATCCAACCCCGAGAAATGCCTGTCCGTCTGCACCCTCCTTGATGACAGACACCGTAGGACCAGCTGCTCTTGCCTGGGAGGAGGCCCTCATGCCTGGGAAGCCAGTGAGGTTGGGTTGCCAGGAGAGACCTAGGGTTAGGTGATGCTGCAGAGGTGATCCAAGGAAATCCCAGGGGCTAAAAAGTACCTTACCTAAAAAGTAAGACGATAAAATAATCGAGGAGGAAATCATTGTTATGCTCTTGAGTGGTGCTAAATTGCTTATAAGAGATAAAACACTTTCTTCTGCTTGCAATAATAAGAGAGAGAAAGCAGTGCTATATATATGTTTGAAGTCTGAAAAGGTGATGAAACAAAGTTTATTTTCTAGTTCCTATCCAAATACACCAGCACGTAAGATGATACAGAACTCCTGCTGCTTTTTGCTGCAGACCGTTGTTATTCCCATGGGCGAGATATGGGAGATATATGATGTTTATACTAGTTTAAACTATGGACTTTCCCTCAGACTGTACCCTATGGGGCTGCAAGATGGATCTTTTAAGGGATTCCCCTTTCACGTTTCTCTTCCGTCTTTCTAGTCTTCCTCACAGCACGACCCTGTGGGGAGCAAATCCTACTCAGATAATTTTTTTTTTTTCCATGGCAGCTCTGCAGAAGCAAAGAGGATGCCCTGGGAGAGTTAATTCTGTGTCAAGCAGCATTAGCTGTAGCTCTGATTTCCAGTTGGAAATCCCTGGGGTCGGCTGAGGACAGTGCTATAGACAGGAGTCGGTCTCCTGATCTGTCTCTCCCGCCTCGCTGATTACCCCAGGCCCACTGAAATACCTCGGGGCATCTTATTTTGTATCCAGCTGATGGAGGGAGAGTGCTATGGAGGAATTATGGTCCCTGCCATTGCCTATCAGGTTTTCATCCCTCCCGCTCAAAGTCAGAGGGAACAGTGTGATACTGAGGCTTGTAGTACAGTACTTCAGCAAAAGAAAACCGAGTATTTTTTTCCTCCACATATTTTTTTAATATTTTTTTGGTATTTTCACCATTATTAATATATTGACATGCGAGCCAATCATAAGAAAAGATTCTCTGTATGAAGCTTTATATCCAGTACAGTATGAGCAACGACGTACTCCCTTCCCCATGAAGCTGCATGGCTGCATTAAAGTTTCTCCTAAGAAGGCAGCAGCTTGGATTTCCTACCATGACTCTCTTCTGTTAACACAGACACTTCTAAAGAGCTATGCCAGCTGAAAAAAAAACCCAAACCCAGAACAATGTTTGTTGCAGAAGCAGCCAGGAATATAGACATTTCTCTTCAGTCCGCGCTGGGGAAGCTGCAGGGCTTTCTGAGCCCTTCCTCTGACCCAGCCTCCAAGAGTTTTGCTCCTTCAAGAGCCTGTAGCTCTTGAAGCTCTCGCTAGCTGATGACACAAGACATTTCGTGGTCACCTGATAACCTTGTTTATATATGTACATTACTTTAAGAAGTGATTTACAGCTCAAGCTCAATCCAGAATTTCTAACAGCAGCCTCCAATGATTACGCTAACGACCCGGTTAAACCTCAGGCTTTTCTTAAATTCTGGGAACTGACAACAATCTAAATACGTGAATATTAACCTCAGGTCACTGAGGCTCAGGTTTTTGCAATACACAGGACTTGGATTAATACATCACTAATTTTACAGGTAAATAACAACAAAACATAATCTGATTCTGTTTAATTGCAGCTATTATCCTTCTGGTTGGATATGGAACTGAACTGACAAAAAGTGAACATCCACAGTACCAAGAATACTATTTCTAACGCTAATTTTACTCATGCAAAGTGGCGTACACCTGTCTCCTAAAAACGTTTTGTCTTCTTTGTGGTAGGAATATTTCTATGGGAATGTATTATTTTTCCAAAGAAAAATGGCCGTGTTCTCTGCTGGCTTAACTCCAGTGGAGTCACATCGTCAGGGAACTGCTAACATTTTTCTTCTGTAAGTCTTTATCTCCCCATCTCACAGAAGTGCAATTTCAACCACTTGTCCCTTCTGCTGTGCCAAGAATGGGCAATGGTTTCAAACCCGTGGTGGCGATGAGGTAAAATTCACGAGGTCTTCCAAACAGGATTTAAATGCTATCTCGTTCTCATCCTACCTGTTTACCCAGAAACATTTTCTACCTTTCAGGACAGGAATACAAAAGGATTAAAGTAATCATTGCAGTTCTGATTTAAAAATCAAATGAATTGGGAAATTGCTATTTTTCATTTCCTCTAAGGGATCTTGTTGTGTAGGCCTGGAAGTTTTTAACCTGATATTTCAAAGAGATCTTATTTCCTCCTATACTAAAGTCTGTTTCTGAATAATCTCAGCAATGCCCAATTCTACAGAAAAGATTTATCTGCATTGGTGACACAAACAGAGCTTTGTAGTGTTCGTTTCTTGTTATCTGCTGGAAACGGACAATTAAGTTGCCCTGACAATACCAAAGCGCTTCTTTTCAGGAGCAGAAAATTGTAATCTTCCCAGGAATTACTCAGCTTACCTTTCATCAGATGAGAAGGATTTTCACTTTCATTCTCTATTTCAAAATTTGCACCTGTAAATGGCAGGTGCCTGATAACAAAAGCACATATTTACTCTGAAGCCAGAAGCAGCTGATATTTTACATGAGCCTTGGAATCGCGAGAAAACTGCGATTCCTCTTTAACTGAGCTGTAAGTCAACTGATTAGTAGTGTTTGTATTTGTAAACGGTTTGATATTTTGATCCTGTCAGTGTGTACATGAGAAGTACTGCTGGCGATGTTCAGAGATAATGTGCCGTGTTTTTCAAATTTCTTTCTTCTGGGTGATGAGAAGACTGTGGCTGAATGTGCCCTTTTGAGTAGCACTTTTAGCTGTGTACCTTACTCCGTTGACATCATATCCTACTAGCAGATGATCAGGGCACTAGCTAACGTACTCATTTAATTTGGCAACTGTAAAAAAATCCTGAACAAACAGTTAAAGCAAACATTGTCAAAAGCAGCCTCTGACCTCGGGGTATGGTGCAGATGAGTGCAAGTTGGGTAATGTGGGTGTCTGCCTGGAGACACTGCTCTTTAGCCTTTGGAGCACAGGCAGCTGCGATCCCCACACCAACTTCCTACCACCTTGATTAAATTAAACAATCCCTCTGTGTACTGTGACTCTTAAAAAAGCAAATATTAGCGAGCGCTGAATAGAGACCACAACGACATCCAGACTTGTTCAGCTGTGGATGCAGGTTCCAGAGTCTCAGTCTCAAGCCGAAAATACGCATACGCACGCACACGTGCACTCCCACACATACACTTTCTCATTAATAGAAGCTAGGACAAAATATTCTGTATGAATATATTCAATCGCATATAAGCTGCCATTCAGCAACTGGCTGGCTCATTGCCTTTGTTTCAAAGTCCTTGCTTGCACTCTGCTGCTGCTATTAGAGTATTGTCAACAAACTCAATTAAAACTTCAGATATGACATACTTACACTTTCATTTCCTTATTAAAATACTTGCCTTGATAGGAATCTAAAGTTAAAGGAAATTTCAAAGAGATTTATGGAGTTCTTAAGGGTTTTTTTTTAACAGCTCGAACTAATAACTTGTGTATGAATCTCCATTTCTCTTTAGGTAATTGCAATTGCTTGAATAAAAAATAATAAATAGAGCATAAATCCACTGCCACTAGAATGAATTTCATTAGCATGCCTAATGTTTACTGGAAATTTGTTTTTCATTAACATTACATGATCAAAATTCTCTAGCTTGCTAGAGACAGGTCCATGTTCTTTGAGGTGCTGATCACCTTTTTTTGAAGTGCTGAGGGCTTTGACATTCAGGAATTATTCAGCAGTAGAAGCATACCGCCCACAAGATAGTTAGTCTCTTAGTTAAAAAAAAGTGCTTTTAAATTAAATGAAGAGCCACCCTCAACTTTCTATTTAGAATTTTACTTGGAACTTTTAATGGGTTTGCACATTGCTGTGAATGTAGCCAAATGACTCTATTAATGAATTTAATTCTATTTTTGATTCTTGTACATATAAACTGTAAATTATTTATATCTTTGTACACTTTCCAGTATAGGGTTATTTCTTTAAACTCCCTGAACTATCACACCAGGGAATGAGACCAGTTCTACCAGCTACACAGCATGCAATACCAGCCTGATTCTGCTGAGAAACAGGCCAGATCAGAGACGGATGTTTAGCAGCAAGCTGCATGGTTCCTTCCTGCAGCATGCAGTGAATTGACATGTTTCTAGGTGTGCGTTCAAAGAGGCATCTTTTAAACATTGTAATCTGGTGGCAAGAGTACTAAGGACTGTGATTTTATTTAAATATTTCTGTGATTAGGGAAAAATACGCATCTGAAATTTTGATAGACAGCTCCTGGGTACCTTTCACTCTACAAACTTAAATCATTGCATCAGAGTCCAGATCTGTGAGCTTCTCTGTTTCGCTCAAATTCTGCACAGTGATTTTAATGGCTGATGGCAAAGACTCATCTGCTCAAGAATCAAATGGTGTTATACATATTTGCATGTTATGCCCTCACTAGTAGAATCATTTTAAATTTAGTGTTTGCAATGGTTAAATGGTTAAACTTAGTGCTTGCATTGGGGTTATCTGGCAAAAGCCAATGATGTCCCCAGATGGCAGATACATGTAAATATTTGTGTTCAGTATATATGAGAAATGGGGGAATGCTGCAGCAGTCAAATCACAAGGAGATAAACCCCAGCTATATCACTGGTGAATGACGACTCCACCAAAGTCAGTAGCAAAACTCCCATTGATCTCAGCAGAGATAGCACTTTACTGACCCTGCTGTAATAGCAAATTCACGTAGCACAGGGATCAAGCATTTGAAAATAACACAGAGCGTCGGGGCCATCTCCTGAAATAGGCTGATTAAAATCAGGCAGATCGGAATATCCTCTGCCTCTTAAATCAGCCTGATTTTAATCAGCAGCTTTCAGGAGCTGCTCTGAGGATTTTTTTTGTATGTGCGTAAGTGCTTTGCAGACTTAGGCCCCCTTTACCAAGACCGTAAAACACACTGAGTTTTACGAAGAGGTGGAAGAAACAAACACATAATACTACTCCTCCATTGACTTTGGGAGAAGGAGAAATCACAATTTATCGAAAAAAGCCAAAACACATTTAATATCCCTTTAGCAGTTCAGCTGAAAAATGTGACCCTGGCAGCACTGGATGTTTTTCAGCTTTATTTTACTGCTTATTCCAGTGTAAGAATTAAAGCTAATGTAAGTCCATGAACTGAAGCAGCATAAACATGTAATTTAAATAGAACAGTCTATACTAATAAGACTCCTTTGAACTAACAAAAGAAGTATGCAAGGTAGCACATTTTTAGAAGTTAAGCCAGCCGCATCCCCCTTCCTATAGAGTGGGCATGAATCTCTCAAAGGGCAGTGGTACAGCAAAAATAAATAAAAAAACAACCAACCAAATAAATAAATACTTGGAAAGGAAACAGCCTAAGCATCCAAAATAAAAAGAGTGGTGGTGTTCTCTACAGGAGCGTTTTCACTCTTATCCTTGCTACATAACCAACCTAAAAGTCTTCAGCTAGCAAACAGTCAGAGCTTTAGAGGGACTTGGATGGCTTAGAGGATTGCTTTTGGGATACAGAAGCTTTCATCTCTACGTCATTGCTTCTGGCTCTCATCCAACGTGGGTAGTGATCAAAAGCTGCTCTGTGATGAGACCTTCAATACTCCGCATGAAACAGGCAGAGGATCTCTCACCTGCCTACCTGCACCCGCAGCCCTCAGCTCAAATCCCTGTCAGCCTCCGCTTGTGACACATGTTCGGGGTCCCCAGAGGGGCCTGGTGTGCTTGTCCCCAACACCCCTCCACTAAGGATTTGTGCTTCCCTGCAGAAGAGAGCTGCATCCCACAGGGTTCGCAGCAACAGGGGTACCAGAAGAGTGTGTACCACCGCGCTGCATTGCTCCCAATCCCGGAGACAGATATGATGCTCTTAACACTTTTTTTTTCTGGTGTCATAAAAGCAATTTGAAACAGCAGGGTTCTGCTGGGTTCTGCTAGGTTCTTCAGGCTACATGGAAACAAGCTTATCTTGGGAAAGAGAAAGCAAAAGTGGGAAGGACCAGGCTGGGCTGGAGAAATAAACTGAGTTCCTCTGATCAAGAGAGGGGTGAAACTCTTGGTGTGGTCATCCAGAAAATTTATTGCTGGAAACTGTGAAATTGCTGCTTTATTGACAGACATCAGAGACACAAATACATGGTTTCAAAAGGAGCTACTATTTTAAGTATGAGAAAGTCTTTGAGGAAAAATAAATGAATGTGCATTGCCTCTGCTTTACAGACCAGATTTTGAGAAAACTTCATTTTACAAGAAACAGAGCCTTCTGCATAAAAACAAGGAGCTGGTTTCAGTCACATATCTGCAGAACTGCAAATCATCATTGTTTACCTGGGTTAAAAAAATGGTTCTCAGAATTATGATCTTACAGAATGATAGAAATGTTTGGTATTAATTACCTCATCAAGGAGCTGGAATTTATGCTAATAAATACTATCTGCCAGGTACGAGTGCATTTGTTACAGGCTGTCACCCACTAATGTGGATGAACAAGAAGTGGAAGAGAAAAATCACCTGAATTACTGCCACTAAATAGGTACAAGAATCCCAAGCCAATGATTTTTAAGTCTCATACTGAATTCATACGACTGATGAAACTGATGCATAGGGAGAAGACAGTTCCTTCTGAACCAGAAAAGTATGTGAGGACACACCGTCTCTGAGGATTAAGAGGCACGGGAAAACAGAGCATGAGTTAACCATAAGCGCTGGAAGGGAGAGAAGCTTAGCTAGCAGGCAGTCATGTGCAAAATAGCAACTTTAAGGTGGCAGCTGCTTTTCCCTCCTAGTCGGAAAACGCGGTGCTGTGGGATAGGTTTGCATCAAACATGGCGCCAAAATCAGAGCATCCCCAGGGCAGCTGCACAAACCCGTCTCCTTCGTTTATATCCTTGCTCCTGGTGGATCAGATCCTCAGCAGGGACCCTGCGGTGTGCACCTGGCTTGCAAGACAGTATCATCCACTACATTTTACCTGTCAAATGGGGCGTTATTCTTCTCTTCCCATGATATTTTAGCTCTGCTGGAAAGGGCAGAGTGGTGGCAAGAACTTGGCTCTTCACCTTTGCAAGCCGGTGTGAGCACATAATCACTTGACTCGAGGAGCTGAGACTTTGGGAAAAGCACCAAATGGTTATATGCCCTGAGATAAAATTGTGAGATTTGGCAGCACTGCTGCTTAGAGTGCCAGGAGTTGTTGGGGAGGGCACACCTAGGTTTCTATTGATGCAGATTAGTGTACTTAAGATGACAAGTCTGATACAACCCCAAATTTGAACTTCTTACCCGGAACACCCTCAAATCCCTTGTTATGCTATGTCGAAGAAAGGGTGGCATGGAGCTGCTGCGCCAGCTCCCAGTGAAGTTCCCCTGGGAGACAGATTTATGGCAGAGCCAACATACGCAGGGCAAGGTACAGGGGTGAAATTGGCCTTCTGGAGATTTTTATTCGATCTGATATCCTCCTTATGGGATGAAAAGTGCATTGCTTTTCAGACAGCAGTGGTTTTTGGTGCTCAAGTTAAAAATTCTCTTATGAAAAGAGCAGGTGGAAGTGCCTGATTGTCAGCAAATGGCCCAGTCATGGGTGGGAACTAGTCGCAGGGCTTGCAGAGTGGCTTTAGAAAGTGGCTTTGCTCAGGATAAGGCTTTCAGCTGCAGGGCCTGACCACAGGGGCTCAGGACGTGGAACAGCTTAGCATCAAAGAGCTCGGGTCTGAGTGGAGCTGGATAACTCTTGAATTAGAAATGCATTAAAAATACCAAGCATTTTTTGGAGTCGTATTTCAGAATTTTTTAATCTATCAACAGAGTAAAAGAGGTGAAGAAAGATTTTGCAAGGTGCAGGGTAAAACAGAGCAGAGAGTAATAAAATACTACTTGTAAACGAGCCCAGTTGGAATGAGAGGCTCTTTATGACAGCTTGCCAAGGCTGTAGTGTTTTGCAAAACTGTGTGATAAACTCCAAATAGCTTCTCTGCAAATCTCTGGAGGCAGAACTGAGCTAAGGCTGGCTGCTGTTGCTGCCACAGTTTTCAATGAATGAGCTCAAAATGGACCCTCTAGTGACAGCTCTGTCAAAGAATAACAATCAGATGCTCTCAAAGACAACAACTTCAACATATACATTTTTGTAAGTATAAATGAACCTTAATGTGCAGGCTTCAAATGAAACGAAAAGCTCAAAGTTTCTAAGATGCGTGGTTGGACTATGAACAAAATAAAAGCAAATGCAGATAATACTGCATTTCCCCCCCTATTTAATTTGCAGACCACGATTCTCACAAGATTTGAGATGAGAACAGAATACAAAAATAGGTGGTGTTGGTGGGGTGAACGACTGGTTAAAGATAGATCAGCCATCACCTTGAGAAGGGAAATGTTAGGGGAGTCACCATCACCCACCAGTTCAGGTGACCTGACTGCAAGAGGGAGGGCCCAAACCATTTTGCAAACTCACAGCTTCGACAAGCAGCACAAAAATCATGTTTTGGGGGAGACACTTCAGACTGCAAAAATCAATTGCCTAGAAATGGGCTTAATCAGAACCAAATTATTACCTCATGATATTATTGGTTTCTCCACAAACACCTGATTTCATATCACCAATAAATTTTGCATTTGGAGATTGTGTTGCGTCTTCTCTCCGGAGCAGAATAAACCAGGAGTGTCTGCCTCTGAAACGCACTAGAAGCTTTCCAGCAGTGGCGGGCGGTGCAGGTTAGGTGAATCTTCACACTCACAGTTATGTTGGCTAAAATAAAGGTTGTATTGCGAGTTATAGTCAGCTGTAGCTGTGTGACTGTCAGGACGACTCCCCTGGCACTGAAGTACTGGCAGCTCTTTCACAGCCACTGTGGAAGAGTTAACACTTCTGCGGTGGAAGCAAGGTGTCCTTTTTGGATTCTGCTCAGGTGTAGCTGCTTGTGCAGTCTGATGGAGCTACTGCTATTGCCAAAGGAAAATTAAAACAAATCTGGCTTGGCTAATAAAAGGCTATGAGTATTAATGGCTTTTTCTCCAATTGCCAGGAAGTTTCAGTCTCTGATGCGATGAAGACAGAGTATGCACAGACTGGTGTTGTCATGCTATTTTTAAATGTTGGTATGCTAGAGATTGCAGTCGTTTGCCCATGTCTTTTGGCAAACAAATCTGCAGGGAGTGTAAGAGTCACAATAAGAATGTGATCGTTATTTTCAAGAGCGGAAAGGACAATTCTTAGGCATTAAGGCTATTAGTTTGCACAGTTATAAAAACATCACTTTATGGACCCAGGTCTCAGAAGTGCTGAACATTCACAGCTCGGTAAAATCAATAGCCTCTACTCAGGATTACTTAAATCTAAAACATACCAACATTCAGTGCAATTTAATACCAGTTACCTGTTAGCTTTTAACGATTGTATATATTTTGACAAAACTGCTAAGATATGTTGTTACAAACGGAAAATTCTAAACTATGCCACACAGTGGAAAATAATCCACCCATACAAGGAAAATGATATTAACACATGGCACTAAGAGCAAACATATTTACAAACTAAAGCTGAGCAACAAACACATATACCAGATGTTACTGAGATATAGATAGGCTGCATTGCTCAGCTGAAGTAGCTGAAGTTCTGCAGAGGGATTTTTTTAGAGCATCTATTTCATGATGGATATCCTTGTTCTTAAGCAAGTTGTCATGGAAGTCAGAACACAGCAATTTTGAAGATGTCTTTAAGATTCAGTGGTAAGCAAAAGTTTAACAACATCGGATAAATGTTCCCCTTTTTCTTCCACGTTTGTTGGTAAGAAAGGATCTTCAGCTGTACTGATGATAACTTGTTATGAATGGAAATTTTGGAATGGACTTCACACTGTCAAATAACCACTGAGTGTTTGAGGTAGTCAGAAGGTGCACCCACACTGTTATGTTCATCTGGGGCTGTGGCTGCACTTCCCCCCACCATTCCCTGCTTGTCTATAGCTGTCCACAATTTTGTCTCTTTCTCTGCCTTCAGCTTGGAGGAAACATCCTGGTTTCCTGGCAGAAAAATCCGAGAGCAGTGACAAGATCAAACTTTGCCCTTGCAGTCTTTGTAGATCCCTCAAGCTCAAGCCATTTGGCTCTGGAGACTCAGCTCTGAAGCAGCACAGCCATTTGCAGGGGTATTTGTGTTGTCTGTATCAGATAACTTCTGCCAAAAATCCTCCTTGTTCAGCTTTTCTTCTTGTGGGCTCTTTCTGAGACTACGTCAATATTTCTTGTTGATGTTTGTTTCAATTCCTTGATAACTAAAATGAAAAATACCAGTTTTTATAAAAAACCCCAGTCCAACCTCAGAAATTGAGTCCCCAGGCAATTCCTGTGGCATGTAAGATGGTTTTCCTGAGACATGAAGTGTTACTTTAGGCCAGCATAAACGCCTTGCATGTGTTCAGGAGCTGGGAGCTGCACTGATCTGTCCCTCGACATTGTACACCACACCTCAGTGGACGTGTAAAACTCCTCCAGTTTTTGTACTTAAGCAGGAAACAGCCAAAATGGTAAATCTTTATGATTGTGTTCCACATGAGCTGGCAATGAGTCAGCAGCGGTTTGTCTAGATCAGCAATACATCCAGAGCCTTTTTTTTTTTTTCGCTGATAGTTTTTACCTTGCATTAAATGTTGTCTGGTTGTATTTAAAGGTCCCATCAAAAAAGGGTAAGGATATTGCTCACAGAAAAGACCTGGTATTTTACTTACGAGGGAAAAGTTTCTTGTTAGGATGAGGGAAGCCACAACTTTTTCTGCTGTGCACTTTGCAGATCAGTGAAATTCAGTAAATTTGCAGAATGCTCCCAGCATGAATCAAGCACCGTACCAGCAAGACAGGCATCTTGGCATTCCTGTGCTTACAATGGCAGCCCTGGTGATGCCCCTTCCTTGCTGAGCAGAGATTGCCAGCAAAAAGTCACTGCTCTCTGATTGCCGGGAGGCAGAGCATGGAGACGGGGAAGGTAGAAGATGCAGAAGGTGCTGTGGAGCTGATGTCTGTTAACCGGTGGAGTCACAATAACCCCTGAGCGTGGCTACAAGGCTGACGCTGGGGGACATGTTAACTAAGAACAGGGCTGTCAAGGAAGTCAGTTGGCAGTTTTCACTTCTGACCCTCTTGCACAAATCCAGAGGTGTTTTGGGATGGCTTGCCAGCCAGGTAAAAAAAAAAGCTGTCATTACTAAAAATACACTATTATTTCTGCTGTAGCTTATCATACGATGTGTCTTCAGCGATTCAGCAGATTCCAGAAGAGAAATGTACAAGAAGAGCAGAGGTTTATCGCTGAGGTGGATCTCAGTGTTGGTAATTTGCCATCCTTGATCTGCAGAGGTGTTAGGACAGAGAGCTGGGGCAGTACTGATATGGCTAGGAAGCCCTGAAGAAGCTGGGTTGTTTCTTACCCAAACCCCAGCATCAGTGTTAACCGTTCCCCTGCCACTGTATCCCATGAAGTCTCCTTAAGCAGTTGTCCTCCCTTCCACGCTCCCCTGCCCACTATGATATATACTGGCCTTTAAAATCACAGAATCACAGAATCATGTATCCTGTCCTAAACCTTAAAATAACATTTCCCTGACATGAAAAGCTACTGCAGTCTGGCATTTTCCTTCTCCCTGTGCCCCACACCCAGCCAGGCTTTTCTTCCCACTCTGAGATACCCCCACAATGTGTGTGCCACCTCCCTGGTGCAGACCCTACATCCAGACATCCTCAGGATGTTCAGCAGAAGTCCAGTGGAAGCAGATCACACTACACCCCAGCTGGTGGCTGGGATAAATGATAAGAAAACCTTCAAGAAGCCAGAGAACATTCAGCTTCAACAGGCTGAATATATTTATTCCCTCAGGAACATTGCAAAATCTGACTAGTCTTGGCTTGCAGTCAGAACACAAGTAATTAGGAAATCTAGGGCCCCTAGGTAGATTACATGCCAGCACAGAAAGTGGCAGCAGCAAGATGTGACCAATGCAGGCTAAGTAATCTCTCTTGGGAGTCCAGAGAATACAATGCATCACCGTGTTTGGAACCCATATAGATCCGCCCCTTTAACCCAGGCATCCAAGGAACGCATTTAATTTTTTGGCCTAATTTAGCACAATATATATGCTGGTTTATAGCAAAATAACTTAATTAATATAATGTAAGTAAGATCTCTTCCTTCTCTTCCCCAACACACCCATGCAGACAGCACTCCAAAATATATTCCTTGAGGTTTCTTATCTTCAAGCAGATGTCATTCTGGAGTGAACGTCAGGTGTCCTCATCCTTCTGAGCAAAGCAAGAGGTGGCTGGCTGTCATATTTATATCTCCAGGAGTTCAGTTTACTGAACAAACAAACACCCAAACAAAACCCCTCACTACATTACGGCAATATTGTCAGTAAGACTAGCAGGACCTACAGTCCTTTCAAAGGGCTTATAGCCACCCGAGAATTGCTTCCCATATCCCCACGCGTGCTTCTCCCTGCACCGCCTGACTGAAGGAAAGCTGGGCAAAGGCAGATGGGGTTTGCTTTTGTGCCTCTGCACTTGCTGCTTCTACTCTTCTGGTAGACAGCTGAGGCAGGAGAGCGTCCAGCAGGTAAGTGCGGGAGAGAGACACGGGAACACGGTTGTCAGACTGTGGCTACCGGTGTTGCTGGGAGGCTTCCCACCCAAGTGCTAAACTAGCATCTGCATTCCTCTGAGGTATGATGAGCTCAAAACTCACAGCTGTATTCTTATCACCAGTGTCTGCCTGAGGAAAGTAAGTTGTAAGTCTCTGGAAGTATCGGTGATAAATCTGCCCCATTACTTCCATTTACTCTTTTGCCCTGGTGCTTCTCAGCCGGTACGGCTCAGAAACGCTGCCTCCCCAGAGCACTGCAGGCAGAAGTGGAGAGACGGACCGTGAGCACGAGCACTGAGTCTGGCAAAGAGCACACTTTGTAACAGATGACTCCGGGTTCTTTTACTTTGATGATCATAATAATACATTTTATTTGTATAGCTACCTCTCTGCATGGCAATAAGAGCAATATGTGTGCTTCAGTGAAATGAGAGATGACAGCAAACAGATTAAAAACTACGATTCATCTTGAAATGAGGGAAAACAATCAAATGAATCACAGAGCCAGGCAATGGCAAATCATTATTCTTAAAACAGCATAATAGCAAAACAAATGAAAAATACACTGTGTAACACTTTTTCCTTGTCTGAAGGCAAGCACTGAGTGACATTGCCAAGCTTATGCAGAAACAGAGCCCAGTTCACTATTTAAGTTTCATGGAATCCCTCAAAAAAGAAATTATTTAAGTGGGACTTCAGTTGTGCATTAGCTATGTGCTAAGCCCCAATATACACATGGGTTTGGACCCTTGCAAAAAGTACTGCCTCCCAATCCTTGCATTATTCATTATGTCACAAGTCTGAGAAAATGTGTTTTCCCAAACTTTAAGCCCCTTCAAATTTAATGGATTTAAAATTGGACAATAATGGAGCAGAGCCTGTTAATATTCAAACTCCATTTTCTCATATGGAATTCATCGGCTTCCTCAGCCCTAATTAGTTTTCCTGAGGCTGTCAGTCGCAGGCAATATCAATACTCTAGTCATCTCTTCTGCCTTCTCCTCCCATCTCCTCACCCATATTCATTATTTTTATTATTCCTATCCTCCCCATCCCAGAGTGTCAAGCCTTCTCCACATTCAAGTTTATCCTAATGACTCATCTTCCTGGAAGGCACCAAAAAAGTGATACGACAGTCTATATAAAAATGAAAGAATCTTAACTTCAAGACATGAAAGAACCTGTTTTTTTTTTTTTTCCTAGGGGAAGGGTTATGCATCTGATGCCCCAGCAGGTGCTGACTGGCTTGTAGGACCAGAGTAGTCTCTAGTTTAGTGACAGGAACTCTTTATTCATTCAAATTTCTAATAATTTGACTTCCACTGCTCTGTGAAGTGCTCTTCATAGGAAAGCTATGTGTCCTAACATTCCCTAGTGTTCTGGTTTCAGCTGAAAGAGAGTTAATTTTCTTTCTAGCCACTGATGTGTTTTCAGATTCGGTATGAAAGGAATGTGAATAATGCTTATTGCTTTAGTTTTTGCTAAGTGATGTTTATACCAGTCAAGGACTTTTTTTCAGCCTCCTATAGAGGCTGGGAAAGAGCACAGAGAGAACAATAGAATGGCCAATGGAATATTCCATTATTGTTCTATTAAACTGTCTTTATCTCAAACCATGAGTTGTTTTTCCCATTCCCCTCCTTTTCTCCCTCTTCTCCCTACCCTTTCTGGGAGAGGAAGGTGGGGTTGAGCGAGAGGTTGCGTGGTCCTAGTTGCTGGCTGGGGTTAAACCACAACACCTAGTATGTGCATCTTTAGACATGTAAGTTTCTGTTTCTTATGTTTTTCTACTGACAAAGCTCTTCCCTACTTATTATGCTACATAAATATTTCAATTAAGCAATGGAATATAGGCAATAGATGTCCTCCCAGCAGGTAACAGTATCTGCCCCATTTTAAAGACTAGCAGCAAGAGTAGCACTTCTGTCAACTTAGAAAAGACACACTGTAATTCAGATTAGCAAGGCTGCCCTTTCTTGGGCTTGGAAATGTACACATCTGGACTTCATGAAAATGCATTAACACATGGATATGTTTTTAGCTTGTTAGCAGCTGGCCAGCTACAGTTTAATCATGCTGCACCAAAGCCGATGGCGAAACTTTCCTTGACTTCATGTGTCAAAATGTTTAGTTCTGATTTCAATGTACATTCTCCCGTTTCTTAGAGAGAAAAAAAAAATATTGGCATGAATCAGGATATTTTAGGAAAACAACGTAAGTGCCTTAAGCCCCTGGGTGCCCTCTGTTCACTGTCACTCTGCTACTGTTAAATTAGATTCTGACATACAATCAATGGAAAGATGTGGGAGCCAATAAATAACGTGGGTAATTAAATTGAGGCATTGAAATGCCTCTTTCCCAAACATGGCCCGGAGAGTAGGAGGCCGTACTCTGTGTAAGTACCTGAACTCCTAAACTCGGTGCAGGGGCAAGAGGGCTTGCTCGGAAAGGATTTGCAGAGAGAATAGAGAGCATGCAGGCACCTGGGACTGGTGGGTAAGAAATGCTCTGGCCATGCACGAGTCTTTCACACCATGTGCTTACATCCCCTGCCCAGGTGTCTCTAGCTGCTTTACAGGGACATGAGCAGTGCTCAGTATCTTCCGTTAAAATAAGAGAGAGGCATCAGGAAGAAACAAGCTTGTTGAAAGTCTCAGTTGAAAGACCCCAGCTAGAAAAGCTCACAGAAAACTGTTGTTGATCTAAGTTCCCAGACAGGTCATAGGAAGACTTATACGGCCGCTTTCAGCCAAGCTGAATTTAAGCTCAAGCTTGGCTGACCTTAGGGGTGCAGTCCTAGAGCTCATACCTAGTCCCTCAAGGGCACAGAATGAGAGCTGCTATACATGTCATCTGCAGATGTTTGTACGGACCCGGGACCTGCAAATAAGACACGAATGCAAATAAAAGACATTTGCAGTGCTGCTGCACAAACACGACTGCAGTGCTTCTCCCTGCCCAGCCCCATGAATACTGAGCTGCTGCCATCTCGTCTGAGAAGAACACTGATTTGGTGCAATCACATTTTTTCCAGTATTTTGCAAAGCCACTAGAGCCATTTTGTGACAAGATTCATCAGACCCCCAGTCTGGGAAATATTGGCAAAGAATCCTGTAAGAAATATGAGATGGCTAACTTGGAATCTTAGTTTAAGCATTTTGTTGTGTGATTTTTCAAGCATTTTCCAGCACAAAAGCAGTCACCACCTGCCTGCAAGCCCCTGCTGAGCCACAAAGGATTGTGCTTTGAGATGCCCTTCAGTAATGAGTTGCGATGGTAAGCAAGGGTTAACTGTTTAAAAGATCAATTTAAGCTAAACTAATGGCCATGCCCAGGTCAAACCCATCACAGTGCTGAAGAAGCAAAAGGAAGAGTGTGGTGTATGAGGATATTTATAACTCTTCGAGGTGATTGACATTAATTAACTTGCCAACTGGACGAACTCACAATGAACCAACATCCTATAGGATTGTGATGTTCCATCCAAAGTGGGAATATACTTTGCTACTGAGCTGTCAAACACATATTTATAAGACACCACGATGGAAAACAGTTTTGCACTGTGAAGCACTGCAGATATGAGCGATACATCTTGGCGTGCAGTGTTGGTTTTTTACTCATTTGGTTACTTTTATGTAGGTCACTTTTTGCCTTTCTATTTGTCTTTCAAAAAGGAGTCAGATACAGTAAAAAATACGTATTAGAAAAAAAAGGACCCCTCGGTATATGTGTTAGTCATAGCAACATTATTTGGTGCTACTGAAATGTATAGAGGACAAATACTGTTAATACACAAAGGTGCTAGTTTAGGATACCACACTAGGGAACTAAAAGATAATGTTTTGACCACAAGAGGCATTCTGTATTTTCCTATTAAATCAACAAAAATGTTTTGAAAATCTTTAACAGGCTAATTTGAAAATTAAATATAGACATTGTTCATTCTGTACTTTGCCCATTCTCTATTACCTGCCAAAATCTACAAGCATACTTGCTTCAATGGAACATCTGTCTTAATAGCCTGTGTTTTGATTCCTGAAGAGTCGATTGTATGTTATTAAGATTCAGATTATTTTGGAATGAGCAAGATAATTACAGGCCAGTCCTACCTTCAGCTTCCTATCATAATTTAGAAGTGCTGATTCTGATTTCTGTTGATACAAAGCAGTTCAAACAAGAAAATCTGTAGTAAAATACTTTTTAAATGGGAAAGAGTTTTGGTTTTTTTTTTGTTTTTACAGGAGCAGATGTATTTTTCATAGAACATTTCTGCTGGAAATTAATTTCCTGATACCGAGAGATGAATGGAGTTTGAATCTCCTACTGAAACTGATGAAAGCTGGTATGGTTAGGCCACTAGCAGAACTGGAAAGGGGACACAAGATGTAGAAGCTTTTGGGTGCTATCTATTCCATAATCTACCTTGGACATCGCCTGCTTTCAACACTTAGAAAGAGTTATTAAAAATTCAGAAGGACTGGATCCTTGATTTGGCTGCCAAAGTTATTGGTGATTTTTGATAAAAGAAATTTGAAACAGTAAAAACTATTTCAGGTTTTTAATAAAAAAAGATAAGAGACAGACAATGTTCTTCATGTGCCATGTTCTTCATGTCTCAAAAGCTGCTAAGTGCTCTTCTTTCCTTCTAGGGTAGCTTTCGGCTCTCCAGAGTATAAATGAAGCATTCTCTTCTTGAGAACAGTGTACTGTTTTCTCAATTAATAACATCTGTAAACACCCACATTTAATGAAAACTGCAATTCATTTTCGGCTTCAAAACAGAATTTGTGATTTTCACTGTGAGAACAATGACAGGAATGTGAAGAGGATGAAAAATACTATCTATTTTGCCCATACATTTTTAATAAACAAAACACATATTACAATGCACTATTTTCAAAGCTTTTTCATCTGTGATGTTAAAGTGTGTAGGTACAAAATCCATCAAGATAATACGTTAATGTCTAACAGCACATCAAACTCTGTTCTGAATAAACATAGAAGCTCTTTTACTAACTTGATTCCATTCTCTCCAACATTTCTTTATACTGTCATAGCTTATTTACTTCACTCTGTCTTTGAAGCACTAATGTAATCTTTTTTTAATGTACCAGAACACTCAAAACCGTTGCCATATTTATAAGTTATCACTGCATACCATTTTGGGATCATTTATTATTATGCGTTTATTAAGATCTGATAAAGTACTAGTCACAAATATAGACATCTCTCTGCTGTAAAAGTTTATACACCACAAGAATAAAAAATGTTCTGAGACCACTAGAGTACCAGGTAAATTTAGGACATTTCTAAATTAATTTGTTCTGGTTTAAGAGATGTTTTTCCCTCTCATTTCCAGTATTTACAGCAGGAGCGGCAACTCATTCTGAGCTCTGATAACACTGGCTGAATTGTGACAAGAAGAGGAAATCTCAACACATTGGGTTGAAAATCCTGTCCTTGTTAGCTATCTGCAGGGAGGACACAGATAGTTGAGAAGCTTCATGAGGTGTTAGTTGACAGTTTTCCTTAGCTCATCCCCTTCTGAGGAAGAGCCAAAGAGCTCGTTGAGAAGGCCTTGCAGGAACTAATCTTTGAGGGAGTAAAAGCTCTTGGTGAGAAACGCATCAGCTGTCTCAGCTGAGACAACCACGCTGAAAGCAGCTCTGTTACATGTTTCCTATCGCCTTGGAAGAACCAGAACGCCTCAACAGCAAAACTCCATGGAAAGTCTGGAAAATTGGGCCGCAGAGAACTTACCTATCCACCTGTCTATCCATATGTCTGTCTATCCATAGCTCATGGTTGAAGTATTTATGTACTGGTCTAGCAGGTTTATTATGGGAGGCAGAGATTGCAATGGTAGTCATTCGGGTGCCAACAAGTAGGCATTTGAAGTCCTTCAGATGACATGAAGTATGTAAGACATCTGCATAGAAATGACAGTGAAGATGAAGAGAGATCTAGAAGAGGCTGGCACCTTCTGGAGAGACAGCTGGACACCATGCAGGCTGCCTGGAGCGTCAAAAATGTCTCAGTTAAGGCAACAGATTCCTACCCAGTATGACTCACATCTTTCCATAAAGTTGTGTGTTATTGGGGAGAAATGTCACAATTTTCTGGTTTTCCCAACATGTATGGAACACAGTGTTCTCATCTATTTTTCAAGCTAAAAGCAGTCAATATGTTCTCAGAGAAATGCAGCTTGTTTTGCTCCATAATATATTGCAGTAAGACAAAACATACTATGTTTTAATGGTCTATTAAAATGCACCTCATGTTCTTCAAGAAGCTCAAGATGGTGCGACTTCAGCTACCCAAGAACTGTACTAATTATCAATTCATACATGCCTTATTGTGTGTTATTCTTATAATAATATGGTTCTCTAATATTTATCAATAAACATCCATTTTAACGAACTATATTTCGATGAATTTATATTCCTATTTGGGGAAAAATAGATTGTAATAAAAGCAGAGGTCTTCTAGTGCTCTCTAATGATTTTTTAAAGCTGTCATTTTAATCTAGTACACTGGAAATGTAAGTGATAATCACAAATCATATCTGTTGGGCTAAGACTTCTGTTAAATAAAAATCAAACTCAAGTGTTTAGTTTAGATGATTGCAAATTTTCACTCAGTGATTAGTACACCACTAAAAAGGTAGGATTTTTTTAACACTCCTTGTGCCTTATGCAGAGGAAAAAGGTCATGACACATAAGATAAATGTACAAAACCATATGTTCCCTTCTGTTTCTGTGAGTGGAAAAGCACAGACAGCTGCACTTCCCAGCGACAGGATGGATCCCCAGTAGGGATTGCCAACTCTACTTTGGCTTCTGGTTCAACACAGAAACACTTCTCTAACCCTGCAAGGACTAATTTATGCCAGATCCCCTATGATGATTTGACATCCCTTTCTTTCTAAGGTAGTTCTTACCCCTGAGACTGTTGCTGTGAAGGACCCGTCTCCCCTGCGAAGGGCTGTGTTTGGTGTAAGCGGCAGAGGTAAGCCTTCACCATTGGGCAAAGAATGGGAACCTCAGGTACAAACTTCTAAGCACTTATTTCAAGTTATTTAACAGCTGATATCTGCATTCAGTGTTTGGCATTTTAAGCCTGATTTTGACATCGACTGCTTCGTGTTTGGAGGATCCCGATTAATTTCCAGCTTGAGGAACCAGCCTATTAGCTGTCACACAACCTCAGTCTCTGGTTTTACCAATAGTGGAGTGGGGTAAAGCTGGAAACATGAGCTCTCGTGAGCAATGGTACTGGTGATTTGAGAGTGGATGAATCTCCCCCAGAAGCAACAATGAACTGAAAGTCTAGTCCTGGAGCCTGCACCCGATGCCTGTTGGACTGTATTCTGTCCTGTACTGGGACAAGAGCAGTGGTGCCTAGCTCAAAACAGACACAAAATCAGTGTAGATAACCAGAAACAGTGCAACTGTGGCCTCTGCAATAGTACCAGTGGGTACAGCATGCTTTTGAGATTGCATGATATGGAAGCAGCATATGGCTATATATGCCTTTGCATCTATAGAGTGGCTGCACCTGGCCCTGCTATAAGTCACTTTTGCCTGGCCTTTGAGCCGTGTCTTGCATTCTTGAGACACAGATAGGAATCTAAATGAGATATAAATTCAGAAACCTGATCCCTGGTTGTGATTAGAAAAAATCACATGGCAATGTGACCTGACAAAATTTTGTGCACCACTTTCATAAATCCAGCCTACAGCTGAATACTTTCTTTACTTCTTGTCTTTTTTTTTTTTTCTGAAACAGCTGTGCACTGTTAAATATCAATGGCATGTCCTCTTTCCTTCTCCCTTCCCCCCTCCAGATTCCAGTATTTGACTAGTAGACTAAATAGTATCTCTGCATAATATGTATGTGGGTTTATGAAGTCATTTGGTCTCAGTCAGGCTGAAGTCCAATATATTACTAGGTTGTAGGTAGTTACCACTGTTATCTAGCTTTGCTTTGAGGAGTCTTATGCTGGAAACTACTGCTGACAACTTTTAATTTTGATTGAAGATGTATTTAATATTTTTTTTCTTTAATGAGAAAAGAAAAGCCAGGTAGGAAGGAAGTGCTATTAAAAGTCACTGGCAGTCTGTTAAAAAAAAGAAAAAGGATTTTTACCCTTGTCTGGCAGAACAAACTCAGCTGTGGATTTCAGACATTGCTGCTTCTAAATATTGCTTTTAAAAAATCCTAAACTTTACACCATTTGATCTTTAGTAAAATCTTTAAGAAGTTGAAAGGAAGCCCTGTGGTCAGTACACAGCTTTTGCAAGACATAAAACCCCACCAGAACACCTAGAAGATGGTCTCCTAAAATATGAAATCAAAACAAATAAGAGGACCCTGTGTGTAATGTTGCTGAAAACTAAGAAACATGATTTACTATTTTTAGTATTTTTATTTACAGGAGTGCCTGGGGACCAACAAGAAGTGGAGTTTAACAGATCAGGCACTGTTCAGACACAGAATGAAGATAATCCTTGCCTTATGGAGCTTAAATGTTAATAAGTAAGTCTGAAAAACAATAAGGAAAAGGTTATACAGTTGATAAATACTGTAAAAAAGGACAGTTCCTTTACATCTTACAGCTTCTTTAAAATATATAATTACTTTGTGTAAAAGATCATAGATGATATCTTAATAATCCAGTGCAGTGTAAAGTACTGGACAAATATAATTTCCATTTGGTTTATAAATTATTCTCTGTAAATGACAGAAAACTAGGAATGCAAAGAACCTCAAAAGTCAAACAGTCCCTGTCCCTTTCCCTGTCTCAAGGCAGGATGAACCATACCTGGGATACTCTGAAGGTCCTCAAAGACTGATGATGATGGAAATTCTGCCATATTTCCTAGGTAATGTGGAAAAGCATATCTTGCATGAGAGAGTTTATCCAATAATCAGAAATTCGGCCCTGCCAAGAGCCTTTGTCCTGTGAGAAACATAAAGTAACTGGCCTGCACCTCCCCTTTGGCAGGTGCTACCATGTTTGATCATCTTTGCTCTCAGTTGCCTCCTCTGCCAGAAATTTGTCTGAGGCAAAGGAAATGAGAGCTTTGTCTGTAGCTCCCACAGACAGATTTGTATTGTACAGCTCCATACATCTGTATTGTAACCATCCCCTTGCCCCAGAAGAAATTGCACAAAGAGGTTCAGGAGGCCAAATTTTCCCCGGCTTTCCAAAATGCACTCCACAGCAAAAGTGGTGTTTTGTCTGGATATAAAGCTCAGAACAAAAGGATACCATTAGTCCTACAAGCCAGCTTTTCTCAAATGATAAGCAATTCATGAAAGAAATTAACTGCATGAACAAAAAATACAGGCTTTGGGTCTGTTTAGGCCATGCAGTATAAGTTATTAGACTTTAAATGGAGACATTGGGTTACATGTGCCTACAGGCAATTTTTTTTTTTTAAAGCCTCGTTTGCTGTAGTGGACATAATTGGATTTCTTTCAAATACTTGTAGGACAAACATGCTCAAATTTTAAAATTACATATTACAATCTTAAAAGCATTTGAAAATTAAAGAGGAAAGGAATCAGAAGTTGTGTAAGATCAATATTGGTGGAACAATTCCTTAACTACTCTTCCCATGGTGTCATATTTGTCTAAAATAAGAATTTGATCCCTAAATGCGGTTGTAAGTAAAATGAGTCTTTTCTAAAAACTAAAATACCTAATCAGCATTTATTTTTCACTTTGTTCCCCTTTCCAATCCATGTACCTTTTAAAACCACCTCATATTTTGCCTTCACTATTTCTTCTTTATTTCCTCGTTCGGGCAGAAAAGTGTCCTGTGATGCTGCTGTCATCTTTGCCAGACTGACTTGTGGGTTTCTTTAAATGAATTTGCCATGGCAGAAAGCAGAGAACAGGCAGCAATGCTTGCTTCTAACAATGATTATCTTCTACTAAATTTTCACTGGAGACGCAATTTTTTGCTGGCATTCCATTGAGCTGGAGACATAAGTGGGAATGTATTTTGTCTTGAAAAGATTTGCAGCCAAATAGTTCGGGGAAGGAGCTGTCTTTTGCAGCCAGAGCCACAACAGCAGCTTAGGGAAGAGGGCCTTGCGGTCCAAAGCTGCTAATACTGCTCATTTCACTGTTGTAAGGGGCCTCTCTTCCTGACCTTAGCTGACTATTAATTTTGCTTTGAAGTTTGAGGATACAGAGTCTCTCTGGCAACACTTCTTGTAAGGTGGAGAACACTGTTAGGAAATGAGCTGAGTCTACTCATGTAGGCCGCTGAGCCATGGCTTTTCTGATATGCTTAGATTCACAAATTATTAGATTCCCTTGAGTTTATTTGAAGTTTTTAATTAAAATTCTCTGCATTGGTACTCTGATTTTATTGAATGTGACAAAGATTTCTTGGGACTTGATTTTTGTTTAAACTAGGGTCTCTTTACAACCAGCACGTAGTGTAAAAGAATTTTGAAGTGGGTGTGAGTGACATCATTTTAACAATGTAAAGGAAACTTTAGGGAAAAATAGAATGTCTGTATTTTATTTTTCTGGAATTTCTTCTTTGTGTGTCTGGACTGAAGACAAGGTGGTGAATTAGGGATATTTCTGCATTTCCTTTCAAGAAGTTATTTTCAGATATGAGTACCTTCTCAAGAGATCTGGCAAGTATTATTTTCAGAATTTTGCTGTGGCTTGTCATTGACTCTGGGGACCTCTTCTGGGAAGGAGGCTATGGAAAGGGAAAAAACTAAGAAAACTTCTGGTGGGCAAAAAAGACTTCAAAGCATGCAAGCCCTCCTCCTAAAGCTGTGCAGCCAAGAGTGCACGGTTGCTGAGGTTAAAGGAGAGAAAACGAAGGGGAGTACAGAATTATAGCCAATTTATCGCAGCACAGCTGGGCAGTTGTAGCTTGGATTCTGGTCCATGCTCTCAGTATAATTTAAGATTTATCATTTCAGTGGATAAACCATATATGCCAAAACTGCCTTCTCTCCCTGTAGGTATAGTTCCTTTTCCCTATCTTTTGTGTACAAATTGTGAACTCTCTGAGTCATTGAACCATTGAGTAATTCAGTCAGGAAGGGACCCCAGGAGGTTTCTAATCCAACCTCATCGTCCAAGAAGGGACAGCTATGAGAGCACACCATGTTGCTCAGGGTTTTACCCAGCTGAGTCTTGAAAACCTCCCAGGAAGGAGACTGTACAACTCTCGGCAACCACTTCCGCTGCTTCCTAATAATGAAAAAGGTTTCCTTTATCTATAGCCTGAATTTCTCTTGATTCCATCTGTCTTTTGTTTCTCATCCTTCAGTCATGCGCCAGTGGGGAGCCTGGCTCCATCTTCCCAGTAACCTCCTCGTAGGCACTATCAGGCTGCCATTATGTGCCACTCAAAGCCATCTCTACTCCAGACTGAACAAGCCCAGTTCCCTCAGCCTCTCCTCACTGGCCAAGTTCTCCAGCCCCCAACCATCTTAGTGACCCTCTGCTGAACTTGCTTCAGTTTATTCAATGCCTTTCTTGTACTGGGGGTCCCAAAACTGGAGGCAGTATTTGAATGTGGTCTAACAAGTGGCAAGTAATGGGGGGCAATGATATACTGACTTTCCTCCTATATCAATAGAGCCTGGGTGGCTGTTGATCGTCTTTGCTGCCAGAGGACACCCCTGGCTCGTGTTCAGCTCACTATCTACCAGCACCCCCTGGGCCTTTTCAGAACAGCTACTGCCCAACCAGGCAGACACATTTCCCCCCAGCCCGGATCAGTGCAAGGGGTTAGTCGATCTCTAGTTCAGGACTCAGCATTTGTCCTTGCTGAATTTCATGAGGTTTCTGTCTGCCCATTTCTCCAGCACGTCAGGGTCTTCCTGGATGGCAGCCCTCCCAGCATGATAACTGCACTCCCAACCTGGTCTCATCTGCAAATCTGTTGAGCAACCATCACTCTGTCACCTCCTCCAGGTCATTGTTAAGGACGTTAAACAGGACAGGTGCCAGGCCAGACCCCTGTGGTACTCCACTTGTTACTCTTGCTACTGGCCTCTGGGTAAAGTATGGTCCATTAACCACAATCCATCCAGTTGTCCACTCATTCAGACTGAAATGTGGGAACCTGGGTAAAAGGACATTGTGAGAGTCAGTGTCAGTGCCAAAACCTTGCTGTAATCTATTAAGCTTTTTCAGCCTTGCTTAACTCTTGACATCTGCGGCCCTCTCCTCATCCACAAATCCAGTCATTTTACCATAGAAACACATGCTGGTTGGTAAGGCGTGATTTACTCTTTGTAAATCCATGATGACTTTTTCCAGTCACCTTCTTCATATGCCTAGAAATGTGTTCCAAGAGGACTTGCTCCAGGATTTTCTCAGGAACCTCAGTGAGGCTGTCCCTCCTGTAGTTTCCTAAATCATCCTGTTGGCCTTTTCTGAAGATGGGTGCAATCTTCAGTTCTCAGGGGCCTCTTTCTATCTCTGTGACTTTTCAAAGCTGGTAGAGAGTAGCCTTGTAAGGACATCACCCAGCCCTCTCAGCTCTCTCAGATGCAGCCCATCTGGTCCCATGAACTTGCATGAGTGGAGTTCTCTCAAGCAATCCCTGTCACAATTTCCATCCACTGCTGGTGCTTCTCCTCCTCCTTGCACAGAGGCCTGGGAGACCTTATTGGTGAAGAATGAGGGAAAGAAGGCATTGAGTACCTAAAACGTAGCTATGTCTGTCACTAAATCACCTACCTTATTCAGTAACAGACCCACATTTTAGTTGTTCGTCTCTATGGATCTTTTGTGCCTAACTGTATTCAGGAGGATACTGTAGACGTTAGATCCTTTACTGAAGTTGTTACTGAGAACTAAGCAGTACACAAAAATTTTATTTTTAATTCAACTTCATTTAGCTGAACCTTAGAATCACAGAATCATCTAGGCTGGAAGGGACGTTTGAGATCATCCAGTCCAACCATAAACCTAACACTGCCAAAACCACCACTAAACCACGTCCCTAAGCACCATGTATACCCATCTTTTAAATACCTCCAGGGATGATGATTCCACCACTTCCCTGGGCAGCCTGTTCCAATGCCTGGTAACTCTTTCGGTAAATAAATTTTTCCTAATATCCATCCTAAAACTCGCCTGGCACAACTTGAGGCCATTTCCTCTTGTCTTATCGTTTGTTACTTGGAAAAAGAGACCAACACCCACCTCACTACAACCTCCTTTCAGGTAGCTGTAAAGAGTAATAAGGTCTCCCCTCAGCCTCCTTTTCTCCAGGCTAAACAACCCTCAGCTGCTCCTCATAAGACTTGTTCTCCAGACCCCTCACCAGCTTCATTGCCTTTCTCTGGACACACTCCAGAATCTCAATGTCTTTCTTGTAGTGAGGGGCCCAAAACTGGACGCAGTATTCGAGGTAAGGCCACACCAGTGCCGAGGACAGGTGACAATCACTTCCCTAGTCCGGTTCACCACACTATTCCTGATACTGGCCAGAATGCTGTTGGCCTTCGTGGCCACCTGGTCACGCTGCTGGCTCATATTCAGCCAGCTGTCAACCAACACCCCCAGGTCCTTTTCTGCTGGGCAGCTTTCCAGCCACTCTTCCCCAAGCCAGTAGCGCTGCCTGGGACTGTTGTGACCCAGCCTTCTACAGCTCATGGCCATGCAGTCTAGCGAAAGAAAGGAGTTGAATACTCTTTATATATGAATTACTAGCACTTTTGCACCTGTGAAGAAATCTTGAAATTATCTTTATGTAAGCTTCTTTCATGTTTTTAGATTTTCTTGTCATTTAACCCAAATTTCAAGATGGAGGTGAGGTTGTGGGTTTTTTTTCCCCCACTCTGAACGGTATGTTGGCTGAGCGTTAAGAATGCACATAGGTTGCACGCAGGGGAAAAGACTAAGTCACCTGAAAATAATTAGCACACTTAAAATAAATATCTTGGAGATAGGGGTCAAGGAAACACCTACTCTTTGTGTTTGAGATATAGCTCATAGAAAGACAGTTCTTTTCATAATATAGGTTTTCAGAGGATGTTGTTCTCCTACTGTGCTTCCTCCGCCTCATAAGAAAAAAAACACCAGCTCCTAAAGAGTATCACATTCACATACAGAACATAATTTTTGCAGAAAAAATAGCTAAATATTTTCAATTGCAGCTAATATCATTTCTCTGATGCACACACTGATAGAAAATAAAATTCAAGTATACACACAGAACACCTACAACAATATGTTCAGGCAATTAAAGAAAATGAACAGTATTTCCAAAACTAAATATTCCAAATACACGTCATTTCAGCTCCTCACTAAGAGCTGGTCATCATTTGGGACTATGTCTTTCTGCCTAAACCACTACTGAGAAGCAAATTCTGTAACATAACTGACCTAACCAGAGGGCAATGTGCACTTGCAACCTGCAACAGCTTAATCAATACCATTCCTATGTTCAGTCAGTGACAGCTATTTTGAACTGGGCTACCAGTCACAAGTGTAAGAGTTTTTGATGGATTTCAGACTGTAGTGCACTTAGGTAATCACGTTCAGGGGACTTTTTTTTTTTTTTAACAAACCCAAGTATTGTAATTCTAAAACTCTGTCAGGGAAGAGAAGCAGAAGTGGCATAAGAAAATAATGCTCTTTTCTCTATCTGGCCAAGTACAGCCTCTGTTCTCTGGTAATGGTAAAAGCTTGTTGCTTTAGAAGGCTGTACCTCTGCTCCCCAATAATAACCTTGTTAATTGTATAGTGTTGTGTATAGTGTTGTATACAGTGGAAAGATTTTTCCTGACCCCGCAGGGAACTAGTGCTATGAAGCATGAGATTTGATTAGCCTTATTATCTTAGCTTGCCCAGTTACCAATGTTGTAAGCTGCCATGAAATTATCCACCCCTTTTAAAAATAAAGCCATACTATTTGTCTTCATTATCTCCTCCTGTGGAGTTGAATTCCACATGCAAACAGACCTCAGTGATGAAAATAGCATGGGAATCAGACGTATAGCCTTTTAACTCTGTAGGTACTGTCTCCTTTTATTCTTTCATACTGCCTTTCCATGTAAATCAACACTCTCTCAATTATTGCGGTTTTGAACACACAGACCCTCCCAAAAGGAAGCTATTTTTATTTTAGCTTCAATATTTGTAATCATCCATGTGATATTTTAATGAGTTCCTCTGGGATAGTTTGGAAAATAATGCAATTTCTTATAGATTTTGCTGGTTTTCTGGATATTTTTGAAAATCTTGAATGACAAAAAAACCCAACCCCTAGCTCATTTCTTTGGCACAAAGAATTTAATTAAAAAATTCACTGTTTTGATGATGATGGTCTTGGATGGTACGCCAGTGAATACATAACCAAATTATCGTCGTAAGATTCCCAAATGATAAACACAGCAAAGAAGTTGATACTTTATTGTCTGTAATTTATCAGGTGATGAAGACAGTATATTTTAGGGGTTATCACATAAAGTAGTAGTCTAGAGTTCCAGCTCTCTGAATACTGATCATAACAACTGATTATCCGAGTTAGACACAGTAACCTAAAGTACACAGAACACTGGACTTGCAGAGTATGCCAGCAATCAGCTTAAAATGTCATTTAAAAAAATGTACTGTCTCAAAGTCCTTCACTCTAAGTGCTCAACATCAATTCCCCACAACAGGGGAACTAACTCAAAGAAGAAGCTTTTCTGTAGGTACATGTGTTCATTTTGTCCTCAAAATAATCACCAGATCAGTGACAGAGAATTCAGAATTCAGACTCAGAATTCTGCAGGGCATAAGACAAAGAAAAATTTGGCATAGTTTACACCAGCCAATAGATCGTTCCTCCAGTAATAAGCAAATGTGGCAGTGCTAGTGGTGACTACAGGTTTTGTTTCCCATTTGTACACGCAGAACTGTAAGGGGACTGAAAACCACATCATCTTCCTTCCCACATTTTGTAGACTGGAGTGTACCTGCTCCTCTAACCCCTCTACATCAGGGCGGGAGCCCTAGCAAAACCAAAAGACCCTGGAGAAAGACCTCTACCATGTTAGCTGTAGCATCAGCAGAGAACTATCACAACATTAGCAAGCTTAGTCTCCACAGTTTTATGGAGAGGAGCATCAGACTTCATAGGGAAAGAAACCTTTTGCTTGAGTGAGATCTGTATCATCAAAGGCAGAGTTCAAAGCTCTGTAGAGTCATAAACTCCAGTTCAAGTGAATACTAATCATTCAGACCAAAAGTATGAGGGCTGGGGCTGACCTATCATACAGTTTTTATGCTTCCTGAATCCTGTGGCTAGACAGAGACTGATATAATCCCTGGCATAAAGCAGCTCGGCTTTGGCACTATTCTAACTTATGGCTGGCTGACCACAATCACTAGCCAGAAATTGCTGGGGCATAAGTCAGCCCTGGCCAGGTCCCTGTCTTCTCTGCCCTAAACTGGGAACAGGGTGAGGTTTGGCTGAAGTGCAGTAATTGCCTGTTAAATGCATAAGAGAGATTTACAGTCATTTTGCACTGCAGGAATGATGCAAAGCTATCAGACTGAGCTGCACCATCAGGGTCCTAACGACCATCCTTGGACGGGGAATTTCTGTTATGAGCAGCATGTGAATATAAGTAGTAAAAAGCCAAAAGGATATGATAAATCCTGCCAGAGGGTAAACATCAATTGCTAAATTCTTCTCTAAAACAATACATCTCTGTTTTTTCCCTTGACCCTAATGGGTCAAATGGCTTAAGCAGTGGGCAAGAAATGGTGTATGAGTATTTGGGACACATTCCCTAAAGGGCTTTAATAGCCAAATAGCAGCTGCAGAGGCCAGCATGGAAGACGTTCAAAAGGCTGTGGAGCAAAGTACTTTGTGTTTAGATATTTCTGTTACAGCTGAAAACGGGCTATCATGTTTCACCGGTTTGGATTCAAGCTTTGAGTTGAACCATAATAAGGAACCTCTAAGTTTTGCAGTGAAGCGATTTTCTTTCATGAGCCATGAAACTGAAGTCAGGATACCATGAAAGATGCCAGCATAAATTCCTACAACCCTTCCTGCTTAATAGAATGCGAGGACTGTAAGAGAAGAAGTCAACAAGATGTTGAGTTGTGAAATACAGGATAAGATGACAGTTACGTCTTTTGTGGCTCTGGTTCAAAAGGTTTTCCACTGTAACACCACAAAAAATAAACAAGTGGCAAAGGAGAGAGAAGGATCTGGCATTATTTTTTGGGGTGTGAGAATATTCTACGCTTATCAGTTTTTCCATTGTAGCTGCAGGGGTTCGAACACCAAAAGGGTGGTCGGTCATTACTTAGCTTAGAATCCCTCACGACACGTTAAGTTTCCTTTCAGTTTAATAAGGAAAAGATAACTGCTTGTAGAGCAAATTACCAAAAATATGTTCAATTTGGACTTTTTTACTGAGAAATCACAGGAGGGCTGTAAGCTCTTTGGACCCGGGGATGCATAATTCCACGTGCCTGTGAAGGTCTCAGCACAGTTACTCTTTTCTGAGCAGAGCCTTTGGTAGCTACTGTAATTTGAAGAGTAAGTAAAAATAATTCCTAAAGGAATTTTATATGCTGGTTTCCTAAGATGAGGACAGCAAGATCTTATTTATTTGGTGTGTCTTTACTGGTCAATCTCAGAAAGGTTTTTCACCTGCTGGCTGCTATTCCACGATTTCTTTAATTACGCCCATCATATGTCACTTCCTTTGACATCTTTGGTTGCAGAAAAATCAGTTTGTTACCTGGTAGGAAAGCACAATCTGAACCTGTTAAAATGAAAATCAATACCTAGTGGATTTTCTGTTCAAACTCTACCCCCACATAGTTCTGGCTTTCCCTTTCCCCAACAGCTCCCAAAGCAAAAGCCAGTGCGAGTTGCAGACAGCTTATTATTAAGGGTTACCATATGTCACAGCAGGTTATCATGTATTCTTAAAACAGCATAATTAAGTAGATTACAGTCAAACTGTAGACTTGGATTTAAAAATTTTGGGGAATTCGGTAAGAGAAGGAAAAAGTGAATGAAAACAAGCTGAGGAACGAAGTGTTGTTTTGGGTATGAATGTTTTCTTTTCTGGGGCAAATTTTACCCTGAAATATACACTCCAGCTTCAGTGAGGTTTGCGCATGCAAGACTAACTTAATGTTTGCAACTCAAATTTCATTACGTCCAAGAATATTGAAAGGTGAGAATCTCCACAAAATCAATCAGAAGCAAAAAGCGAAAGCTAGTCTATTATCACTGTTCAAAACACATCAAATGTTTAAAGTAAACAGTGATCAGAAGTGCAAGAAAATAATTTTTTCAGTGTTCGTTCCATCTCAGTGGTCTTGGAGGTTATTAGTATCGGGGGAAATTCCCCCCCCCTTCCCCTTTGAAATATTTGACTTATCCTTTGCCAGTGCTTGTCACACTTGGTGACTGAACAGGCAGCGCCAAGTGCAATGTTGGCATGTCCCCTCCTGACTCGGACTGAGGAGTGTCCAAACCTGCCCTGGCAAACACCGACACCAAATCCAGAAGGAAGTGTGTGTGCTCCATGCTCCAGAGCAGGGGGACATGCACATGCTCACACTCTTTCACACACATACGCACTCTCTCTCTCATACACTAGCGCTTTCCATCACGAACACGCTTGCCCTCACATACCCTTGCTTTTTTAGGCGAACACACACATGCCTTCTCACACCAACTCCCTGACACACCTGTACGTTCTCTCCTTCACACACAGCCACACACATAAGCGCTCTCACCCCCCATACACACTCTGACACGCAGTCACACACATACGCTCTCTCACACACACTCCCCCAGACATACACCCTTGATTGCTCTCTCTCACACTCTTCCCCACACTCACAGCCACCCTCACACTCACAGCCTCTCTC
>VZSZ01002050.1:554065-603021 GCA_013398815.1 Ibidorhyncha struthersii | reverse complement strand
GGGATTATCTGCTCTCCCTTTGGGGTGATTCCTCCTCTCTTGATCTCTGCCCCGGCCTTTCCCTGCTTTTTTTCCTCCCGAGGAAGTCATCCCTCCCCTTCCGTCTGCCTCTGACTAGGGAAAGAGGAGAAAATGTGGTTGTAATCGGGTGGGCAGGAGTTTCCAGTAGTGCTGTCATCTCCTTGGTCTCTGTACTAGTACTACAGGCAAGTGGATATAGGTGGTAGGAGACGCACCAAGGATGTAGAAAGCTCGTGGCAGAGTTCAGCCTGTGGCGTTGTGCTCTGCATGCAGGAAAATACATGCACCCTTTCTAGATGCTACAGCTGTTGGTGGAGATGCTGGTGGAAGAGCCGATCTGGATCAATGCTTTATAAAGACATGCACATGCATGGCTGGGTGGTGGAAATTGCACATTAACCTGAAACAGCACTGAAAAAAAAAGCCAGCAGCCTCCTAGTTTCTTTGGGGAAGGTACAACGTACAGTAGTAACATTATAATATAAGCGGGAAGGTGCATGGATGACATTGCTGCTGTCCAGGGGTCAAAGCTGACTTGGATAGCTTCTGTTTTGGCTTTCAAGGCAGTTGGTTTAGGCTATTGCTGTGGTGAAGAGGAAGGAGGCAGGTATCTTTTGCTTAGGCTCTGATGCTTATGTGGTTCATTACCGTCAACGTGGTGGCAGAGGAAAAATTATTTAGTTCCTAAAGAGGTTATGGGTTAAGGTTTATCCCATGTATTTGGCTCTTGTGTTGGTTAGACCATTCTCCTCTTGTTACGCCTGGTCCTATTGCACGTGGGATTGCTGGATGAGAGTTGCAGATCTTCTGACCATCTTGCGGCACAAGGCCCAGGATTATATCCATTAAACTTCCCCGACTTGCCTTTGAGAGGAGGAGGGGCTGTGAGAAATTGTACAGAGGCTGGGCAGCTATAAATAGATGTCGGACTAGAGGAGGCTTTGAACAAATCTTAGCATGCTGCTTCTGAACAGATAGTGTCTGTTAAACTGGTTAAGCTGACACTAGCATCATAATGTTTCCTTTTATTTCTGCTGAGGTGGTTGGCTTTTAACACTTTGACATGTGACTGGACTATGCAACATCTCTCACAAAATTCTTCCTGAAAATGCCATAGAGAAAATTCTGACTTAAATAAAGTGCTGATAATTGGAGTTTAGTTTGAGCTCATTTTAATGTGATTTTTAAAGGACTCTTCAGAGAAATCTTTAATTTCCTCTTCTCTCCCTTGAAATGTTTGGAATTGATGATCTTGCTCTCCTTATTTTGTTCTCGAAATATTGCAGTACATATACCTGAGACCTATATTGCTGTGAAAAATCTGCAGGACTGAGACGTGGTGTCATAATGCTGGTACCATTGTGAGTTCTTTCTTTCCTTGTCTTTTCAAGATGAGACAACTTTACTACTCTCTTCATTGTTGGGTTTTTTTTTTTTTTTGTTTGGGGTTTTTTCTGTTTTTTTTTTTTTTTTTTTTTTTGTTTTTTTGTTTTTTTTTAATGGAACCTTCAGCATGTAACCAAAAGTGTGTATATTCAGCTTCTTTGAATTCTGGGTGCTTGCATTTGTTTCAGATCCTGTGGATCACTGCTGTTTCAGCCTGTCCTGTCAACAAGTACTTAATATGGAAATTATTGACAAATATACTGTACAAGCTATGTGGAATGGTGTCTGTTCTGCTGCTATATTAGTGGGCTAACTGTGCATGCTAAAAGTCTCTAAAATGATTGAAAAGCTGTTGCAACATATGTGCAATTGAACCTTTCTTGAACTACCTCATGTTGCCTTTTTTTTTTTTTCTTTAAACAAATAATGGAAGCTATTAACTTAAATCATGGCTTAATCGCATGTTTTGCTTTTTTAAAATAAAAATAAGAAAAGAAGTAGTGAAAACATGCCTGGCTAATATGAAGGAGCCTTAATGAAGGCAAATAGAGGATGAATGTCTGCAAGAACCCTGGCTTTTAGCACATTTCGTATTTGAAGCATAAAATTTTAATCTAATATTTTTTTTTAATTACTGTGTATGCAAACCTCAGGGTGGTAGAAAGGAACCAAGATCTAGGCCATATAACTTCTTACTTTAGGTATTTTTAGTTGATGTTTAACCACAGTAAATTCAGGGAAACCAATAATCTACCAAATAATTTGACAGGCTTTATTTTGAGCTGTTGAGGATGTAATCTGTCCTCAAACACCCGGCTTCTTCAGTCAGAGTCAAGCTCCAGCTTGATATTAGGTCCCTGTGTTGGGTATTTCTACATGTAGAAACAAAGGTCAGTGATCTGGGTAAAACTTTATATTACCATAATGACAGGCGAAAGGGTCTTTAGCATGAGCCTCTTCGTACAGTGACTCAGTCCTTGCATCATTTTGTATTTTCAAATGTATTTATTTGTAGAAATAACTTAGAGTTTGAATGCAGTTTTGGAAAAGTTTAGGGTCCTGCTTTAAAACCATGCTTTTTGTTATAGTTAAAAGTGATTTAAAGTTCTGGCTTGATGTGTCTGTCCAAGGCTCTTGTGAGTGCCCTTTGCTCCTCTGTGCAGGACACTGATGTGTAGATCAGTGATTCCTTTCTTATGCTGTAGAAAAGGGGGAGGAATTTCTTTTTACTTAAGAGTCAGGTATGTGCTTGGGATTATGGTAATGTTTGTGGTAGTACTTTAAGTATTGCAGTCTCCATCCAGATGTGGAATGAATTATCCTGTTCTAAGATTTGAAAGGATAAAAAACTCTGACAAATTTAAATAAAATGCCTTATTGTATTCTGTGTTTAAGGTAAAAATGGATAAAAATTGGCTCATCCTGGTTTGAGGGAATTGACTGAGGTAGTGATCATGTTACTAGATGAGGAAAGAGTACCACAGGATGGAGAGATGAGTTCTCAACACTGCATACACCTGAATTTGCTTTTTGCTGCTTATTCTTTTTCTCTCCCCCTCTTTTTTTTTTTTTTTTGAGCTGGCCTCGAATGAGATGTTCATGTTTGTTCTTCTGAGGAAAAGAGCCAATATAGGGTTGAGGTGTAGGGAGAAACTTATTTTAACTCTTCTTGACGAGCCAAGCAAGTTACTGTATCAGTAGGAATTGCACAGTATATGTTCTGTAAATTCAGTGCTGAGGCAAACTGGAATGGGATATGGCCTTGCGTTTGTGCTAAAAAATGACTTTTTAGAAACATCCTGCAACTCCAGTGGTACAAACACTGTTGGAGTTACTTGTATGGAAATGTGAAGTAGAATTTGATGGCAGGGTTAAGAGTGAGTCTGTGAGAGGGAAAGTGGTTCTACTGTCCACCGCAATAGAAGCAGCTCATAAAGAGTCCTGGGGAAAAGTGAGTTCAGTTCAGGTTGATATGTGACAGGCAGGCTGCAATACAGAAGTCCTGGTCACAAGTACTATTAGAGGAATGTAATGATTTATTTTCATTGATAGGGAGGTGTCAATGTGACTTTTTATCACAGGATAAATAGTAGATGATGTTTCAGAGCTTTAAACTGATTGAAGATTTTCATATAAGCACGTGCTAGCTACAAGGCAGTGCCAAATAGCTGGACCAGTAGGTGTTACTGGCTAGCTCAGTAAGATTGTGACTAAAGTCTTTCTAATAGGAATTCAACAAAATGTCAGAATAATGGTTCAAGTTTGGGGGGAAGGAGTTAAGATAATTTTTAAATTAAGGTATTATCTGATTTCATGGTCATTAAAGCCATCTGCAGTTGGATGTCAGGTTATACTACTGCAAAACTGTTGTCTTTTGCAGTGGGATAAACAAAGCATTGTGATGTTAGTGTGCTGTCCTGTGGCTTAAAAATTGCTTTTTTCAGAATAAAGCAAGCCTGAATTATTTAGTTATGGCTGATGTCCTTCCTACAAGAATAATGGAGACAAAAAAGAGAAAAAGATAGGTTAGAGGTGTTTTTCCATATCAAAACATTTACATCCCTTTTTTGGGGTTAATTAGAGGTTTTAAAATGATGGTAAGTAATTTCACAATGTGTATTAAATAATAAAAATAAAAATTTGAAACCCGAAGGCTGTCTACTTTTATCTCATGTTTAATTAGTTTCAAGGTCTCTTTGGCTTAAAAAAAAAGGTGTTACATATTAAGAATGCTTTACATTAGCAACCATTCTGTGGGTTTTACACGTTAGTTATTTAAAGAACTTGTTCTAGTGTTAGTGTCCAGGTCTCATGAAAGCATGGTGGAAATTAGCAAGATAATTAAATTAGATGACATTTCAGACTTACTGGCAACAAATGTTATTTAAGAAATCACTTGGATATGTTATTTTAAGAGTATTGACTAGTTTTGCATTTTGACAAGCAACTGTTTGAGAGTAGGAACCTTGTGAAATCCCTGCTGACTGCGGGGGATGTCACTGGTTTCTGCAAACTTTTTTTTTTGAGGGGGGAGGAAACCAATTCTCTGCATCTTACACAAAAACATTGCTCTTACAGCTTTTGCTTACCCAAATCTCAAAGGATCAAATTACTCTTTCAGTTAAACTAGCTTTTCCAGTAGGTGGAGACACAACTGTTAATTTCAAATACAGTTAAGCCTTTACTTACACTGTTGAAATACTGAAAATTAGGAGGTAAGAAAAATAGTTTAAATTTTATTTTAAGATGGTTCATCTAAGCCTCTTTTGCCGAGATATGCCGAGTTGGCATTCAAATATTTCTGTAGTAAGAGTGGCTACTCAAATAGTTTGGTTTTAGTTTTTTAATTAAAGTCTTATCTCTATCCACTGGTCAAATGTGCATTAATGAAAAGTTAAACTGATACCATTTTAAAGATCTAAACACAGGATGCAGGAAACTAGATTGAGGGTAAATAAACAGGGTAAATAGACCGAGGGTGAAAAGATAGGGTAAAGCTTTTTCTTAAGACTAAGAACACAGTGTTGGAGAGCACTCAAGTAAATCTGTAGGGCAATGAAATAAAAATATATCAGCCATTCTGATTGTGTTATTGCATTCCTTGATACATCTAAAAAAAATATTTGATTCCATGTTTATTCATGAGTTACCAATGTTATGTTTGGAGATATGCATGCAGTTGTCATCTGAGAGGTTTTGTATGTAAAACATCTGAACTTCTTATGTGACATTGATTTATTTTTTTATTGAGTCAGTGGGCCAATTGGTAAATCAACTTTTACATATCTTCTTATTAAAATTCCAACCCATGCCTTTCCTGATCCACTGTTGAAGTTTACAGAAGTCTCTTTGGCAAGATGAAACTGCTTATACAGCAGAAGTTCTGAAACTGGGAAGGCAAACTGCAGTCTAGTGAATGAAATGAGCGAAAAGTTTATTTCTCTTTTCCAAGCAGTTTTGGCTTACTGTATTGTGAACTGTTTTACTGTAGCAAAGTACAGTGTTGCTGGACAGAAACTGCTTGAATGATATTAAGTTTACCATAATCATACTGCTTCTTACAGCTTCACTTGCATTTTTCGGGTCACTAGAAGTGAAGGAGGAGGAGGTGTAATTAACAATTGAAAGTTCAGATTATGCATTCATTGGTGAAGAACATGGGGGTAGGGAGAAATTGTTAAGTGAAACAATGTTTATAGAGCATTTGACTGTAAGGCAGTCATCTGAATGCAAATCATGCAGATATTCAGTTGCTTTTCCTGGATCTACCGGTACAGTTTTGCTGCTTACACTAGATTTGGTAAGCAATAACAAAATGGGATGAGCAGTGCTTGATTTGGTCAGTTCTGATCAGTGAAGTTCTTTTATATAGATTTAATCTATGTAGTATTTGAGCAACTTCCAGAAGTGTGTTGCTTGATGTAATTGGCATTTGTCATATGTGATCTTCCCTCTGAGGACAAACTCTTTGTTTACATTGCTATGTGTGATATTAAAAGCAATGTTCAAGTGAAGCTTATTTATGAAGTGAAACACTACTGATGTTTGGGCTGGCTCTGTGATTTTTGTTTTGTTCTCTGGTAGCTTTCTCCAGGGTGGTCCACTTGCTGCATAGATAAAATTTAACCTCAGCATGAACCAGCTGTTCATGATCCTGAGAGTTGTCGTCCATCATTGGCTCTGTGATAACCTCATAGGTGTCTTGGCTCAAGAGTGGTAAAATGGACGCACTACATTTGAGTCACTGTTCTTTGGAAAGCAAGATAAACTGGTAACCAGTGTTACTGGGTTTTAAACAGTACTTCTGTAACATTAGCTGGTCACATAGAGGTAATGACTGTGCTTGAGTTGCTGTGACTGATGGTTGAGAACCCTTATGCTTCTGCTGCTGCCTGCAGGGATCAGATCTGTTTCATGTTCTCACTGCTAGAAGGGAGAAATGTTTGGACAGTTTCGAGGACAGGCAAAAAATACACAAAACAATACATTAGGAAAGGGGTAGAAGAGCACTGAAGAACTGGCAGGTGAATTGTCTCTTAAGTTTGATACATAACTAGGTAGAAAAAAATCCATCTGTCTGTGTGTTGTCCCGTCCCCCACCCCTGGCTCCCAAGATGTAGGTCTTAGGTATCAAAACATTGTTAGAAATTTTACTATTGGGATGGGAGAGTAACTGGATGTGTACGCTGGTGAGAAGGGTAAGAGGCTTTGGGTTTTGTTAAAAGGTGTAGAAATGTGGTTTTGATTTTATTATTTTCAAGTTCTGAGTGTCAAGTATGAAAGTGTGAAGCAGAGCCCCCTGTTGCTCAATAGAAACGTAGCTCGAACGCTCCCTCTCGTGGTGACACAGTGACATCGATGTGTGGGAAGTGCTCAGGGAAGTCCGAGTTGTGTTACTGCTATGGGTGAGTGACAGGAGCTCACTAATTTTGTATGGGTGCCTGCTTGCCTGGCTGCGTACAGTGATAAATAAACCAGTGCTCCTTAACAAGTAGTTAAATATACTTAAAAAAAATCAACTGTAGACAAAACGATACATCTGGAAATCTTGGTCTAGTAATTGGATCAAAAATTGAATCTCCCATCCAGTTGTCTGTTGCTTGGGGAAGTCACTGCTGTCTGTTTGCTGGGACTTCTTGTGCTGTTGCCTGGAAGCATTCAAGTTAAATGTTGAATGGAATATATTAGCTATGAATTGAAGCGTACACATTTGTCAAATCTTGGCAAATAGCTCTGCAAACAGCACAGACTTAACAAAACAGCAGCAGAACAAAATGCGTAGTTCTTACGAAGTTTATCATACAGTTCTCAGTCTTAGGTCAGATTCCATGCTATTAACAGTTCAGGAAGGCTGTAAGCAGCAACAGTAAAACTGTTGAGCAGGGGTCTTCAGAAGGAAGTACTTCATTGGTGCTAATGAATAGGAAATGGAAAAGAGAAAGGCAGACTGTTCCTCAGCTGGACTACTAATAAAGTGGAAGGTCTCAAGATGTATTGTCATAAGTAATTCGAAATTTCCAAGGTGAGTGCTTCATACCTGATTCCAAGCTTCTGGCATTGTTTCACTTTGTTTCTTTTTAACTGTTCAAAACTTAACCTTCTGTCTCCTAGTAAAGTTCTTTTTTGTAGACAAGACATGAGGTTAGGCCTTGTTTAACCGCACATCTTATTTTTCCATAAAGCCACCAAAACTATTTTGAGACTGTTTTGTATCACAGTGAGACTGTCAGAATGGTGCTGTTAGGTCTTGGAGATTAACTGGAGATTTTGAATTAAAACACTTTATGTGGACTATTAAGTAAGTTAGAGCTCATAATAATATAGTGTGGTGGTTTTTTTTAATAAAGTAATCTCATTTGTAAGGAACTGGCAAAAACCTATATAGAGAAACTTTCAGTGAAACCAGTAGGATTTGTTTCTTTAGCATTATAAGGATTAGTCTAAATATAAATTTGGCAAGAAGTGCTTTTGCAAGAAGTTCCAAAACACTCTGCTGCTTAGCTTAGAATGCATGGCCACTGTATGGAAAAGTGGAACTATGTGTCCGTTCATGCTTGACATCGGGTGTCCTACAGTCTTACAGGTTACACATAGTTGTTTACCACCACCAAAAAAGACCATTGCACAGAATATGTACTTTTGTACACAAAATTATTTTCTCAATATTTGTGTCATTATTAAGCTTTTGCACATTTCAAATTAAAAAAAAAAAAAAATTGAAAAAATCTCTTGGGCCTCCCCACCCCAGGCATAAGTGATTTTACTTTACAGATATAATTACTGTACTTCTAGAAGGTAATCTCTCTGGACAGCCATAGACTAGTTTGAATTAGATTACTCTGTTTTTTCCTCCAGGGTGAGTTCATACACTGATTTTTATTTTTCTGTAATTACTTCAAAATTCAGAAATAGTAATGCTTACTATTCTTCCTTATTACTAGACAAGTACTTCCTTATTACTAAGAACACTTGCATTTTAAAGGTTAACATTAACTTTTTTTTCACCTGTAACTTATTTTCTCCAGGTAGATATCTGCTCTACTCCTGGAGCTTATGTTGTATCCACTTAGTCTCAGTTGTAAAGTTTCTTAATTTGGAAATACTGGAAATATTTACTTAATAAGCAGAGAGTAAGCACGCTAAATGTTTCAGTTGTGACATTTAAGTAAGTCTAGCTAGAACAATGTTTTTGTTGAATCTGTATTTCCAGAGTTCTGTGTTTGCAAACCGTTCAAGTAGTTTGGCAGTAAGCTGCATGAATAAAACAAGTTACTACGTTTTACCTCTGTTGCAAAATCTTGGGACAGAGAGCCAGTCAGTATGATATAAACAGAGGAGCAGAGTTAGTCTTAGGAGATACTACAGAGAAGAAAATGCTTTTCCCATTTTTCATGAACTTCAGCAGGAAGGGCAATTCTCTGGATAGATGATTGTGAACCACGGTGGGACACCTAATTCCAAAATGCAAATGCTTTTATATAAATGGCCTGTTTCTATTTGGATTTTACTTAAAGAAGTAGCTATGCACTTAAGCGTTAGATCAAACAAATCTACAAAGATGAATTTGTAAGCGAACCTCATTGTTTGAGAATATGGTGCTGTTTTGAAATGGGCAGAAGGAAATCTTTGGTGTTTTGAAGTCTCAGGATGTGACTTCCTGTTTTTGTTGAATACAAGACTAGCCAGGATATGTGTAGAGGTAGTTCATTTTAATTCTGTAGTTGGCATCTCATATCACAGTGCAGGAGCGTTACATACCAATGCAAGCTTTGTTTGTTAAATGCAATGTTAAAGAGTAAAACTTGTTACTCGCATTGTCAGTGAAGTCCTACAACCTAGCTACATAACACTTGAATTCATTAAAAACTTGAAATTATTTGGGTGCTCTTTAATATGGTATTTTCAAATAATAAGGACTGTCATTGGGTCAGACTGAAGGTCCATCTAACTCCATATCCTTTTTCCAACATACAGTGCAACTTCTGAAACCATTCAGAATCTATCAGGAACTCCTATTAACATTATCTCTGAGCAGATTTTCAAGAAGACAGAAAACATGGATGTCTCTTCACGAGAAGGAGCTGAGGCCAGAAAATTTAGTGTCTGCATAGCCTCAAATTTAGCTTCCAGAAAGGGATAAAGAAGCATATAATAGTCCCCAAGTGCCTAGACATCATTAGCCACAAACTGGTGAAGAATTTCATTGTGCTAATCTGCAACAGTGGCAGAATCCAAACTTTAATGTGTTGTTCATGATTAAAATAACTTCTTATGTAATTGTCATGGGCCTGCACATTAACAACTTCCAAAACCATCTGATTGCTTTGCAGAGGGGATTGAAAACTAAGACAGCAGAATGACTGATAATGCTGAAGGCATAAGTCTGAAGGTCTCCAGACAGTCTGTCCCCTTGTAGGCAACAAAGATAACCCATTTGCCATCCTTTCTTTCTCTGCTTTTCTACAAGTCATTAGGGACCCAGTAGAAATACAAGAGGATGATACCAGGCACAGGTAAGCAGCTGTGGATGTGGCTACCTGTAAGAAAAAGATTCCTACTCCCTCATACTGCACTGAAGAAAGACCCTGCACCAGGACCTTTCTCCTGTTTGATGTGTTCTTGCTTTATGTTGAATTATTACCCGTTTGAACTGAACCAGGTTGTTATCAGTAAGGGGTTGGAGCTGGCAGTCAATCCATTAAATGCTCTTTAAAAAAAAATACTTTATTTTTGATGCATGCATTTGTGTGACTGTATACATGCATACATATATGTATACATACATAAAAAGAGGGCATTTTTAATGAAGTACATTTTATATGTATGTGTTAAGAGTGTATCTGTGTATATAAATGCATACATATCTAAAAGAATGGAACACTTGCCTGTAAACAAAAAGCCCAGCATCTATAAGCTGTCTAGAAAAGTATAAAACCAAAGTAAGCATACGTGGTATTTTCCCCAGGTAATCTCTCAGAATCCAACAAATGTATATCTTGAAGACTTTTTGAACCAAATGAGGTTTGTGGGTTGTTTATGCATTCAAGATGCTTCCATTTCAAAACTAGTCTAAAATTCTTTGTGGAATGTATAAATTGCTACTGTGCGCTGGAGGTCTGTTTGATTAAACATGAGAAACTCTTATCCTTGGACTGGATTACTCTTTAGTTCCTTTAAATAATTGACATGGATTTTCTCTGGAGTGCTTGATAACTGAGATGTGATATGTGTATCATTGTAGCCTACTGTGAAGACTGAACCAGTACTAGTTCTTGTTTTGTAATAGAGCTGGTGGTAAGTTTGCAGCAGATTAATGATTACCCATATATGTAGTTTAGGAAGCATGTCAGACTGACCAGGATATCCGCAGAATGTTCTCTGGTTGGCCATTGCTCCGTTCTGCCTAATGATGTGTCCAGATGGAACAGCAGAAATACATGTTTAGTCTCTAAGCACAGGAGCCTATATACATATTTACCTGCTCTCCAGAAATCTGATGGCTGCTGTGGAACATTTTCCTTCCGATCCCATCTTCCACACAGGCACTCTGTGTATGGTGGATCTAGCCTGGGCCAAGGTCTTGGTGTGGCTTTAAAGGTTTTTCTGCCCTTCGTGTGGGTTTTTAATAAACATAGAAAGGTAAAGTGTAATGAGGCTAAATGAAGAACATTTTAATCGTTTGAATTTTGGGTTAGTTGGTTCCCTTTGAACTTACGTGTCTGTGCTGATAACAGGTAATCGGAAGGTAATAATAATTATAAAAATAAATTATTATGTATTTATTATTTATTTTAAATAAATAATAATAAACAGGTAATAATCTGAAGCTGAAGGAAAGGCTTCTAGATTAGTGATAGAAATTGTCTTTCAAGTCAGACTGACAGTATGGTATTCTGTGCTTGGAAACAGATCTGTGTCTGATCTGTGGAAATGCATAGATAAAAGGAAACTTACCTGTTTTAGATTGCTGTGATTAAAAAATATCCTTCCTACAGTGCCTCTTCACATTGTCCTCTATCTCTAGTCAGAATTGGAAATGAACTGTAGCAACTGGCTCATCTTTCACTCACTTCAGTCATTCTACAGGTAGCTAGCAGTTTGTTATATTCAGTAATAGGTTTACAGTAATACCCAATGACTTTTAAGCTTCTCTGTTCAGTCCTCTAATGCAAGTAAGAAGGATAGAGTCATGGACCATCTTGTGTTAACGGTGAACAGGAGATATATTTTGATCAGTGAAATCAGCTTGATAAGAGATCTTAGAATCCAAGCAGTGATTGCCATACAGAATAGAGGCATAGTGCTATAGAAATAGTTTCTGCTACCTGTTGGAATTGTGATGACAAGGACCCAGAGAGATGTAAAGAGCTCTTTCCCCTTTGCCTTTCAGTGTTTCATCTTTTCACACTTATTGGTAAAAGTCAAGGTTCTTGTGTCTGATCCTTTGATCAGTCAGTTGAAGAGGTGATAGAGAAGCAGTGTCCCAATATAGTTTTCTAAAAATGTTTAAAAGAATGTTTTTTTTCAAGGTGACTTTCTTATTACCTTTGAACAAGAAGTGTTGTCACTGACAAAACCCTGCTTTGCAATAAGTGGAGTGTAAAGTTCTCAGGTTTGATGTAAGTTGGGAAGTGTATAAAAGTAAAAGCAGTTCTATTACCAAGAACTTGATCTGGGCTTTGAGGTGTTCTTTCTTCTTGGGATAAGAGATTTTGATAGTGGTGGGTAAAACAAATGAACGGAGCTCAGAAAAAAATGACCAAATTTTCTTATCCCAAGTTGCACCAGGAGGGCAGGTCTTCCTCTATTGCTGCTTTTTGCTGAGAGAAGCGACAATGGCATTTCTAACTTACATTCTCAAAAACAGCTATAGTTTGATCTTAAAGGTGAGACTTGACTGGACTTGTCTTTTCTCTTGCTAAAGAAATAGGTCCTTTGGAAGAAAATTGAGATAAAGTGCAGCATGCATACACTTCTTGTATAGAAACGGGAGAAAAAAGGAGTAAAATTTACCAGCTGTACATTGAATATTGTCTGTTCAAGTGATGCCCCAAAATACTCTTGTGCATCTGAAGATGTTGAATGCATCATAAATCTCAGCTAATATTATCTTAAATTACTATATTTGGTTATCTGTGACCAAAATTAGAATCCTGCTAAAGCTTTTATTATGTGGTTTTTAGAGTTCACTGGCAGCTTCTGTCTGAGTTAACAAGATGAAGAAAGACAAAAGAAGTGAAGAGTCATCAGGACTCTAGATCCTGACCGTCTTTTAAAATAGAATTTAAACATGTTAGAAAGATCTCTGAATGTCTATAGCACAGATTACTTTTAATCAAACTACTTATCCTTTTAATGCAGCTAAGAAGCCATTTTGATTTTAGTCTGTACTGTTTTTTATGCATTTGGGTGTACTTAGGAAACAGGAGGAGTACTTTCTTGCGTGAACAGAAATGAGCAGTGAATGGAAAGATAGTGGAAAAAAATCTTGAGTATATATAAGTATGAATAACCCTTTTGAACCAAATGGGTTAATCAAGAGTTATACTATGTGACATTTCACAGTTTATACTTAAGGAAATATATGCAAATACCTCTTGTCAGCCTCTTTTGAAGGGATCTGAACATATAAACCTCAGAATGAGGCTTTCATTCAAGTAGGTCACTTCCTTCCTTTTTGCTCTTGTTCTCTGGTCTAATTCCCAGAAAACAACTTTAACATATGCCGAAGTCACTGGGACTGCTTACCTGCTTGCAGCTGAACATATACTTAAATCATTTCAGTAATATTTTAGTGAATGCCGCTCTCTGTAATATTGTTTAAGAACTTTCTTTAAGACAATAGGCTGAAAAAGGAGCACCATGAGTGGAAAGTTGAACCTGCTCAGCTTTGGGAACCTTCCTCTCTTTCCCATCAAGGAAGGAGTAGTAAGCATAATGTCATCTCAAGTAGAAGTGCCAGGCTGTATACGTGAAGACAGGTGGAGCAGGTGGCAGTCCTATTTGAACACTACCCCTTCCAGTATGGTGAAGGCACTATCTTTTTGTGTGCCATTAGCTGGAACATGCTGTAAGCCATCTTACATTTCTTCTTTTTCCTTCTGAGCTACATCTTTTGCTGTATCTAGTTTTTCTAACTTCATCATAATGTGTTCCTGCTTACCAGCCATTTTTTGCCTTTTATTCAATAGATTTCCAAATAGTTCACTATTAAATAGGCGTTCAGGACTTTTGGGCCTCCAACAAAATTTTACTCTTGTTCTTTCTGTGTTGGAGAGATGACCAGCTTTTCTGTCTATGGTAGGGTTTAAATTTTGGCTGAATGTTTTAAACACTGATGTTGGGGTGTATGTGCATGTGTGTGTGTTATGATGGCTGGTGTAATTTGGAAATGTACAAAACAGATAACTGCAAAAAACCCATAAGAGATAATCTGACATTAGGATGATCTTGAATTTCTGCATCTCGGTGGTGATTAAACTCATTAAAATATATTTTCCACCTCTCCCCAAAATGTAATCCACCAAAAACCTTCAAAGGATTAAAATCATCCAGTTGTTTTATTAGAGAAATCTTTGTACAAGGTGTCAAAGTTTGTTTGGGGTGCTGTTATTGTAGTATGTGTCTTTCACAGAATCTATTTCCCTTCCTCAAAAATTACAGGACACTGTGTGTTGTATTAACTTTGCTGTTAGCTCTGTAGACTCATGTAAAAATTTTTAGGGAAAGCAAGAATGTCTCAGATGCAGTTGTAGTGATATTTCCGTACTTCAAATTTACAGTAGAGTCTTGCAGCTCTGCTGAACTAGCAAATTGGTGCTGCACTATGCACTTCTCTTCTTGTCAGTCATCTCATACAGAAAAACATGTATCCACCTGTTCTGAGAAAACCCCATAACTGAACAGCAAGACTGGTAGAATTACTTTACCGATTTATTTATTTTATGAAGTCTTGACTTAAGATAGTCTTCCTGGTACTTTAAATCAAGAGAGAACTGACATTTGCTCTCATACAACATTGTATGAATGTTGAGAAAAAAGAATTGGGAAAAGTGACAGTGCTTTATCTGTCAGTCTTCGGTGAAAATCTTTTAGGGGAAGGGTTCTACAGTTTCCTGTTGTTACTCAGTACTCTCTTCAGAGTGGATGAAAGTATTTTTCAGTTTGTACCTAAGTTTAGACTTTCTTTTTCCATGTGTTATACTACTGAATATGGGCCATTGACTACTTTTGGCTTTAAGATCAAGTGTCTTGAGACTCTCATTTGACGTTTGTATGTGGGTATGTGAATTCTGTTGTTTGTCTTGAGGCAGTCAGTGGATTTAGTAATAATTTTATTTGGACTCACTACCTGTAAGAACAGAGAAGACTGACACCTCATGAGTCTGAAGAGGTGTAAAATCCATTGGTACAAAACTCAATTTATTGCCAATAGTGAAAATCTGAATTGCTGTTTCTGAATCATAGCTCATGCATCCAATCTTAAGTTTGGATGTATGTATGTCTACTTGTTTTCCACACTTCTTTCCCTTCTTGTAGTTGAATATGAATGTATAGTATAGGTCAAGAGGAGTTATATAGAGCTAGAGTATGGGTTTACAGGTGTTGCCAGAGCAAGAAAAGTATAACAGGCACATGAGACCAAGAAATTACAAGGCTCCTTGGTGTACTCTGCTTAAACTTGTACAATATGCTAACAATTCATTTATTAAGGACAGGAAAATCACAGTTTTGAGCACATGTGAAATTTACATAATTGCACTGTGAATTTCAAGTACTTAGAATCTATCAAAAAAATTGTATTTAATTTTCTACCCTTTCAGCCGTAACTTAAACCTATGTTGAGCCAATGTGATGCGTGCTTGTTTGTATTTTTTTCCTTTGTAGCCCTTGATGTCCACTGTTCTGGACAGGGGGGTGGTAATTAATTTGAGAAAGGAATTTTTAAATAAAGGGGCTTGGCTTCTTTTTTGAACTACTGTCAGGAGCTCATTCAAACCAGTCTCTCTGGTGTTAAAAAGCAAGTGTTGATTCCTTCTGTGTGAAAGTTGGCTTGTCTGGGTCTGAAAACTTATGATGAGAAGTGATGTGGTGTTTAAATCCTGACGCTGTTTAGAAAAACAGAAACTCTGCCAGCATTTTTGCAGTTGAGAAAGCTTCTTTCATGTTTCAACTGTTTCAGTCATTGAACACAAATTCCTTCTTATGGGATCAAGTGTCATTGCTATTTGCTACCATGGCAAGTTTCTGTAGAGAAATACTCAGTGCTATCAGTTAGCTTGATTTATGGAAAGGATATTAATGAAAATAAAAAGATACCTTTGCAAGCAGTGTGCTATTATTATTGCTAAGGTCTCTTCCAAACTGAGTATCCCGAAGGAAGTTTCAACATGAAGATCTGATGCTTCTAATGGGTCTCTATGTGCAGACTAACACTACTAGGTGGACCAGCAAGTGCTTGCCTGGCTATGAACAGGCTGCTGGGCTTGTACCTTTGTTCGTGTGCTATTGGATCTGTCCAAGGACTGGTGTTCTGGCAGTCTACCTGCATGTGGTTTACTTTGTGTCTGTTTCCTCAAGCTATTGTTTTCCCCTCCCAACTGGACCAAAAAGCAAGCTAAAGTCCAGCATGCTACCTTGCAGCTTTGCACATGCGTATAGCTGGCATGTAGGATGCTTGTAGCTGACCTGTCAGGATCTGTTGATTTAAGGAAGGCTGTGTAAAAAATCTTAGCTGCTCTTTGAGGAGTGACAGCCAAACAGATTCTGTCCTGAGTATAAGACTTGTTCTTGCACCACATGACAAGTGGAACATGTGCAGGTATGCTGGGGACCATGTTAACAGACAGAGTATCTGAAAAGCTGAAGCAGAATCAAGATTTCACTTGTGTTTTGGGCATGTCTTCAGGAGCAATGTAGTGGAAAATGAAAGAAACATAGCTAATTATTTGAAAAAACAACTAAACGGTTTGATTTCCTTTTCATCAAGAGGAAGTTACATTTTCTGAAAATGTGTTCTTAGACTGTGTTTTGTTTCAGACCTTTCAAAATTATGAGGAAGAATGTGGCCATTTAACTTCAGCGCTGATTTTGCATGAGTCAATAACTACTCCATCTATTTGACTCCTACTGCCTTGTGTGTGCTGTATGACCTGTCTGCTGAGATAGTACTTGTTTTTTCTGTTGCCAGCAGTTCTGAATGTCATGAATGTTTTTTTTAACCTTGTAATACCCAGAAAATGTCGGGTATCTTAGCATTATGGAGAAAAGACATCATTGCCCTTTTAAGTTCACTTGGGAAATTGAGGGTAACTTCGTGTTAAATTATTCTGCAATCTTAAAGCTAGTTGTGTCCAAAGAACCAATTTATCCATAGGTGGGTACATTGCTGTCTTTTTATCTATCTCTTAGGCCCAATACCCTTGTGGTAAAAAGAAATTTAATGAGGAGTATAATAAGCAGAAACTACTACGGATGGGACTGACTGCTCTGAGAACTCGAGACAGTCCACTTTACTGCCATGCTGAAGATGGCTGGCAAAGCAATTACTCTTTTCCAGGTCAGGACCCAGACTTCATAAAGCCTTCTTGTGGAAAAGCTGAAACATGGAATTATTTACCTATTGCAGTGGAATTCCAAGGCTGGGGATGGAGAATAATCACGGTCCCTAATGTACCAATTCTGATTGTGCGTGGGAGGACTATAATAGGCTATTTTGAGAGTCTTCTCCACTTCTTTTCTGTTGATGACGTTATATTCCAAGTAATTGACTACTGATAGCCAAGTAACTGGGCCTAGAAACTTGCGCGATTCTGAGAGGTTCCATTGCCAAAATCATGAGGTTCTTGGCTTAGTCGGGTACTGCTTGTACTAACATCTTCCTCTCTTCGCTCCTCTCATCCCTTTCTCTGAGACCCTAAGTGGTGGGGAAAAGAATAGAACAAAGGACTTGGGTCAGACCCAAGAGAGTCTGTGGCTGTTATTGTTTCACCATAAATGGGATTAAAGAGATTTAGCATATGAGGGTATGTATGAACTGCTTTTAAGAAACAACAATTGGAGTCTGGCATCTCAAAATAAATGATCTTAATATTTCTTTAATTTGTTCCCCTCTGTAGACTTTCTCATGTTTCAGATGCACTCAAAAATCCAAGTTCCATCGTGGCCTCATTTTTACAAGGAAGAATGTTATAAAAGAGATAATGAAATACAATTAAAAGTTGTAGTTTTAAGTGTTTCTACTTTCAGATATTACAGCCATTTACCTGTCTCAGAAAATGATAAAAAGCCATGATAGACTGTATTTTTTTATTAAGTTTTGCAGTGATGTGAACTGTCCAAGAAGAAAAGTTCAGTTATCTCTGCATTTGCCAGAATTTCTTTTGAAAAAAAAAAAAAAAGAAGATAATTGAGCTGAAGATGTGCAGAACTTGGCTTGTGCAACAGCAATTATTAGAGGGAGTGATATGTGTGATACAAGTGACTGGAAGTACGTACCTGAAGAGTTACTGCTATCAAAGGAGAGAAATAAACTGAAGTGAGATGATTGCCTTCCACTACAGCAGTTATTAGGCTCTGCAGGCTTTCATGTAATTTGATATGGGCGTGGTAGAATAGCAGCATATTATATCTTGGCATATAACGTTTCTAACTTCCCACTTAATCTTTAGTTCTGGTAGTAAGCTGTAATTCATTTAAGCACATTCTTTGGACGTTGGGAATGAAGCCATCAGTAGTTGTTGGAAACAAGATTATCGTTTATGAAGCTGATCATTGTATTTCTAAGCATGAAATATATATTCCCCTGTATTTTACTGCAGCCCTTCCACTACTCTGAAGTTTCAGTTATGTCCTTGAGCTTCTGTCATCTAGTATCCCACTTTCCAGAGGAAGAGTTGAATGGAAAGATATTTAAAACTCATTGTTTAATTAGAAAACTTGTAACTATTAGATCACAAGTTATTCACTATAAGCCTTTACTTAAAAGTTGTACCTCAGTTGGGGTGACAGAGTACATGATTGAAAATTCAGAAGTTCTTGGGCAAAACTTAATGAAACCAAGCTTGATATTCTCAGGAAACAGAGTAGAAAATTTCAAACTTGCCAGTCTGCATCACAGGTATAAGTACAAACTACCATTTTGAAGATACCCCTTGCAGTTCCTGTGTCTGTGTCCACCTTATAAAACACAGAACATTGTCATTCAGTGTTAATAGCAGTAAGTTGGAACTGACTTGGAAGTGAAGGTGGTTAACATTCAAAGTGGTGATTTTCTTATAAACGTGTAGTTCTTAATGCAAGCTGTCCCAAGATGTCTAGAAATAACTTTTCCCCGCTATTGTTCCCAGATACTCTTAAATTGAAATTAAATTTACCACTTTTAATTAAGCATTTGTGATCCTAAATAAATCCTGACCGCATATTGTGGGGAAGTAGTCTGGGAGGTGAAACACATCACTAAGTGCAGTGTTACTTAGTTCATGGAGTTTTTCAGTACCCTTTACAATCTTGAGTGTCAAGGTGATCTTTTTATTCCTTTTCCAGGATTCTTGAACATACCGTTCAAAGGACTAGAGGAAGGTAACTGTTGAGGATAATGAATAAGTAACTGTGTAAATCTTGACTACGTTAAACTGAAAGAAAACTTTAGAATAGAGTCTCTTACTAGGGAAGTGACTGAGATGTATGTTGGGCATTCATGCAGGTCAAGTAAGCATATAACATGCCATCATGTTTTGCCATCTCTGTATTAGAGTACAAAGGGTTTATGTGGTATTTTTCACCATTTAAAAATATCAGCAATGTTGTTCTACAAACAAATTTGGAAAAGCCATTTTCTGTTCACTGCATCACTACTAACATTCCAAGTGTGTTTTGGTAAATCTTCTTTGTAGATAAGGCTTTACCTTGTGTCCTTAGAGTAAACGAGCTGTGTCATATGGCAAGGGTAGTAAACAAAACAATTTTAATTTAATTTTTTTTTCTGTTGCAAGTCACCCTGAACTATAACGTTGTTAATTTAGAAACTTGCTTTTACAGCTTCCTAATAAGTTTGTTTGGGCAGATACGGGGAGTGCTTACATAAGAGGGATTAGTTTAGTGGAAGCGGGAGCATTAGAATTTAGGAATGAGCTTCAAATGAAACTTCTGGAAGATGTGCTAGCTGACCATGTGAAATTGACAGCTGAGGGAGGTCCTGGGCCAGAGATAATTTCATTTAACTTTTATAATCTTTGCGGTTTCACTCCTGTCTTAAATTTTTCACTTGCAAGTTGCGATGCAGAGAAAAACTTTCAGTGAAATTAAGTAGACTCTGAATCATGGTGGGTCTTTCTCCTTCTAGAAAAATGGGGTAGATGTAATAATATAATAGCCAAATATCTTTTTTATTTTAAATTAGAATTAATTTTTATTAAATAATGTGTTGATAGTCTAAATCTTTTCTAAAGTGCTTTAATTTATTTTGCACTCTAAAAAGCTGTCGTGTTTGTTTCCATATGAATTGAGCAATTTCCAAATGCTTGTGCTGTGTCTGTAATAGAACCTCAAATAAAAATATTTTTATGTCTGTATTGATGCAGATCTAATTTAAATACTCCAATGTTTTAGGTTGGAAGTGATAATTAAACAAACACTTCACAATAACAGAAATGTGAAACAGGGCATGCACGAAATGTTAGCATATGGGTATGATGTATTAAAAGGGCATAGGTGTAGGTTTTGGAGTGTCTGCATCATAATGGGGCAATCAGAATTTGAAATTGCTGGGTTTGGATGCTTTCAGTTAAAAAAGCATTCTGCTGTTGTTATGAATAAATCTGAGAATGTGTTAGTATGGCTTTACTTCACTTGATATCAAACCCCTTCATCATAAAATTCTTAATTGTTATAATTCCTCAGTGTCTCCTACACTTAACACTATCTCCTTCTGCAGCTTTAAAAGCAGCAGCAGTATCTGGATGAAAGGTGGGTTTTGGTGAAATTAATTGTCTAAGCATCTTCACAGAAGCAAAAGAGGATCAAAATCAAAGTGCCAAAAACTGATTACTAGAGTAGTAGCATTGGGACAAAGTATACATGTAGTGTTTTGGAAGATGACGCTTAGTTCAGCTACAAATTTAAAGTTTGGAGGAGGCAGAATGATCTTTTATATTCTTTTGTGACAGACCGGTAGATCGAGCTGACAGTATGATGTAACTGTGAGAAAGTCAAAATGGATCTCCTGATTTATCTGTGTCAGTAGAAAGGGAAGTATTAATAGTGTCACGCACGGCATTCATGAGACTCTTGTCTCATATACTTTGCACAATTCTGACTGTCTATATTGGAGAAAATGTGCAGACTGGAAGAGGTACACAGGAATTATGCCAAGCTTGCTGCTTTCCCAATCACCTTATTACATAGAAGAGGAGAGATTGCCCTCTTTAGGTCAGAAGAATGAAAACTGAGGCATTGTTTGCTAGCTGTAAATAATTTGGGTTAAGAACAGGGAGCAGAAAGAATTGTTTAAGGTGAATTTCGTGTTAATCAAGCTTAAGGAAGTGATCAGATATCTGAAGTGAGGATTTTTTTTTATGATTTCCTGCTGGTATTCTGTTGAGCAATGAGGTGCTTTCAGATGGAAGGATGCAAGCACACCTGAGATACAAACTCCAGTGGAACCAACAAGATCTCTAGTGATTAGATTCATCATGGGTCTCTGGAGGTGCATGGTGGTGTTACTTTGCTGTGCAGTAGAGTATCCAATTTTGTGTATGAAAAGTACCTTGTCTTGTTTGCAGACATAACCCAAACCACATTACAAAATAGCTCAGTAAGTATGGATCTGAGCCATGACATTTACACTGAGAGTAGGGTACTTTACAATCCTCGTGAATTTTACCTTGCTTCTTTGAAAATATGCCTGCTCAGTTTGCTTAGATGAAAGTATGAATGAAGAAACATGTTCATAACGGAACTTGAACCTTCTGTTTTGTTGCTGCTGGGGTGCCTGTTCTTAGAAGTAGGGCAGAACATACAACTCAGAAGTTTCACAGCTCACCTTTATCCACTATGACAATGTTGATTGGAGACCAGTAACAAGATGAAAGCATGTAACATTTAAAGTGGAATTCTCCTTTCCCTTTGGAAGGGTGTTGACTGTTTTCTCTTCAGGTCTAAATTTAGTCCTTGTATGAAGAAGGGATCTGATTTAGTAAGATTCCTTCATTGATTTCCAATTGACCTTAAAATAAAGTTATTAATGGGATAAAATTGTATAGATGGTTCTGCATGACTTCATCTCAACTTTTCCACCAAGAAAAGGAGTATCATGAACTGAATTATTTTTTTGTTACACATAACTTGCTCCTGAGTATATAACTGTGGTCTTTACTTACGTTGTTAGTATATTGTCAGTCAGGCTCTGTCGGCCTGCAACAGATAAATAATTTTGAGTCCTGTGACAGAAACACAGAGATACAAAGCTTTGATTCATTTGAAAGGGTGCACATTAGAGCTGAAAAATTAAGATACAGGGAAAGGCATATTTCAAAAGCTGTGCTTACTTTGTTGCATCTGTTATGCTGGCATTTTGGACTTAATAAATACTGGCATTAATTGCCTGTGTGACTGCAGAGAAGACAAGTTTCTTTATCCAGCAAAATACCAGGGAAGATGATTGATGTGATCTAGTAAGTTCAGCCTGTTGTATAAGTAGAGTGGAGTGCAGGATACATCCTGAAACTTGTTGAATTTGTACTCAGACTTTGGGTACAAAGTAGTATCTTAGACTGCATATCCACTGAATGCATTTTGCCTTCTTTTAAAAACCAGTTTGAAAATATCCTCTGTTACTTGAATTACTAAAGGAGTTGAAGAACTAAGGGAGTACAATCTTTGTTCACCAAAATTGAAACTTCTCCTGGGGCATATGGTAGTATTCATTTAAAATACAGTAGTCTTTGTGAGACATCAAATACATACTTTCCTAACACCTGTAGCTGAAATGTAAGAACACTACAAAAAAAAACCAAACCAAAACTTAATTCAGCCTTTCTAAAAAGCTTTTAGTTGGCTTGCTGTTACACACTCCAGTTTGTGCTGTAAGGTAGTTGAAGCTTTTGCATTAAATTCCTTCTGTATTTTATTTCAAACACAAGTGCTGCTTGTAATTTGAGGCACAATACTGTTTTTAATTTCTCTCCTCTTGGAACACTTACTTTTTTTTCCTACAATGGAAGCTTTTACATATACAGCCCTACTTCTCTGGGCTATGGGTATAGGCTTTCAAAAGTATAGAATATCTCCTTTTCTTTCCACCAACCTCCACTGCCTCCAGCGATTTAGATTTCTGAATTACTTAATGCTTGTTAATAATTTCTTCAATGTCTGGAATATTTGGTCTTCCTGTTTGTGCAACTCGGCAGGTGCAGAGAAATGCTTATGTTTTGAAGTTTTTTCAAAGATCTCCTCAAAGATTATTTCTTCCAAATGGCAATGTATGACAATTTGTAATAGCAAGGGGGAAGGCTGTGGTTTCCTTTAAGCTGTGCCTTATCATAACTGTATAATATACAATTTAGAGGGGAAATGGAACTGGTTTCAAAAGGTAGTACTAAGGAGCCAAATTTTAGGAAGACATGCAAATAGTTAGCTACAGCAAAAGCTTCGTGTATCTAGGGCAATGTGTGAAGTTTTCAGAAACTCTGGAAGTAAATTTATTTATTAGTTGGCAACTGGCAGTGGTGATGTTCAGCAACGATTTAGTTATTAAGTTTCTGATGAACAGTATTTAGAAGCTGTAAAACAGCATGTTAGCAACATAGTTTCAATTAATAAAGTACTTATTTGGAGGCGTAGGTCTGCTTTTTTTTCTTTTTCTTTTTTTTTTAATGGTGTGAGAATTCTTATGTTTAGCTCAAAATGACCAGTGATAGCACAGCTTTTTTAATGTTGCCTGAGTTGCCCTGGGCAAGTGCAAGCATCCGTAACTGAGCTGGTGGTGTTTATGGGTTTAAACTGGGGCATTTATATTACAGAAAGAGTGGAGATTTCTGTCTTTCAATATAGTATCAATATGACTTTGCAGTAGTTGTTTAAGGGTAGTATTCGCATGGTGTGAAAGAGTATATAGCAAAGTTCAAGAGGAGGAGGAGGAGTAGTGAACAAAGCTTTCCATCTGAATGAAGGATGCCAGGAAATAATTACAGAATGGCAGAATCACTGAGGTTGGAAGGGGCTTCTTCAGATCATCTGTCCCAACACCCCTGCTCAAACAGGATCAACTGGAACAGGTTGTCCAAGACTTTGTCTGTTGGGTTTTGAATATCTGCAGAGATGGGAACTTGACAACTTCTGTGGGCAACCTGTTCCAGTGAGGATGAGAGACAGATGACATAAATGGAATCAAGAGAAATTCAGGCTGTAGGTAAGGAAAACCTTTTTCATCATTAGGAAGTCATGGAAGCATTTGCCAAGAGAAGTTATGTAGTCTCCATCCTAGGAGGTTTTCAAGACTTTACTGGGTCTTGAAACGTGGTATGCTCTCATAGCTGTCCCTTCTTAAAAAATGAGGGTTGGGTTAGAGACCTTGTGGGGACCCCTCCCACTTAAGGTAAGCTTTCATAACTTGGTCCAATTATTTTCTTGAATAACCCTGGGAGGAAAATGTTTACTTTTTAGTAATCATTTGTTTTAACAGATTACTCTCAAACAGTTGTATATGCTGTAATTCAGTAAGAAATGCTGCTTTTTTTAGTGGAGCATGAAAACCATTTAAGCAGAAAAATGGTAGAGAATTCTCTTTTTAAATAATTGCTTCTCCTGAACCTTTCATAAGGCATCTTAAGCCCTCCTGCTCTCCTGCCTCTTTCAGTGTGGCACAAATGTAGACGTGGTACTTGGGGATATGGTTTAGAAGTGGTTTTGTCAGGTTAGGTTAATGGTTGGACTCGATGATCTTAAAGGTCCCTTCCAACCTTAACGATTCTACGATTCTAAATACCATAATGAAGCAGCAAATTCATTTGGTGGCTCAGACTACAATAGAGGAATCACCTTGCAGGTTTCTGCTGTCCTATTTGTTTGCTGCAGAGAACTTTCAGCTGTGGGGTTAGACCTGTACAATTTAAACCGTTATATGAGAAGCTTCTCTCTGTCAGAAAAGACGCATTCAGCGTACTTGTGTGTGTGCATGTGTGTGCTTCCTCAGTTAATCATCATCTGTGCTGAAAGCTTGCATCAGTCTTTCGCTAATTAAAAAACATCTGAAAACTGGGTAATATTTAACACCTGTATAGGCTTATCTTCAAAGCATCAAGCTTAGTTAGTGAGCATCAAATTAAATTAATTGCTGTTGTACTTTACAATTGAGATCTTTTTCTTTACAGTCCTTTAAGAAAGAGAAGTCTAACACAATTTCCTCAGTACTGGATTTTAGTGTCTCTCTTATCAGTATCTTGTTGGTCACAATATATAAGTTTAAATAAGACTTAACCTTTTAATTCAGCTGGTTTTGGAGATGTGATGCTTGGTTCCCTTTTTATCTTCGCTGAAATGATTTTAAAATAGTGCGTTTATTTCCAAAAGATGCAGCTGTGAGGTCCATCTGTTCATCAGAAAAATTGTGCTTCATCTTTTTTTAGACAAACTTCACAGCATGAAAGAAGTATGGCTATTGTGTTTGGGATGGGGAAGAGCTGTTCGCTCTTCCCCATAGCTTTTGTGACCTTAAGAGTCATGAAAAATGGGCACGTAAGATGTAGTTGAGCTAGGTTTGATAAGCGTAGGGATGGCTCGAGCTTCTATTTGTAGTTACGCTAAAATAGCTCAATCTTGGCTTGCCAGGAGACTCGGAGAAAAAGAAGTAAAAAAAATAGTAAATATTTCTAAGCATTTAGGTTATTTCTTTTCAACATGCAAAAATTCAGTGAGTAGAATTTGAATATCCAGAGGAGGATTCGTTCTTATCAATTAGACTTTTCCTCCTTCCTTTACTTCCTTCACTACCATATATGCTATTCATTTCTCTGATTCAGCAGTAAGTAAAGTATGAATGCTGCAGACAACTGCTTCCTTCATTAATCAGTCTTAGTCTTTCTAGAGAAGATCCACTGTATTTACTGTATGAGGAAGGGGTCCTGTTTAGAAAATGTGCCTACATGATGTTACAGTGAACTGCTGCCTGGAAGTGTTTGAATTAAGGTGGCTATCGATAGGGCTATAGTTGCATTGGCCCAACACTCCCTGCTTGGCAATTATTTGTCAAATAGCCTGGATAAAACCTCACACTGACATAGATGCAAAGTCTGTGGATGCTTGAGAGTCCAAATATCATTGTACCCTACTACAATAAGCAATGTAGGCATACCTTGTGTGGGATTATGTCACTAATTTGTAGCCTACTGTAGAGGAGCAGAGGGGCTAAACTGCAATTGTACATCACTTTCATAGTGCTTCTCTGGAGGTATTTCTAAATGTGATCTCTGCTGTGGCAACGCAAACATAATGATGTATGTGCTCACTGCATAATGCTTTCCCAGAGACTTTTCTCTTAAAACCTGGTTTCTGAAATTTACTCTAACAGTAGTAACAGAGGGCTTTGTCAGTGTTTCATATATTCTTGGTCAATAGTCTGTTAGTGTGTGAACTTGTTTGTACTAGCTCAAAATGTTAACTTGTTCATAGGCACTCCTTTTCTCAGACCTAGGCTGCCAAAAATTTTATAATTCGTAACTGGGGAGAGAAGTGGCCAATGCAAAATATTTTTTTTTTTTTTTTTTTTTGTGCCTGCAGTGTGTTAAGGCATAAATCCATTTTTTTAAGATGATGAATACAAATGGAAAAAATTTAAACCGCTGTCATTGGTTAAGGGCTGTATGAGTTACAAAGGATTCTTCTTTTGTCTATGCATATTAGGTGTCTTGTGAAACTTTTCTTTTGGCTATATCCCACTTGAAAAGATTTTAAATCATGCAGGAAATTGTTTCCAAAGTTTACATGTGTACGAGACTTTAATCTAACTTTCTAGACTTTGCATGAAGCACCAGTCTCACCAATAGTCCTTGAGGTATTTATTATACCTTCCTATCCAGCGGAATAGGTCACATGGAAATAAATATGCATATATTTATTTAAATATATTATACATTATTTTCTTTTAATTCCTGTTAGTTTGTAAGTTTGGAGACTAATATGAAATTGAGCTAAAAAACTTGGTGCAAGGTACTCACCCTGGAAAGCTTTAATTTTCCCCAGCGAGTGACACATTTGTGTTCTGTCTGCAAATCTGGAAAATTTATTTAAATGTATGCTTCCTCTTTCCTTTACATAGAATTAACATAGCAAGAATTAGGCACTGAAAGAAAGAGTAAAATCAAATTTGATATAAGAGTCACAGCTGAGAGCTTGGTGAAAACCTGTCTTTTTCTTATAAATACAAGAAGGCAAGAGTTATCATAATATCTTTTACTTCTATTTGATCTGAATTTACTATTGTAAGATACAGTATGTAGATTAAACCTTTGAAGCATCCTTTGGTTGTCTGAAGAGCTAGATGTGAATTAGGAGGAGTTAATTGTGGTTAGTAAATTTTGCATTCATAAGTAGGATTTCTGTATTCTTAAGCCTCAGGATGCACTGTGTTTGCTATAGAGACCAATTAACATGTCTTTCTTCCCCCTTTCCCTTTTTGATATGGGGTTCAAATGACAAACTAGTTTTCTCTGAGTATGGGGTTGTATGCATAGTAGGATTAAATTGTTCAATCCATGTACACAGCAGACCAGTACACTCCTGCTGAGTCTTGCTTGAGGCTTTAAACTTTATATGGTTGTGAAGATGTTCTTTGAAAATTGACTGTGGAAATTAATTCTGTGTATGTTCCCTGTCACCAAAGCCAGGGGCTAGAGTGGAGGGTGTCCCATTGTAATCTGATTTTTCTTTTCAGAGTCCCAGCTCAAACTCAGTTCTGTTTTCACTTTTTCCTAAGAATCCCTTTATTTCAACACCTTGCCTCAACTGAGAGCCTGTTTCTGCTGCTCAATTTCTCCTGCTCTGTCTGGAGGCTGTTGTCAATGTGTGTTTCTTGTAATGTGTGTGTTCCGAGACGGTTTTGTTAACCATTGTAGTCAACCATGCCTATCTCATGCTGTCTTCCCGAAAGCATATCCTTTTGTGTTGCAATGAGAATTTAAAACTTTACCCAGATGGGATCTCTGAATATGGAAAAAGGTTTGTCTTCAGAGAGAGAAGGCGATAGATGGTAGAGCTCTCAAAGTTAGTATGTTATTACCGGTTTCCTCTAGAAGATGGGACGAGAGAGGCAAGAGAAACCCAATTAATTTTCCACTAATGGAGAAGCTTTCTATGGGACACCAGAGTATTCAATAATAAGGAGCACTCCTGACAAGCCTGGTTGGTGCAGTTTGACTATTTACCAGGCTTTGCGTTTGTTCATTGTAGTCCTTAGTTCTTGTATGCCTGACTTTAAATGTAAGTTTTACAAATCTTCCCCCCACCCACCCTACCCCCCCAGCGGGTAACTTCTATCAACATTTCAAGGGCAAATTTGCCAGAGAAGAGATGGGAGGCCCAAAAGGCAGTTTTTGACGGAGTGTTTAGATTTGGTAGTCTCTAAACTCCTTGGTTCCATCTGTTTCTTGCTTGATAGGACCTGATCTTTTAAGTAAAAAAACTTTCCTATGTGAGTACTAACATCTTCAGCTTTCATTCCTGCTGCTCAAAGATAAGATACTTTTCTAAAAGAGTTAAGGTAGCTTTGCCCCAGGGAAAAAAAAAAAAACAAAAAACAAAACAACGAAAAAACAAACAAACCAAAAAGTGAAATTGTTTTAAAGACTGCTACTTGAAATTCCATGTGTATCTACATTATTCTGAAAGATCATTATAATTAGGCCTGGAAATGACATATCTCCTGCTGTTTGTATTTTAATAGGATTTTTTTTTCCCTAGAAATGAATAAACAAAAGCCTGTTGAATAGATACATAAAAAGAGGGTCTATAATACATTTACCAAATTGCCTTCTGTCTTCCCCCCCCCAATTGTCTTTGGATAAATCAGATTGATTGAAAGTACACGTATGAATACTTAAGGCATATGTAAGTCAAAGTGTTGCTTAGACTTTCAAAGTTATTTTCACATGTGAGCGAATATTAGCATTTTGCATTAAACGTTTGAAGCTGGCCCATGACTTACATAATAAATATAAACCACAGAAATTAAAGTGCTTAGTCTAGTCTGTCACAAAAAGTACCCATGTATTGTTGTCTATTCTTTTTAAATAGACCAACTGACATAATTCCTGTTGGAAGACGCTCTTGATGACTTTTTGAAAAATAACATTTGGTCATGTTCTGAATTTTTTTGCCAGGTGAACGTAAAGCAGTGAAACACAGTGAAGCATATAAATGTTGCTCTAGTTTCTAGTTACCGTGTACTAGATAACAGGTGCAAAGACTTTGTTGGAGTTTCTTAAAGCTTTCTCTAGTGCTAAAAATTTTTTACTTAACTTTGTAGCTGGTTAAAATAAAGAGGTACTTAACAGTCTTATTTTTTTTATTTAGCTACTTAGAAAGATCTTCCCATTAAGATGGGGAACTAGCTACACTGAGGGAATATAGAGACCCACATTGTATTCAAACATAAACAATCCAGGCTGAGTAAAGGTGCCTTATCCTACCTTACATATGCCTGCCTTTTTGTTTTTCTTCCTAATATTGAGGTCATGCTGTTTATTGCTAAGACGACTCTTGCCGTGGTGGCTGTGCCATGAGAGAAGGCAACCATCAGATGCAGAGCAATGGGTAGCTGTTTCTGAAAGCAGGTGGTTTTGGTTTGGATCACTTGAGATACAAGTCTGCCTTCGTGAATTTTTTGAACTCTGCATGTTGATAAAGGTGTTTGCTGCTTTCCAAGAATGCTAAAATATACTTAAGCAGTTTTGATGCTAGAATTTGTGAAACCTTTACTAAGTAAAACATTCCTTTGAAAATACCCTGAATAGCTGCACAAATTCTTGTGAAGCTTAATGTTGCTCTCAACAGTTTTTCCTTGATGATAAAGTTTTTATGTTGAGATTTCATTTTTTAATTTGATCATTCTTAGATAGGCAGAATTCTGAAAGGCTTATGTAAGAAATAGCTTATTAACATGGAGATATATAAGGGATGTCTTTATTATGCATGCCTCTGTCAGCATCAAGTGCTGGAATTGCAACTGGTAGTTGAGATGCATGTGTTATCTCAGTGAAAATATAAAGCTTCCTTCAGGTTTATTTACAGGAACAAAAGCACTATCCTGAAGTCCCTTAAAAACAGTTTATGTAACTGTTAAAAATGTAAAAATGTAAAGCAATCTTATTATTTTAAGATTTGCAGTATTTATGCAGCACCCAGTACACTTTGTAATTGGCTAGAAACATCTGTCTACTTCTGCAAATAATATAGGTTGCATGACTGCATTGAGTGATGAATCTGTAACTGGGAACTGAGAAAATGTAAAACAAGACAGTTGCATCTGCAACTGACCTAGTCAAGATATGGGACATATCTAGTCTGAGGAGGATGTGGACTATTTACAGGTTGATTTGGTGACTTTATGTAATGTGTGATTACTAACAGCGCTTCGTCTATTATAAAGTAGAAATAATATTCCTTCAAGATCTGAAAGCGTAAAGTAAGTGTCATTTTCCCTCCTACTCATGGTTTCACAGAAGATTCACTTTTTGAAAGTGAGAAGTATGGCTATAACATATTTTTTTAAAAATGCAGTCTTTTGACATACACTGCTGTAGTTAAAATGTGGCACACAAGATGATTTGATTGTTGAAAAGTCGGTTCACTTGACTGAAAGAATGGCCAGAAAATTTTTTATTGGGATGGAATTTTCTAGGAAGAATCGAAATTAGAAAGTAGGTGTTGAGAAATGCTGTTTGTTCTCTTACTGTGCAATGTTTCATAATAGCTTTCATTATAAAGCAATGAGGAAAGTTAAGGGTAAATTCCTGTGTGGGAGAAGGGGCATATAGGCTTTCTAATTCTCCTGATATATGCTGCTATGCAACATGTGGAGCATTGCAGTACACAGACGTTGCTCTAATGCTTTTTAGCTTGTTGAGGATCTCAACAGAAGACTTTTTTAGTATACCTGTGTATATGTCTGCTTGAGCATGCACATATAACTTGGCAGGAGTTTAAAAGAATACAGTTAAGAACAGTGTAGGTTATTTGCTACTGAGATAATACTATAAGATAAGAATATTTAGTCATATGTTGGAAAACAGGGAAAGAATGACCATTTACCTTGCGAAGGACATCATAACTCTCTCCAGTGGTGTCTCCTTTTGTGCTCAGCCTAAGCTGGCACATGTTCATCTCTGCAAGCTTGGGGCTAGCTGATGTAATCCCAGCTAAGGGCAGCTGCACACATGCCCAAATGTGCAGGAACTCTGTAATATGTGAACATACTGAACCTGTTATCTAACATAACAGATCTATTTTGTTCAACTTTTTCTTAAATGGGAGGGCTGAAGCACACAATTGTAAGATAAATTCTCATCACTCACCTCAATGACTTCATGGGACCAGACAGCTGGGATGGTAGGATTTTCTGACTTTCTCTTGGGCACCATTGTTCACTGTCACCCAAGTTGCTGCAGTTCTCTCTGGGAGTCTGTAGACAGCCAGGAAAATCTCCACTGAGAGTACTGGGCAGGCACAATATGTTTTGCATTGTAGGATATACTTCCCATTCCAGTGTGTTGTGGTGCCAGGTTGGTGTTAGCATCTGCAGCATCTACCCTTAGTGCTGGAGGGCAATAAGTCAGAACTAGTTGTAAAGGATGGCTTGGGATGGACACAAGTGTCCCCAAGGTAGGAGCTGCCTTGAAAGCAAATTTTTGGTTAAAAAAAATGGTTTGGAACTACGTGTTCATTTTAAAAACAGTGACATCTGCCTACACAAGCATTGTAAAACTTGTAGTTGGTTGGTGAATATATAAGGGCTGAAAACTTCCTCTGAAAGAGAGATTAAATGAAGAATCACGAATGAGTTGCTTCTATTGTATTGGGAAAATTATGCATACTTTATACTTGTCTGTTTTTTTTCAGTCTTTAAGTAGTAGCGAATCTTGAAAGGAACATGCTGGGCCTGGATTTAAGTTGACTGTGGTGATAAGGGTTTGGGTAGATCCTTTATTTCCATCTTTCAAACAAAAAAAGTTATTTTTCCGTTCCATCCACTTGCTCTCAATAGATGTAGTTGGCTGCTTAATATCACTAAGGTTAATGTTGTGGTGTTTCCCAGAGCTTTTGCTATTTATGCAAGCCTGTTTTGATCAGTACTTAATTTTTGTTTTTGTTTTGTCAGCAGCCATGCAGCAGGTCCTGGATAACCTAACTGATCTGCCAACATCAACAGGCGCTGAAGAAATAGACCTGATTTTTCTTAAAGGAATTATGGAAAACCCTATTGTAAGATCACTTGCTAAGGTATTTAAACTTGCTGCTCTGAGTAGAATCTGGAAATATTTTCATTCTTAAAATATTGTGTGAACATTGAGTATGGATTGAGTTATAAACAATGGCTTTTATGTATTGTATGTCTTATTAAGACTTGAAGGAGTTCTTGAAGGTGGGGGTTTGGTATAATAAGTCTTCTGCGCACTCTGATTTATTGTTTTATGGAAGATTCTAGAGGATGGAGAAAAATTTAGAGACTCCAGAAATAATGTGGTAACATTATTTATGAAGAAAATGTCAAAATACTTGGCATTAGAAGCAATTGGTTTTAATATAGTCTCGTGACCACTGTTGTGTGTAAAACCCATATGCCTTCTGACTTTCAGCATTTTTGCCAAAGATGAAAAGTGAGAATAATAACCTTCTTTCTCCCATGGCATAAACTAGTTTTCTTTTTGTCTTTGGCTCAAAACAGCTTTCTCATCAGCCCAGTGAAATATTTTCTCCATGCCCTTTCCTGGATCTCAGAGTAATGCTGGGACCATTGGTTGTCAGCTCTGAGACAAGGCCTATCCTTAGTTTTGGTCTTGCATTATGAAAATCTATTTATAGATGGTAGCAATCAATTATAAATATGTAAGAATATTGTATACAGAAAATCTTTGGACTCTGTGGACACTAGGAGATGCAGTCAATATTGCACAGCACTTACATTCTTTCTTAATCTTATTTCATAAGAATAAGCTCCTTTCATGAGAAAAAACAGTTAAATGTAGCTGCCTCTTTAATATGAACGGACATCTGAAAGCAATGCTCTCTGGGCAGGCATGAAATACCCTGTAAAGCTAGAGGATTGTTGTGCAGGGATTTTGCTCAGTATAAAGATCTGGAAAGGAAAACTCATAAGAATTCATATCAGAATTTACTTCTGTTCAGCTGTTCAAAGAAATTGGTTGTAAGTGGAAGACATTTCATAGTAATAAACTTAGAAATAATGGATGTGTCTCATCTGCTAGTGAGATGACTGCAGAGGGAAAGATTTGTGTACTAAATTTACTAGAGTAAGTAAAAGCATTTTCTTACTTAAAGTTGCTTCCAGCTTCTGTATCTGCTGCATACGTCATCTGTAATTTAATATTTAGCATGAAGAAAATGTTCATTGCAAAGCATTTTTTTCCTATCAAGAATTTGTGCTGTAATGGCCAATTACAATTATGTGGAATTTAATGACTAGCAGATGTAAAAAAATGCTTGTAATGGAAACAGACTCTTAACTATAAACTTCCTTTATCTAGAATGCTGAAAGGTTTTAATTGTGTTCATATGGCGTGACCTCACTCATATTTTCTTTTGTAATTATTTCAGAATTAAACTCAAAACCTCAGTCCTAACCAGCAGAGCTAAATAAGGACAAGATCAAAATGACAGCACATTTCAGGAAGTATATGTAGTTCATATACATCCATTTGTCTCTAAAAATACGTAAAACTTGGTTTTCTATTAGAAGAGCTAGTTTTAACAGAATAGGCAATTCTCAGGACCCTAAGATGGTCAGATTATTTAAGCAGATTCATTTCAGAGCAGGTGAGAAACATAAAAGCTCTTTCATTTTCCTTTATTAGTCAGCTGTTAAGACTAATCATTATGTAAAGTATCCCAAAAAGGACAAAAAGAAACTTAGGGAAATGTGCCATGAGCCATACAAGCTTATTTTTTCTTTCCAGTACTTAAAGAAAATGAAGGCAAGCAATAAGCATAGTAGTTAGTTTATAATATTTTGCAATGCAAAGTTTGGCTAATCATTTAAAATTGCATTAAGTTCATTTGACACTTTTTCATGTCTAGAATAAAGGCATCAAGGTAGAAATTACAGATCTTTTTCAGGTAGGGTTCTTTTATTGTACCTTTCCATTCTTCAGTGGGTGGTAGGGGAAAGGGGAAGTAACTGTAATCACTGTAAAATACATTTTCTTTCATTTACTGATGTTTGTGCTCGATTCTAACTAGCCTTTAGAATTATTATGCTTTTTTGAAAAGAGTTGTTGAATTTGCATATATTTTACTCAGTTTTGCTACCAAACCGTCTTACCAAAATTCTCTTCTGGATTGTTAACTACTCAGTTGAACTTCAAAACTTTACCTTCTTTTCTGCAGTCACACTATTGCTTTTAGTACTGTAGCACAGCATACAGCGTGAGTGTCTAACCAGGTGAATGTCCAGACCAAGGAAACATCTTAGGAGTAATCTGTAAACACTGAGTCCAGTATTTAGGATGTCAGATTCTTGGAGGCAGAAGCCTTACTATTTGACTTGGCAAGTCTAATAAATATTGAATGAATCAAAAGACTCAATTCAGTATCACTGTTTCTGAAATGATGAACTGAAATGAAAAAAAAAAATTGCAATATCTATGTTAGGTGTTTTTTTTGTAAAAAATTATTCATATGACTCCATAACTTGCTACTCCCCAACATATTACAGGATCAGAGGTTGTTGACTGATAAACTTTCTTTTCCCCAGTATATACATGACCTTGATTTTGGGGTGAAGGGTGAGGATATTTGTATTTAGATTATACTCAGTGGTAGCATTTTGAAGAAAATGAGTGAGAAAGAGAAGGTAACCCATGTTCTCTAATCTTACAAAGGTTTTGCAGTTGGAATATGTTTAAAAGTCAACAAATCTGTGTTTTTACTTGCTGTAAAAGTAGTAAACTTCAGAAGAAGGATGTTGTTTACTGTATGTATTATGTACATAATAGCATTCCCTTATTAAGGAGAATGTGTGTAGGTGCTAAGCTTCCTATGACTTTGTAATCACGGTCATTTGGTTTGTGTGTGTTGGTGTTGGGGAATGTTTGAAATGTCTTTCTCTATGTTGACTTAGCCTTTCCAGTGTTTGATCATCAGTCCTGCAGAAATACCATTTTATAGATATGAAGTAGAATTCAATACTCAGATGATTTCAGGAAGCAAAGTTTTCTGGTTTTAGCAAAAGTTTATTTTAATGTCAGTTTTAAAGCACTAATAAGAAAGTAGATGTGTGCATATACCTTCAAATTACATATATGGGAAGTATACATCGAGGACACACAAATATATGTTATTTGTTGTGTTTTTACATGCCAAAGCTATTGTTCTTTTTTGAACTTCTTGTTGCTATGCTGTTGTAAATAACTCTTAATTCAGTGGTTGAGAATCTTAGTTATTTTTAGCCTCCTCTTATTCCCTAATTTTGTGATAAAGCACTGCCTGTAATAAGTAAGTGAAGCATTCGGATTAATGAGATGTTTCTCTTGAGCTCAAAGCTCCTAATTTTCAGTGAATTTAAGTATCTGCAGTGTTCAGGAAAGGATTATGTCTGCAGCAGTAGCTCTAGAAAGAGATGCAAAGTTATCACAGAATCACAGAATGATTGAGGTTGGAAGGGACCTCCGGAGGGCATCTGCTGCTCAAGCAGGGTCACCTGGAGATGATTGCACAGGACCATGTCCAGATGGCTGTTGAATATCTCCAAGGAGGGAGACTCCAACCTCTCCGGGCAAACTGTGCCAGTGGCCAGTCACCCTCACAGTGGAAAAAGTGTTTCATTATGTTTAGGCAGAGCCTCCTGTGTTTCAGTTTGTGCCCATTGCCTCCTGTCCTGTCACTGGGAACCGCTAAAAAGAGACTGGCTCTGTCCTTTTTGCACCCTCCCTTCAGGTATTCATACACATTGATGAGATCCTTCCCTGATCCTTCTGTTCTTGAGGGTGAGCAGTCCCAGCTCTCTCAGCCTTTCCTCAAATGTGAGGTGCTCCAGTCCCTTCATCATCTTCATGGCCCTTCACTGGACTCTCTCCAGTATGTCCAGAACTGTATACAGTACGCCAGGAGTGGCCTCACCAGTGCTGAGTAGAACTCAGCCTCCTGGCAACGCTCTCCTTAATGCAGCCCAAGATCCTGTTAGCTGCCTTTGCTGCAGGCTTTTCTTTAGCATTTCCTTTAGTTATGCAGACTTTCCTTTAGAATTTGCTGTTTTGAAGGTGTTTGAATGGGAGGAGCCTGGGGTAAATGCTTCTCTCGCAGACTTTATTTTTTTCTGAGCAGATCCTGTAGTTCCTTTTTTGTCCTGATTCTAGAAGGTGCACTTGTACTGCATTCTGAAGCAGAAAAGATCTGAGGCGCTATATCGTTCAGAGAGGACTATTTGGTGTATATAGCACAGAGGTTATAGGAAATAAGGACATACAAACATCTCTGACAGGTGCTGCTTATAAAGTTGTTTGGGTCACATAGTTAAGCATTCAAAATCCTTCAGCAGTTATAAAGATAAAATATAGAGATTATACTCTATGTAATTTTTCTGATTTTCCTGCTAAAGATTGCACCAAGAAATTATTTAAAAGGTTTATAAATTGGAACTACTTGAAACTTATTTACAGTATAGTATCCTATATTTAATCTTACAGGCTCATGAGCGACTGGAAGATTCTAAACTTGAGGCTGTCAGTGACAACAACCTGGAGTTGGTGAATGAAATTCTTGAAGACATCAGTCCCTTAGTAAATAAAGATGAGAATATTGCAGAATTGGTTGGAATACTCAAGGAGCCTCATTTTCAGGTGCCACCTTTTTACTGTATACTACCAACTTACTGTATCAGTGTCCACATATGGATCTAGAAATAATAATGAAAGGAAACCTGAAATGTAGCAAACTTTAATATGTAGGATTTCACTCCAAATGAAGGGTAAAACAGAAGCCATGTGGGGTTTAAAATCATGCTCATTCTTTTCTATGATATTACCTCAAGAATATCTTCACTCATTGTATTAAAATCCAGTGGAGTTTCTGTTATGAATCTTGGACAAACATTTACTTCCTTTATGACTGGAATTTCCATAACAGTTCCCTGAAGGTTTCATCCTTAGCATTTCCAGGTGGTCTCAGATCCTGATACCAGCCATTCTGCACTTTGGTTCAGCTGTTGGCATCCATATTCATGTGTAAGATGTGCAGTTTGTAGAGTGAATGAACGTGATCCTTCTATGATGCGATCTGCACTGCAGCTTGAGACTCTGCATCCTTTTCATGGTCACTTTATTTAACATAAGTGAAGTTTTGACATATGCTTGTCAAAAGCAGCTGTTTTTCCATAGCTGCCATTCTATTACCAGCTTCTGTACTGACACTTGAAGATTATGGTTTGTAAATCCCCATTAGATTCTGGGTGTTCTCGGCAGGCTGCAGCTGACTATAGTACTTAGCTATACATATCCTGTAGAAGAATGTAAGGAAACCATTTGTCACAGTATAAATGTGCTTCTTTTGGCAGACAGGTATAGAGTCATAGACATTTTTTGGGTATATGAGTTTAAACGTATGGGTTTTTTTCCTAAATTTTCAGTTATACATTATACAAACACAGCAGTGAGGTGCATTACCATTTAACATAGATGAACAGTGATCAAGCTGTGGTGTGGCCTGTTGGAAGAGGGAACACTTTTAAGAGCTCAGCTTTTGAGGTGGTGGTTATTCTGAATACCAGCAGTTCCTCTGCCTCTTCTGAAGAGCAGTATGTTGGCCTCACTTGTGTTTTTATTTGTCCAGAAGGGCATCATAGCTAAGGGATTAACAACTATGATTTGGAGACTTACTGGTCAATAAGCCTGCAAATCCATCTTTGATCCCTTAGCAGAAATTGGTACTGGAAAATGGGAGGCTGAGTTTGGAGGAATTGGTTGTTAAAATGCAAAAAGATTGGGATTGGGGGCCAGCTGGTACAGTGACAGACCTGACAAAGATCCATTGTGTTAGATAGAGAAACTAAAGCTGACAAGTCAAAGAGGATGAATCAGAAGATGAAAATTACTTAAGTGAAGCGCTGGAATAGACTGACTTTGAAAGGCACTGTAGCGATGATCTCTGGAGAGAGATGGCAAAGACCAGAGACCAGCTGGGCAAAGAATCTTTGTGGTGGAGATGGGAAATGGCCTGTAGGAAACTGAGATCAAATAAGAATTTTAATTAGGGTGAATAACCAATACTAAGGGAAACCCAGCATTCATTCATGTGCAGTGGTCATATTTACAGAGAGGCACAACATGATGTGTCAGTTACTCCATTAGTTTAGGCTTAAGCAACTTACACATTTAATTTAAAAGTTCCAAAGTAGCTGAGGAACAAAAATGACAATATTTATGTTATTTCTTGTACAATTTTTGTTTTTTTGATTTATGAAGAGCAGTCTTGAAATTGCATATATGCTGTTAACTTTACAGTTTTGCTGTGATCTTTTGTTAGTGCTTCCTAATTGTACATTAAAGGTGCATTTAACAAACCTCTTCTCTTTTCCTTCCCTGTCCCTAGCAGTAGGTATCTAGTGAAGACTGTAAGGCTAGGACAAACCAACAGTGATACCTTGCAAAATGTTTTGTGAGGACTTAGTGATTTGTTGCTCAGACTTCTGAGTGAGAAGTAGTATTATCCACTTGTGGTGGTGGTCTCTTCCATCAGCTTGTTCAGCTGTTTTTTGAACCCATGTGAATATCTGGCATTCACAACATCCCCCAGCAGAGTGGAGACTATGTTGTTCTGTTTTTGAGACTGTCTCCTGTCAATTTCATTTAATATCCCCTTGCTCTCCTGTAGGAAGTGAACAGTTTTTCTTAATCGGCTTTTCCATGTTAAAATGCCTAGTATGTGGTTTGCCATTTTAACAGTTGGTGAATAGAATAGAATAGTTCAGTTGGAAGGAATCTACAATGATTATCTAGTCCAACTGCTAGACCATTTCACGGCTGACTGTAAGTTAAAGTGTATTATTACGGGCATTGTCCAAAATGCCTGTTAAACACTGACAGGCTCAGAGCATTGACCACCTCTCTAGGAAGCCTGTTCCAGTGTTTGACTACCCTCTTAGTAAAGGAGAAGTACACCTAGGCTTAGTAAACACAGAGGTGGGTTGGTTGTTTGGTTTGGTTTTGTACTGTTTACACGTCTGAGATACCACTTCTGAGAATGTCAGTTAATATGTTAAATTAGGATTGTGTTTTCCCTTGCAGTTTGTGTTGTGGAGGTTTAGATTGGATACTAGGAAAAATCGCTTCACTGAAAGGGTTATCAAGCATTGGAACAGGCTGCCCAGGCAAGTGGCTGAGTCCCTATCCCTCTGGGTATTTAGAAGATGTGGTGCTTACGATGAAGATTTAGTGGTGGACTTGGCAGTGCTAGGTTTACTATGTGATCTTAAAGGTATTTTCCAACCTAAATGATTGTGTGATTCTATGAATTTCATTTGCCTTGTGCTCACACTGGTTCTCATGAGGTGCTCCTGGAGGTTACAATCAGTTGTTTTACTCCTTGAATAGTTTAGCAGCATCAGCAGACCTTGTCATTTCACTTCTCACCCCCATTTCCTAGATCACTTGTCTGACATGTCAGTGTATTGGCAGGTGTAGAAATGAGCCCAGATGCCTGTGGGAAATTCACTGGTGACATGAATTGTGAAAACTAGTAGTACTATATTCCTGGCCACAGTTTTTCTGTCTCTTAACCAATATTTTCATCTACTTGAGAGACTTACTGCTTATCCTGTAGTAGATTTGTTTCTTTAAAAGACTTTGATAAAGGCCTTTTGGAAATTGATCTATATTATCAACTGTTACTGCCTTGCTGCCATCCTTGGTTAGTCTTTCAAGGAACTTAACTAGATTTGAGAAGGATGACTTCCCTTTGTTAAAGCATGTTGATGCTTCCTCATGATCTGTTTTGTCCAATCATTCTGGTTTTTATGGAAACGTCTTCTAATTTGTTTAGTATCAACATCAGACTTACTGGTTTGCAGTTTGTTGACTCTTCCTTGGAACCCAGTTTAAAAATTCATGTCATGGTTATTGCATGCTATGAACAAGATTGCATGCTGCTGCTTTCACTGTACTGTTGAGTGAGTTGTGGGTATGTAAGAGAAATAAGCTATTTCTAGAGCTCCCTACTTCATTTGCTGCAAAACCTGGATGGTACAGAAAGAATTATGTATGAAAGGAAGAGAAAAGGCTATTTGATGGTTAAGACAGTTAAATGCTGCCCTGGAGAACTAACCTATCTTTCAGTCTGTCACAATTAGAGTTCATTTAAAAAAAAAAAATCTGANGCCTGTTGTGAGTCTTATTTGCAGAAAAAATGAGCAGTTTTGGCTGCTCCATACAGGCAAAAAGCAGCTAGCTACTTACTTTTTAAAAGTAGATCTGATGTGATTCAGTTTGGAAGCCTAAAATTAGGGTTCACTTTTTGGCCCTTAATTTTGTGCTTCCATTGCCCATTTAGAAGCAGGCAACAATGACAACTGAGGCCAAAGTAGTATTTTTTTGATTAATTGTTTTTATTTGAATTATTATTGTAGTTATGACCACTCTAGAATAGCTTCTAGGAAAATTTGCAGACCAAAATGTGGATACAATATTCTTTCTAACCCTTGGGGAGGCTATATATCTCTCTCTGAAAAGGAAACAGAAAATTAACTAAATACTCAAGAAATAAATGCTATCCTTTCTGCCTCGTTTGGTGCAAGGAGGCATATTCCAAATTCTGCAAGAAGGGACCTGTAAGGAAGAAAGGAAAAATACAATGTCATTTGTAATTATAGAAAATGTAAGTTGCATCCTTTCTCCAGTTCAGTAAATGTGTAAACAAGCCATCTTGACTTGACTCTTTTAAAGTTTCATGGGTACTATTGTGTAACTGTTTTAGAGGCAGATTGTGTGTTTTACAAATGAATAGTGCCACTTTATCACAGCATCATCTTACAGTTATAACCTGCCTTGGCATGCAAGTATCAAATGTGGTATACAAGTCGTCAGTACAATAGCTTATTTGAATTTATCGTTTAGCACCAAAAATACCAAATTACAGAATTTCATTTCTTTTGCACATTTTTACAGAAGAACATTGGGGAGGGACTGGCTTCTGGAGTACAGGTGCATGCATGGTTATACTATTATGTTTGACCGTTCCCTCCCTTTTCTCATTTCTCTTTTCATTACCTTTTTTTTTTTTTCTTCCCTTGCTCTTTTTACCCCTTTTAGTTTTAACTGAGCTTTTCAGGGGTCAAAGTGTGGAAGAAACTGAGTTCTTATGAGTTTCACAGTACTGATGGGTCGCCATCAGGCCAGTATGTATTGAAGAGCCACCTGGCACATGGCAGTGCATAAAAAAGGCTATAGCAAGTCTGATTTCTCTAAGATCTTAAACGATTTCCTCACTTTTCTAGAACAGCCTTTAAAAATGTCTTATTTTCACATGTACACTAGGGGCCTGTAGTCTGTTTCCTAAGTTCTAATATTTAAACAGTTTTATCAGAGAAGACTAGCACACATTTAGTGCATACAAGAGGAACAGAAATATTTTAAGTACTTTCGAGGCCTGAAGTGTTAGGAAAGGAGTCCTGAATTCAAGACCACAGAGTTGTTCTGCTTTTGTGTATTGCCCCCACCCCAGCCCCCAGTTTGTAATTTAATTGCTCTGTTGGATCACAGTTGGGGACATAGTTGTCATAGGAAAGGCAATGCTTCATAACATGTATAGATTGTGCTGAGAATTTTTGTAGGAAAAACAAAGTTTGAATTCGAACTTGGCTTCAGCACTGTAGAGAGCCTTGGGTGTTTACTGTTTCTTTGTTTACTGAATTTCGAATTACTTTTTCTAAATTTATTTCTAAATAAATGTTGTAAATTTATGGATTACTTTATGACAGTATCTTGCACAAAGGGGCCATACTGTCTCCCACAGGACTGTATGTCCATTGTATGATATCTCTTGTGATACACAAAGAGTTCTTCTAAATGCCTTTTTCCAGCAACCTTGCCATTTTTTTCCATGAGAACATTTCTACAGTTATCCAGTCTTGGATAGTCAGCTGATCCTGTTTACATATGCTGTGTGGAGGAAGCTTTGAACTGTTTTAGGGTTGTTGATTATTCAGTCCATGTTGTTTTGCAGACATTGGCAGTGGTTTTATAAGTGTTCTAGCACCAGTATGGGAATGGGCAGATTCCAGAGGAGCTCTGGAGTTGCAGGAGTACAAGATACTACATTTTCTGATGCCATAAGAAAGAAACCAGTCAAGTTCATGCAACTGTATTTCCCAGATCACTCGACCATATTACTGAAATAAGAAAGTAACTGAGCAACATAAAATGTTGGAGAGTAGTCTGGCAGTGAATATGACACATGGCCTCTTTTGCCAGGTGGCTTTGTTTAAGTGTTCTTCAGGACTGTATGCCGTGACCTCGCTGACTGGAAACAGCCTTCTAAAACTGGTATAGATTCCTGAGTTTCAGAACTGAGGGTTAGGTATGGGAAGGTAGCAAGTTAACTATGGCTTGTTTTAATGAAACCAATAAACCACTTTTCTTAAAGAAACCATTTTATAATTGTGGGCAGCAATGTACAGTCCCTGGTAGTCCTTCTGTGACTCAGCCTGCATGTAAATAGCAGATAAAAGATTTTGTGATTGAGAGATGGTTAAGTAGTAGTTGAAAGAATTCATGCTTATCCATAAAACTGAGTGAATAAAAAGAATGAGAATGTGGAATGGGATCAGATTTAAGAACTGAAGAATCTTACAGAGCATGTTAATTTGGAAAGGATGACACAGATTGTTAGCTTAGTAACCTTTTTTGACTGTGGATCAGGTTATAATCCATAAATTATATGATCATTAAGGGCAGGGAGCTGTACAAGCATGGTAACGTGTAAGGTTCCATGAGAAATCTCGTGGTTTGTGGGGAGAAAGTTTGAGAACAATTTGTTCTAGTGTGTGACCAAAAGAGAAAACTGCAAGTATCATACCGGTGTATCTGCTTGGTTTTGTCAGTGGTAATATGTTAAAATGTTTAATTGATGCTAGTTGGTTTCATTTTGAAAATGCAGAAAGATCCAAAAATGTTGCTTGCAAACATTGGCAAAGAGAGAGATCTGTTCTCCTGGTTTCTGGATTGGATCTGTCTTGGATAATGAAGAATTAGAAATTGCTACCATCTGACAGCTGCTTGATTTTAATAAATGATTGTTTTTCCTATTTAATTTGATTTGGTTTACGTCCACAGTATCAGAGCAGCCACAATAAGCAGCTGTCTTTACAGTCTTAATGGCAGAGACAGAATCGGTGAATTAGTACCTCCTTCTAACCTCAGTTTGAAGTATCAGCAGGGTCATCCTGTAATGGGCAGACTGACTGTTCAGGTTTGTGACACTTTGAGGGCTTGCATGTTGAGCTTAGCACTAAACTAATATGGTTGCACAACTTTTAGGTTAGAGGTGGCTTACAGAAGGATGGAGCAGACTGCATAGCAAAATTGTTAAATTTGCTTAAACATTTTCTGCTCACCTGCTCTGCTTTCTAGTAGTTTGCTGTCTTCCTCTGGCATGTGCCTGTCACTGTCAGTGATAGTCCCTATGGTGTTTTCTCTCTTTAGCTACTTACTTGACACCAGTCAGTGATCTGACTTAAGACCATATCTCAGCAGGTCACTGAAACAAACCTATGTTGTTTGAGGCCTAGTAGGCATCTCGTCTACTTGCTTGTTTTCCTCTTTCTGTATCTGTCAGTGAGACTCTGTGCTATAGGATGCTTTATCTTGACCATATGAACACAGCATGTGGTGGCTATAGAGTGTCCCTTTTCCTCTTTAAGACAGAAAATCTCCACTGTCTAACTTCACAAGTTTGATCTTGTTTTACCTATATGTATTGTCTTATAAATCTTTTCTTTAAATCTTAAAGTACCCTTTATGATAAAATAAAATCTAAATTTCACTGTCTTCCAAAGATGTTTATATTTCTTTGGATCTCCTCCTTTTGCTTTGTATTTATGTATGTGGACTGATGAAAACACCATTAATTATAAGGTCTGAGCTCTTGTTTTCCAGAAGGTGAATTCTGTCAACTTGGATTCATTTGATGCTAGAATTCTGCCTTGGCTTTATGCAAGCAGAAAGCACTCATTCTGCAGATTGCTAGAAATCCTTGCATACCTGTAATTATACAAATTACTGTGGAGGAAAATTTTGTTACAGTAAACATGAGTATCTAATGATGAGTTATCTTCGTTATTTTGGAGTGGGTTGTTTGTTTACTTTAACCATTTCCTTGGATACTGTCTCATTAGGTGAAAGACAATATTAGGTACTCTTTTTTCCATCATCTTCCCTGCAATCACGCATTCCTCCCAAATTCATTACATTTTTCTTATACTTCCTTAAGAAGAAGCATTTGTATTTACAAGAGAGCATATTTGCCGAGACGGTAGGCTTATCAGTCCATGTGAGTACTTGTATGTCAATTTTTGCACCATTCTAGGTGAAATAAGAGTTTTATGATCTGGTCCCAAAAGGGCAGATTCAGTGGTTATTCAGCACTAAATCCTTTTGCAAATGGTTATTTCATGATTTAAAAAAAGGCTTTTTCTGTTCCTTTGCAGTCACTCTTGGAAGCCCATGATATTGTGGCTTCAAAATGTTACGATTCCCCTCCTTCTAGCCCAGAAGTCAATAATTCTTCAGTGAACAATCAGATTGTTCCAGTAGATGCTATTCGTATCCTTGGAATTCACAAAAGAGCGGGAGAACCACTGGTAAGTAATTGAAGATGAGTGTGTCTTTGAAGTGTGAGTGAAAACATTTGCATGTGCCTGATTTCTTGCATTATGTTTTAATTATTATGTTGTGTAGTTTAGTGGGTGATAGGATCAGTATTGAGAGGTTGAAATAAGAAGATACTTGTGTGTCGTCCATCCTGTTATCTTTAAAAAATTATGGGATAGTGAGTAGGCAGTCACTAGGCTGAATGACTTGCTAGCATAACGGACTAACACAACATGTTTGGTCCTGATGGAAAATGAGAGATTGCATGCAATCAAGAGCAATAGTCATAGTTCAGTTGTATGAAAACCTTGTCTGAGAGCACTTTTGTGTCATCTGATGCTTATCTGGGTATTAGGAACTCTTACAATGTAGTAACTTACTGTATGTTCCACAGCTGTATATTTTTGCTTGAGATAATGGTAAAATGAAATTTAAATTCAAACTAATGGTAAACTAGGTGTCATATACCTCTTTCAGGGTGTTACTTTTAGAGTTGAGAACAATGATCTCGTAATAGCACGAATTCTTCATGGTGGAATGATAGATCGACAAGGTCTTCTGCATGTAGGTGACATTATTAAAGAGGTGAATGGCCATGAGGTTGGAAACAATCCAAAAGAATTGCAGGAACTGCTGAAAAATATTAGTGGCAGTGTCACTCTGAAGATTCTCCCAAGCTACAGAGACACTGTTATTCCTCAACAGGTCAGTAGCACATTTCTAACAAGTCTGTCAAAAGAACTTCTACTTGGTACTTTATCACGTAAGATTATTTTAAGATTTTGGATTAGACATGTTTTGATTATTTTGTGTATTTAATGCTAGCAGGAAGGCTAAAATGTAGATACCTGTATTCACCTTTAAGTACATTTTGGAAATGGGTTTATTCAGGAGATTAATACCACACCGCACTGCCTGCCTGCCTAAAAAATTCTAGTTAGTATCTAAGATTGATAAGCATTTGTATACTACATATAAATCATGTTTCTTTGACATCCAGTGACCTCTGACGACCTAGTCACAATCACACTAAACTGCAGTGAACTGCATGTGTTGTTGATAACATGATCAGTGTCCAGGTAATCTGTTTCATAGAATTCAGAAACACATTGAATTCAAGAGATGAGCTTGAACTCACTGACTTAAGTAGGAACTTGAATGGTGGCTCTTCCTTATCCTTTTGTTATTGCTGTAGGCTGGCGATTTCTCCACTGCAGAAGTAACTTGTTGCTCTAAATCGGTGCATTTGAAACATCTTGTATGACAGTCCTTCAGGTAGTGGGTCTCAGTGCCCGTGACTGTAACAGGCTATGCTTACATTGAGTAGATGCTGAGGGAATGTGCTGTATTTGAGGCACGTACACTGCTTCCTTTGCTCCCCAACCTGGTAGAAAACAGTCAAAGGTGTTTCCAGTCTACTGATGGAATTTACCGGTTCTTCCCCTGCATCAAAATTGAGTCTTAGGAAGTCACGTATCTTATTTGTTTTAAAACATTGAGTTAATGGCAAAACTAATTCTTAAGAATCCATAAACCTTGAATACAGTGTTCATAATCTGAGAATTTTTTATATTTTTGAGTAATTTAAAGTCAGAATACAAACTGAGTTGTATATACTGAAATGCAAAAATGAATGTTTTGTGATACATTGTCCAAATAGAACAGTTGGGTTTTTATTTTTATCATGAAGATCCTTCAGCCAAGGTTTGCACTGCTGATTATTCTACTCTCTCTCAGCTGGTATATGCCAGTTTTTTCCATAGTTTTGTACTTTACTTGCCAAATGCAACTTTGATCATGTCGAACTTTTTATGCTTTAGGTAAAGACGTTACTTCAGTGTTACAGATAAATTAGTAAGAATGTATTTTATAATGTTTAAGCTTTGTAAATTTTTACATATTTCAGGTTTTTGTGAAGTGTCATTTTGATTATAATCCATATAATGACAACCTCATCCCATGCAAAGAAGCAGGCTTGAAATTTTCTAAAGGAGAAATTCTTCAGATTGTAAACCGTGAAGATCCAAATTGGTGGCAGGTTGGTAAAAAGATTGAAAAAATAAAATAAAAACCCCAAAAGCTTCACTAGTTGCCTTAATAATAAGCTCCTTAAAGTACAATTTATTTCCATTTAACAGTAGATATAAGAAAAAATATTTACACTGCAATCCAATTTCAAGCTAATAGCAAGATACTATCAATTGAAATACGAGAGAAAATTGAATGGTATAAATTGTATATGTAACACTCATTTTGCTCTTACTGCTATTTATTTGTCTGTCTTCTTGTATCATAAGCCTAGACATTCCAAAATAAGTTTTAAGTGGACAGTTTCTAGCAGAAAGTCTTAGGTTGACTGTGTTAATTGTGGTAAGCCTTCCCTGACAGTGACTGTGAAAGAAGTGGACCCCTTCCTGAGAGCTCAGAGTTGAGGAGAGAGAGGGAAATTAACCCTGTGTATTTGAAGAGGAGTGAGAATAGGTATTTGGAGAAGCTGTATCTTTTATTCCCACAGTGGTGGTCAATGTCTGTGAGCTGTAACATGCATCTTCATAATCAGAGTGTTTGCCACTATTTCAAATATGAACAGTTCATCCTGCTTTAAGGTTGTATTTCTACATTCAGACCTTCAGTAGAAATGTAATCCAATGCTTATGCTATTTTTATTTTTTCTAAGACACAGTACACACAATTAAACATCATTAATGCCTTTGAGAGTGGGACGAGTGAACCTTTAAGACACTTTTCTCAACTGAGATACTCAAAATTGCAAGTGGCAGTGGCAATCTAGGCAAACAATTTAGCATTATTAATTTCCCTTTCTAGCCTTAAATTGCTCACCCTTTGCTATATAACAAGCAATAGTGAGCCAGACGTTACTTGAGAACAATATATATATGACTTCTTTAAAAGCAACAAAAATACTTGAATATACATCTACAACTGTTGCTGAATTCTGTTGCTTGTCAGTGACAGTAATAGAAATAAAGAGAATCAAAAGTGTGAGGAAGGCAGAAAATTTATTACTGCCAAGTTAATTAGTTTCAGAAGTTAGACACTCCAAAACTCTGGAGTAGTTTGACATTTAGTTTGCATGCTGTCTTCCGTATTGGTTTTCAAATTCTCCAGTTGTGTCTTGTGGGAGTCCAGGGGAAATAAAACTTAAACACTCAAATCAGTGGCAAAAATGAAAAGTGTTAAACGAGTATAGTGTGTTGCAAGTATTGCCATGCAGATCATACCACTGGGAAAAAAAATAGTTTTTCCCTTGCGCTTTCTAGAAATGCTAGAGTGTTATTGAAAACTTGCTAACTGTAAAAAAAATCAGTTGGTCATAGGTAAAAGCATGAGCCGGCAGTGTGCCCACNCCAGAGAAGGGCAACGAAGCTGGTGAGGGGTCTGGGGGACAAGTCTTATTAGGAACGACTGAGGGAACTGGGGCTGTTTAGCCTGGAGAAGAGGAGGCCGAGGGGAGACCTCTACACTCTCTACACTACATGAAAGGAGGGTGTAGAGAGATGGGGACTGACCTCTTCTCCCTAGTGACAAGTGATAGGATGAGAAGAAATGGGTTCAGGTTAAGCCAGGCGAGGTTTAGGTTGGATATTAGGAAAAATTTTTTCACCGAAAGGGTTATCCAACATTGGAATAGGCTGCCCAGAGAGGTGGTGGATTCGCCATCCCTGGAGGTGTTTAAAAAAAGGGTAGAGGTGGTACTTGGGGATATGGTTTAGAAGTGGTTTTGTCAGGTTAGGTTAATGGTTGGACTCAATGATCTTAAAGGTCCCTTCCAACCTTAACGATTCTATGATTCTAAGTAGAAAAGCAAACAGTTCCTGTTAGCAAGAGAGACCCCAACAAGTTATGGAGAAGAAAAATGTAACATTTTGTAACTATGTGTTTGTATGTGTTAAGCTTGCTGAGAATTGAGCTTGCCATGAAATTATTTTATAGAGAATCTTAGTCAAACTTTCATCACTAGGAATACTTAAGTTACTAAGATTTTAAATCTGTTAGTGCAAAAAGCTTGAAGGCATAATTAGGCATATATTAATGGCATTCACTGTTTGTGAAATGACAGTTAATAAGCTGCACTGGAACCTGTTTGGACCAGCTCAAGAATACAAAATAAGTGTACTATGTACTAGAAAGTCTTGAGTTTTGTCATTTGAGAGTTCAGTGGCTGGAGCTATAGAATTCCATTTAGGATTTTGATGCCAAAGGTTTATGGCTGTAGGAGCTTACTAACTTAATGGGAACCAGTAATGAAACTTATATCTATTTTGTTTCCTGAATTTTAATACTCAATGGGAAGACGCTGTTACTGTAGGAAAGAATTTTAATATCCACACCTGAGTTTGAATTTCCAAGTCTCATGAGTAAATGTATCAATACTGACCATTGAGATTCTGGCAGTGTGAAATTCACTCAACACCACATTGATGAGAAAGGTGCTTCTTACGAGTA
>VZSZ01002050.1:537101-554057 GCA_013398815.1 Ibidorhyncha struthersii | reverse complement strand
TTTTTTTTTTTTTTTTTTTTTTTTCCCAGGCTAGTCATGTCAAAGAAGGAGGAAGTGCAGGGCTTATTCCTAGCCAGTTCCTGGAAGAGAAGAGAAAGGCCTTTGTTAGGAGGGACTGGGACAACTCGGGTGAGATTTAATGAATTTCAGGAATAGATAGATTTTGCTCTGACTCCATTTGTTTTGCTTTTCCTGCCTTCATAGATAATAGAAAACTGCTGTGTGAGAATACACAGAATATTGCAAAATGCTAATTATTATATTTTGGCTTTGACTGAAGGACAAAGGCTAAAGTCCATGCTTAGTCTTCATAGAATCAGTTTTGCCACCTGCTGATGAAGAGCTAAATGAGGTGGGAAAGGCATAAGAATTAGCTTTTTTTTTTTAATTATGTTTTTATAGTATGCACTGAAAGTTAATAAATTAAACACGTGTGATGGATCTTTCTTATGCTTTTCATAAAGCTTTCTAGGAAAATTAATTCTTTCTGTTTGGTTCTTACTGTACTATTTGATGTGTATGAAAATAGATGTGATCTCCTGCCCCAGAATATATAAAATTCTAAAATAGTCCTTGTAAATTTAATTAGCTTAAACTTGCATATGTTCATGTAAATAAGCCTTGGAAAAACACATTTAACAAAAATGATGAGTTCGCGTCAATTTTTTTTTCTAGGGCCTTTCTGTGGAACAATAAGCAGCAAAAAAAAGAAAAAGATGATGTATCTCACTACAAGAAATGCAGGTATCTTGTCATATTGCATATGAGTCACAGTTCTCTAGGCTTCTAAACTTGCAGAGTCTAGTGTTTCCAAAGCTGAAAGATTTGCAGTAAAATGTTCAATTATAAAATTGATAGATCCAGATAGCTTTTATGGTTTAAAAGCAATAGTGACCAGTGAAGATATGGTGGTGCTGAGTACATCTTTTGGTAGGTGGAAATCAGGAAACTGTGTGTTAAAAGAGGAAAAAAAACGTGAAAGCTTTGTTGCCAGCAATTTGAGGGATGTAATTCTTCCCCTTTACTCGGCACTGGTGAAGCCACACCTGAATTGTACTGGGCCTCCTCCCCAGTGCAAGAGAGACATGGACATACGAAGATGATGAAGGGACTGGAGCATGTCTCCTGTGAGGAAAGGCTGAGAGAGCTGGGACTATTCAGCCTGGAGAAGAGAAGGCTTGGCGGGGATCTCATCAATGGGTATAAATACCTGAAGGGAGGGTGCAAAGAGGGTGGAGCCAGGCTCTTTTCAGAGGAGCCCAGTGACAGGACCAGAGGCAACAAGCAACACCACAGGAGGTTCCCTCTGAACATCAGGAAACACTCTTTCCACTGTGAGGATTACTGAGCACTGGCGCAGTTTGTCCAGAGAGGTTGTGGAGTCTCCCTCCTTGGAGATACTCAACAGCTGTCTGGACATGGTCCTGGTTGAGCAGGGGGGTTGGACCAGATGCCCTCCAGAGGTCTCTTCCAACCTCAACCATTTTGTGATTCTGTGAAAGCTCACTAATTGTTAAACAGAGTTTTCCCATTCTGATCAATTTCTCCTTGGAAGTAAAGGTAATAATCTGACTTTATGCTGTCCATAAAGGGGTAACTGTTCTAGTCCCATGCCAATTTAAAGCAGGAAAGCTTGTATCAGACTTAATGCCCTTTGAATACTATTCATAGTCACACGTGGTCTGTTTGACATATAGCAGGACTGCTTAATATTTTTTTTCTTACAGTACTGTCTGTGTATTAACTATTTTTTTTTTTTTGTACATTTCTCAATGTAGAATTTGATCGTCATGAAATCCAGATCTATGAGGAAGTAGCCAAAATGCCTCCTTTTCAGAGAAAGACACTGGTCTTAATTGGAGCCCAAGGAGTGGGACGAAGAAGTCTGAAGAACAGGTTTATAGTACTGAATCCTACTAGGTTTGGAACTACAGTGCCATGTAAGTTGTCACCATTCTTATTGTAATATCATCCTTTGAGTCTCTGATTATCTGGAAAATACCTAATGTTTAGCCTGGTGATTCAGGGTAGGAGTAGTTTTGTCACAGTATAAAAATTGTACAGAGTGGGAAAACAAAAGGTTCTTCATCTTCTCAGACAACTGAAGTAGCATATGATGACAGTGGAAATACTTGCAACTATCAATTAAATGTTACCGATGCTGCAGAAGGACTATTTTTGTATGTGCAGTATTTCAGTCAGCTGGGTTTCTTCAGTGTCTGTCAGCATGCTACTGAGCGGATTCTAGAAGTTCCTAGTAGTGTTCTGTATTGAACAGCCAGTGGAGTTTCTCAGGTCTGCCATTTAGTTTTCCACCTGTAGAAGCACCCTAGGCATTATAAATTGTTACTTTAGTATTAGGAATGTAGGGAAAAGCAACAAACTTCCAGTAAAACTGAAGTGGTTTTGATCTCCAAGATTTGTATGATGATCTGATGTTTTAATACATCTAGCTTCAAGCCCATGATCTTACTTTTTTTCTCCCTATCAACTTCTAAGAAACCTCCTCCCTTACTGAAGTATTGTTTTCGTACCTTCCTTCCAGATAGTTACTTTGCTCATTCACAAAATCTTTATTTTTTTAACTGCCCCCCCTGCTCCTGTTTGACTGCTGACCAGAGAAATCCACCCCAGCTACATGATTATTCTCCTCCTGCCACCTGCTTTTCAGAATTTCAAAAACGGTCGGTTCTTTTCTGTTTTGAGTGGGCAAGAAGTAGATCTTATAATAGGGGAGGAAGGACAGGTCTTAAAGATAAATTCTGCAACATGAGAAAACCAGTCTCATTTGTTGAATCTCTAACACCAAAACTCGCCACGGCACTGAGAATTGCTATGTGTGACTGATAACAAGGTTGACTTCTCAGTGTTACTTTGTAAAGAAATCTTCCCCTGGGAATCTTGTTATTTTATATTGGCAAAATAGTAAGAAACTTTTTATTACTTCTAAAATTCTTTATTCCCTTTTGTAAAAGCCCTCAAAATTACTGATTTCTCTAAAATGCTGTATAAATGCTTAAATCTATATAAGTAATGCAATGCTATGTTAACATGCTTTTGCTTGGAGCTCTTGAATACCCTTCAAAGGCATAAAACCTAACTCTTCCAATTTAGCAATCTGACAGTCTAGTCAGGCACATGCCTTGTAATAGTTTATTATATATAGAATATCCTCTCTATATTTGGATTTTAAGTAGGATAATCAGTAATCTTAGTTGGCCTCAGTTTCTTTGATTAGAAGAAAATTCTCCTGGTTATTCACAAGCCAATATGTGTGCAGGGTTTTGTTGTTTTTTGTTTTTTTTTTTAATGGCTGAAAGGGATCCATTTGCTATGGGTAGAAGCATGTCCTTGGTGTTGAGTTCTAATATATCAAATGGCACTGTGTTTTTTCTTCAGTGTGGATAGCTGCACTGTGAAGTCATCTTCTGGCTGTAAACTGTTAAAGCTCATTCTCCAAAATTTATTTCGAATTTATACCTTTTTTTTTTTATTGTATTAACCATTATAGTTTTAATCTTTCTGTAGAAACTTGGCTAAAACTAGATGTTCTAGTAATATGTTTATTGCGAACAGCTTCAGAAGATGATTTCTGCTGGAACTTGAGTTTTCTGTAATAATGAAGTTGATAGGAATTACTGGAAGGGGGAGAATCATTTCCACTTCTATCACCGAGTTGCAGCAAGTGGTGATATGGCACTAAGTGGTGATGCAAGTATTACCAAAGGGATCCATTCACTGTTATGTTTAATATGTTCTTGAGTTCAAATCTAATTAAATGCAAGTAGGGGGCGGATAATAAGGTGATAGGATAGCAAAGTCAGTAATAATCTGATTTTTTTTTAATTCTTTTATTTATTTTCACTTTCTTGCTTAAATAATGTCTGTACTGCACAGTGTAGCCGATACCCAAGATAGCTGCTAATGTTTTACTTAAATATTGGTTTTAATCTCTCTGCAGTGAATTTCCCTTGCTTTAAAGGGTAAGTTGTCCTGGAAAGCAGCATTAGCTGGCCTCCACTAAAATTCTGCTATGGTGGCTGGGCTTCTTCTGATATTTAAGCTAACTTTCTTTATAGCAAGCTCAGGTAATTCTAGCCTGAATAACAGGGCAAATACAGTGAACAAAGTATGTGCTAAGGTTTGGGAGACAGGGCGGGGCAGGTTTTGATGCGTGCTCAGTTATTTCCAGAAGTACATTTGGCATTTGAGAGTTAAATTTTCATTCGATTTCCAAGTCACTTAAATAATTAAAAAGATGATATGAAAGAGTATTGTGTATGGTGTGAAGGAGTAACACAAAGGAAATAAGCAAATGGGTGGGAAAGCAACATACAGGAAAGAATAGAAATAAAGGGAACAGGAGGGGCTGTGCTCAGTTTTGAAATTTACACTAGAATAATTAATTAATCTGTGTATGGAACAATTATAACTGTATATTAAAGTGTATTATACTCTCCCTAACTTAATAGGCAGTGCAGTCTCATTTGTATTCCATATAGACAAAGAAAACATTCAATTTATATTTTAAATTTTTTGTTTAGTTACTTCACGAAAGCCAAGGGATGATGAAAAGGATGGGCAAGCGTACAGATTTGTGTCACGAGCTGAAATGGAGATGGATATTAAAGCTGGCAGGTATTTAGAGCATGGAGAATATGAAGGAAATCTTTATGGCACCAAAATTGATTCCATCCTTGAAGTTGTTCAAACAGGAAGGACTTGCATCTTGGACGTGAATCCACAGGTATATGATTTGTAATGTTTACAGTGTTACACTACAAGAGTAGGAGTATAATGTTGGAGAGCTATGCCTTTAAATTTGAAGGCTTCTTATCTGGTTTAAAGATTACAGTATCAACTGGATTCTTGTATTTGTGGCACTTAGTTGGAACAAGTTGGAAAGATGAGAAAGAAACCAACCTACTTAGATTCTGCATGGAAGAGGAGTCTTGCAGAGTAGTAAATAATCTTTTTAGCCAAGGAAAGAATAATGTTGGGCATTTCAAAAGGCAGTGTAGGAGTTTCTAAAATAGAAAAATAAGAATCTTCACTTATATGTTTCTGCCCATTGTAACAGACTGTTTTGCAGTGATCCTTAAGTAATGGGGACATGTGATGAGCCATTCTCAAACTTAGTGGTTTTTTTTTCTTTGCTTCTAGGCCCTGAAAATATTGAGGACTTCAGAATTCATGCCCTATGTAGTGTTTATCGCTGCCCCAGAGTTGGAGACTTTGCGTGCTATGCACAAGGCTGTGGTAGATGCTGGAATTACAACCAAACTCCTCACTGTAAGCAGATTGTTTCATATTTAGTTCGCTTTGAACGGGATGTTCTTAGATTTTTAATTTTTTTTTCCTTTCATTTTAGATTGAATTTGTTCTGAAATTAATGTCTGTAGGAAAAGTTAGGCAAGACTTTTCCTGATTACTTAGTAGAAGTTAATCAAATAGTATGTATAAGGCAGATTGCTTCTTTCTTAAAAATAGACCTCTTACAGAGAAGTGTTGATTACAAAAATTACTTGTAATGTGTTCTTTGGGAAGTGTCACCTTTGATTATTTGCATAGACATTTTGATGGTGGGAATTGTTCTTTTATGTAAATGTCTTTCCTACACTTTCCCCATCTGTCCCCCTGAAATGTTTTGTTCAGGTTTGTTTTGTAATATAGGTGTGCTTTAAAAATGGAATCTGTAATCCTTAGGAAAGATATTGCAGCCTGGGTTAAAAAAAAAACAAAACAAAAAACAACACAAAACAAACAAACAAAACAAAACAAAAACCAAAACACACAAAAACCCCAACAGAATGCAACTAAGCCTTGTTTCCACAAGCACATACCGCACTGAGAATGGCTGGGAGCTGCCAGAATAAGAAGTGTTGAATAGCTTCTCTTCCCCTTAAGTTCCTTGGATTTGCCATGTAAAGCGAAGTGGCACATTTTATTCATTAGATCTTCTCTCCTTTTCTGAGACACAGTGTGGAGCAGAGAGAAATGAGACATGCTTCCTGCAGTGCAGCAAATTATAAATTTTCTGTATGGGCATGAACTTTCCCAGCTGTGGGACCAAAGCAAAAAAAAAAAGCCAGATTGAGCAGTTAAGAAAACCATCCTCTGTGTTCAGCAGTGCAACTTCCCCATCTGAGAAAAGCCATGGTTTGCTGACAACTCCCAATGACACCACTACGGCTTAGATAGTAGCAGGATCTTGTATAATGCTGACGAGGCATCCAAAGCAATAAAATGGGGGGTGGGTTAATTTCCACTAAATTAATATGGGATTTTTAGTCTTTTTTTTTTTCTTTTCTTTTCAAACCTGTGAGATCCCATTCTCTTGACCACATGAGAGGCTGTCCAGTCCCAGTCAATTACAGATTCTAGCATCTCGCTGGGTGCTCTGCCTTTCCTCCTCCCTGCCCCAAATGAACCCTGAATTTTGTGATGCATATACAAAGAAAGCAAGGTTAAAACTGTCCAGACAAGTATAAAAATAATTTCCTGCACTTCCTAATACTGGATTCCCTATGGGACATCCTTGCTTTTGTTTTACTAGTCCTTATGAGCAATAAAGAGGATAGTTTTAAAATACACATTTATGTATCTTTACAGATTCTAAATCATATCTGTACACATGGATAAAAAGATTTTGATTTCCCATTTCAAATTCTTGTACTTCCTGAACAAATGAAAAACAAATGCCATTTTAAAGTATTCTGTTCTGCTTGCTAGTGGGTCTGCCTGCACTATTTCTAGCGTCCTAAGCCACTGCAAAACTTCTGGCTCCTGTGGTGCTACGTTTGCTTGTCTCCTTCATTTACTGTGAAGGAAAGGCTATTCACAAACTTTTTCATTTTAGCATTTGTATTTACAGCTGTATAGGAACTAGTAATAAAAATACTAAAATAAATATTGTCAAAGGAACAAAATCTCATAACTGCTTACAAAAAGATTGCTTTTATGCAAAAGTGGAGAGGAATTTTCTAAGAATGTAGGACTAATGAAACAAAAACAATGCTCAGGGGCAGCGCTTCACGAAGGCTTCTTAATGTAAGAAAGTAAATTTCATGTGTATTTTGCAGCTTAGGTCAGAACTGAAATAACGTAGTTTACAAATAAGGAACTGATGTCAGGTGAGCAAGGCTGAAATGTAGCCTCTAAAAGCAAGAAGGTATTCTAGAGCTTTATTTTGGTAGATATGTATCTTTCATCGCCTTTCATTTTATGCTAAATTCTTGGATTTTTTGCTGCTTTCTGTGGAAATAAAAAAAGGCACAAATAATATTTACATAACTGATTGACTCGGTCTTTCTAAAGCTTAAATTTTATTCTGTTTGGATCGTCAGTTGCACATACAAAATGATTAACTGCCCATTGTGCATACCAGCCCAAGTTCATGTGCTTCTGTTGACTTTCTTAAAGCAAGATTTGCAAACATTTGGTTGCCACATTGGCACAGCTCATAACATTTTCAGCCCTTTCAAGGCATTTTAGCTTAAGTTCTGTGTGGATTTACTATAAAGAATAACTTTTGTTATTTTTAAAACATATTCAGTATATAGTTTTAAAGAGTCAGTTGCAGTATGTAATGAAGGGCCACTTCTTCTGTGTTTCTAAGGATTTGCCAAGTTTTATGTTCTTAGTAATCTGGAACATCTCTTCAACAGGACACTGATTTGAAAAAAACAGTGGATGAAAGTGCACGGATCCAGAGAGCGTACAACCACTATTTTGATCTGACCATTGTAAATGACAACCTAGACAAAGCCTTCGAGAAGCTTCAGACTGCTATCGAGAGGCTGCGGCTGGAGCCCCAGTGGGTCCCAATTAGCTGGGTATATTGAGATTTCTCAAGAGGAGCTTAAGTAACAAATAAAATCAACTGCAGCAAATACGCTAATGTGACGTTGTGTAGATACCGACGGTAACCTACGGCACCTGTGCATTTTTACTCTGTGTATATTCAAAAGTACACTATTCTGAATTTTTATAAAAATGTCGAAGGGAAAGTGTACTTAAATATGTAATTTATTTTAATTTTTCTAACTTTTTACAGATAACCTTTCTATTCATATTACATGAAGGAAATGCGTTTAAGCATTTTTATATGTTTTGATTTAGTACCTTTGCCTTTTTCATCTAAGAAACTTTCAGTCATTCACGTCAACATTTACATCTTGGTCTTACATTTTCACTGTGATTAAAAAAAGGATACTTGAAACAATTTTTGTAAAACTTGTTAACGTCAGTGTTTAACTGGTCAAAAGTCTATAGCTCTTATTAGGAAAGAACACTAATTTTTTGGGGTTTTTTTTCTTCCTTAAAAAATAATAATTTCATGGGAGCAGAATTTTAAATATTAAAAGCAGCAGCCAACACACAGCTCCATTGCTCCAGCTTGTTTTGGCTCAATGTTGGTGCGTTCGTGATGTTTCACCAGTTCTTGATGTCTCTTGATTTAGACAACTGTTGTGTAGCTTCCCTTATACGTGTCTCTTGAAATAACATAAAGCAATACCTTGCAAGCTGCTTATTAGGCTGTTCTTGGGAGCCAACCCGTTAGCCCATTATGGTTGAGGTACTGATGTTAGAAAGCTTGTACGCAAGGTAACTCAGTGCAGGTTGAAAATTTGAATAATGGTGAAGTAGCCTGAGAGAGAACCTGGTAACACGGACCCTTGTAGAGTGATACTTAATGTTTAGGAGTATTTATTCACACTTGTGAAAACACANGACATTGTTCGGTATTTGTGTAGTGATCTGTGGCTTAATTTCCTGTGAGATCTAGCTGGGTTCTATATTATCTTTTTGAATATTTGTGTGTGATCAACTGCTGTATTCTTATGAGTGTGATGTAATGGAATTTCTGTGCTTTTTGTTACATTGGTTTTGTCTTTTTCATTAGATAGCTTGTGAATTGGAAGCTTACTGCTAAAAAGCAATGTTGTTTATACCTTTTTGTTTTAAAACATACTTCCTTTTGTTTAGTGACAGTCTCCCCTTTAATAGGCTCATTGGTATAATTAATATTAGGTTCAAGTTCATCGATCAAAACTTATGCTGATGTAAATTTCTGCTTAACAAGAACAAAATGAAAATATAGCTTGTCGCTAAGACTAGCTCTTTTTATGACCATATTTTAATATTACAACATCAGCTGTTGTATATAGTAACATTCATCATCGCTTGCCAGGTTACGTGTCTAAACTGGAGTCATCTATTTGTTTAATTTCTCTCCCATCTGGTGACAGGCACCTGGCTTCCGAATTCCAGGTGTGACATGGAATGCTATCAAAAGGCAACTTCCTCAGAACTATTTCTGAAGGAAAAGAGGCTTAGACACTGTAAACCAGTATTGCTTCCTGGGGCTCTTACAGACTTTCATGTGCGCAAGGAAAAGAAAAATGGAGTTGATGCAGCATAGGAAAAGCGTAAGTCTCAAACAAACCTCACAGCACCAGTATACTACAAATGACTTTAAAAAGCCTGTAAAGTTGGTTGTGGTGGAAAAGGGGCAGGGAAGGCTTGAGATCCCAGTGTATGTGGAAAATGTTAGTCAGAACTGTGTATAGCACGGGTAATCTTTGTGGCTCGTAATACTGAGATTTCAGGCTTTTAGAGGCAATCTGAAATTCTCTAAGGAAAATTTGTACCACTGCTTTGTTTTATTGTTAGACTTTTCAGGATGTGTTTTCTCTGGATTTAAGTTTGTCAGAGCTTTTAAATGTGGCACCAGCATGAGACTTTTATTTTCCTTTCCCAGGAGACATGTTCTGTGATCCTGTCGCTCAGAGGCTGCTTTGAGAAATGGATCAAGCATTGTATGTAGCAGCAATGATAGCAGAGCCATTGCTTGACTATTTTAATGATTTGCTATTGGCACTAAATGCCGAATGTGGCTATACTGTGTTTGTATACTGTGTGATAGGAGACCTACATATGCTGTAAATAAGATGTGCTATCTGGACAGATATGATGCCTTTTCATTATGAGTTAGAAAATACTCTGTGATGCCAAAGTGGGCTGAGCTCACTCTTCTCTAATGAATGGAATGAGAAGATTCTTCATTTTCCACACCATAGTAGTTTATATTGCACATATCACTTACTTTCATCTTTTTTTCCATAAATTTACTGAACCAAATGAAACATGTGAAACCTGGGCACCAAGGTTTAGTCAGGAAAACCTCTCTGCTCCTTCTGTTTCCATCCCAGAGAGAATACTATCAACGGAGCCTCCCTAGTTAGCAATCTCCAAGTAGCCATGTATTTGCCAAAGCCTAAAGCTCTTTAACTTTCACTACAGGTTCACATAGTGTTTTTTAAATCAAGCAGTTCACACCGTGGAGCCTAGTGGCTGACTGACTGGTGGTGGTGATGTAGATGCTGGTGAGAAGTAGAATTCTGAAGTAGTGAGAGAAGATGGCTTCCTTAGGTTGCATGCAAAGATCGTATCAAAGGGTCTGTGGGTTTTAATTGGATGTCCACATGCAGGTTCTAAGGAAAAAAAGCCACAAAACAAAACCAAACACCACACTCCTTGCATCTGTTAATTAAATCTTGAAAACTGAGTGTTCAGAGTGGCAGGTAGATAATGCTGGGGGGGAGAAGTGTTGTTTTGCTTTTGTGGTGGTGGGTTTGATTTTGTTTTACAGCAAAATCCCATTTTCATCAGATATTCTGCTTAGTTTGTCACTAACTGGTAGGATGGCTAGAGTGCGAATGGGCATTCTTGGAGGTTCTGAGAATGAGGGTGCCATTTCAGTGTATGCACAGCGGTGATAGTCTCTGCCTGTCAGGGTGTGCTCGATCGGCTGTTAGATAGAGACCTGTACTTTGTGCAATTAGGGGAGAAAGACACTAGGGAAGGCTCGTTTTGAGCGAGTGAAAATATTTCATAGAACAGCTGTTTGAAGTATTTTGGAGGAGTTAAAATAAATAGGATTTCATGGATCTCATTCTGTACTAAACATTCATTTTCCAGATACTAACAGGAAAACTTTTTACGTTGACTGTTAGCGATAACAACAGGTATGTCTGAGCGAGGTAAAGATGCTGCTAAATGTTTAAGATATGTGGTATGTATCACGAGATAAATATGTAAGTAGTTTAGAAAAGTAAATTATCAAATAGTTGTCTATGTATATGTATGTATGTGGATGGTAAAACAAAAAATGCTCATGTCTGCTATCTCATTACTAAGCTACCATGACTTAATCCAGAAATGTACCTGCATGTGAGACTTTAGAACTGGTACACTTCTCTACCTGGTTTACTGTGTTTACTAATGTATATTTTTCTAAATATACAGATATTTCAATCTAAAAATTCTATATTTATCTGTAATTTCTATCTGTTTTGGACAGTGCATGAGGTGCTGTAAAATTCTGTACATATAGAGACTTATAGAAGAAACACTGTAGTTGCCCTGTGAATGAAGAGTTATACATAAAGGTACAGTCAGTATGCCACGACCCAGAAGTTATTTCCTTAAACGCACCAAAAATTCCCTTAAGTGTGCACCAATCTATCTCAACTTTAATGTAAATACTTTGGTGCATGTGTACCCAAGTGATTACCTTGCTGTCTCTAAATGTTACACTAGCAGGTCTACTTTAGGTTCTACATCGTGTGACAAGATGCGGTCAATTAAAGTTTAGTGGGATAGTTATAATGGGATATGTCATCTTGCATAGATTTATAAAGGTCTTCCAAAATGTTCTGCATATATAAAATGAAGGTAAAATTGGAGGAGAACCGCAGACTCATGCAGGCAAGGGAAATCCTTAACTTGTGCTGCGTTCTCCCATCGGTGCAGCTCTGTGTACTTAGCCGTACAAAGCTTTGTGGAGCAGAGTGGCAGATCAGCTCATCGCTTTTGAATTTGTGTTTATAAAAACTGTCACATCTTGGGTAGGCTCAAAATGTGACACTTTTTCCCCAATCCTCTGTAAATTCTAACTCATTGCATCTTTGAAAACCATACCTAAGTGACTTGCTGTACACACTGCCTGCAGCTCAGTGTTCAGGAAGTCACTGGAGTTTGGGTTGCTTTGGTTTTGAAGAAGGTGACTCAGATAAGAAACAGGAAACTCTTTTTTCTTTGAAACACAGAAAATTCCTGGCTAGGCAGGTACCCTTTGGAGCCAAGCTTGCCTCTGCTCTGCTTAAGGACCAGTGGAGAATGATCAAGTAGAGCATCACTCCAGAAATCAGGAGATGGGGGTTATTACCTGTCTTTACACATGAGCTCTTATTCTGAACATAAACAAATTCAAACTTCCTTTACCTATTCCTTGGTTTCCCATGGAGGTTTCCTCTGTCTTGCTTCTTCATTCCGACTGAACTCTGAGGCAGATGCTGTTTCTCATTACATCTATAGTGCCTACTGCAGTAGATTCCCTGTCACTCGCTGTGCCTGCAGGTGCAGCTTTAAGACAAACTACAGGTGGAGGGGCTGTTGCATCGCTCATGCAAATGTATATATGGACTATTTGCTTCATGCAGGGTTTCTTGCTTCACCCAAATTCTAGAGATTTAGAGTACCATATTGTTCTTGCCAAACTTCACGATGCTACTTTTGCAAAAGTGGTGAGAAATCAATTTATTGATGTCTCGGTAGTGGTTATTGGATACAACGACTTGTCATCTGCCAGGCCTCTTGCCTTAAAAACCCCTCCAGCCGTCAGTCCCTACACAAAACCTCTCCGGGGCCATTAAAAGGATTTCTGTAGCTAAAGGTACTTTCATTTGTTTTCTCTGATGGACTGGCATTATGAAGGTGGTGAACTCCTGGCCTGATTTTTTTTTTTTTTTGCTGTGTTTCTTTTTTTGGCCTACCCCTTTTTGGTTTTCATGTATTTTTAATGACCTTACTGATGGGAATTGTCTGGGATTCTCAACTGCTATAACTTGGTGTTTTCAGTCCCAAGACAGGTACTAAAAAGGGTGAAAACACTTGTACAATAACCAATTTTCAGAGGCAGCTTTTGCTTCCAAACATATTAAGTGTGTGCTTATGTGTGCATACACACACACACATAAATAAAACTTAGGGGTAAGTACTGCAAGTAATTCAGACAGTATCTGCTAATTTACCTGAATTCTCCACGGTGGGATACTGTTCCACAAACTGTCACACTTTAAACTGCTGAACGCTCAGTTCCGTCGCTGGTCCTGCAGCTGGGACTTACCTCTACGGGCTTAGAAACAAACTCCAGCTTGGTGAAGGCTGTTAAGCAGTTTCACCTCCAAATAGATTGATTTCTTTTTTCAGCGGGGTCTCAGCAGTATTTGTATTTTGTAGACTAAATTACACTTGCAGTAAGTGTGAATGTTGTTCTTGCTGTTTTTAACCCTTTCCCATGCTAGCTGGGTACGGAGTTCCTTTTGCTGCCAAGGTGGCGGCTGGATGTGGAATACTCACCCCCCATCCTGCCAGGCTAACATAGTTACAGGAGTCCTGGAAACACTTTCTCCCATTTATCCTGTTCCTTTTAATGTCGTTAGCCCCATGGTACTGCTTGTCCATGCGAGTTCAGCTGTCCTCACGGCTGATCCAAGTAATACTCCGTAAGTAGCCAAGAGTTACCTAGAAGACAGTAAAAATGTCTTCCAAAACCCCAAGTAACTGCTGTGCTTTTTGACCTCTTACATGATAGGTACTGCAGAGCAAAAGGAGGGACGCTGCTTTGTACAGTTCTGGGGGTGGCAGCAAAATTGTTGGCTGCAAAACAAATGATGTTTTTGACTGATTTTTGTTGGTTTAGGTCTTGTACACAATTATATAGGAGGTAACAGTTGAAATGCATGTTGAGCATTCCACCCCCTCCCCCACTCCCTCATCATATACTGTGCAGGTGTAACACTTGTGTACTGTGGTGTAAGAAGGGGGGACTGCGCTTCCTTAGGTTTTAAAATGAGAAAATTTGCTGCTCTCCCACCCCAAACTGGGGTAAGAACTGTAAAATCTTGGTTAAGTGTTTGCATTTCAATGTGTATTAGACACCTGTCACCGTGTGTTTCCTTACCTTGCTTGTTCTCAAAACTGGTTTTGCCTATTGGAAGCTCTCGTGGGTTTGTTGTTTTTTTCTTCTACAGCATATTAAATTAAACTGGATTTAACATTTGTAAAACTTTAAAAACTGCTCTCCTGTAAAAAAACATACTCTTTCTTTAGCTGACAAAAAATCTTAACTATTAGCTAAACTTTCTAATGTAAACCTGAAGATGATTTAGTACCTAATTGTTGTTTGAATACAATACTGTAGAGCAGGCCTAGGAGATGGGACTTGTTAGTGTTCTGACTCCATACTGATCAAGTCAGCTAATACATAGGACATTTTTAAATTGTGACTTGTTTTCTAAAACCCCCATTTGTCTTTTTCACAGCTAATATTTTCACAATGGACACAGCCAAACATAGAAATGTTAATGTACAAATTGTGAAATTCTGTTAATTCCCAACAAAATATTTTTGTATATAATAAAGATTTAATATTGAGAAAAAAGGAATTAGTTTTCTGATTTTTTTTTGTCATACTCTGCATTTTAGCCAAATAAGATGCTATCAAGAAGGAATCTCTGCACATCTGCCTTTTATCTTGACCGAATCCTTTGCTTCTGAAAATTGGCTCCACATCAACACACGAAGTATTTGCTGCCAGTACACCACGGCGTTATTGCCCAGTGTTACGCTGACCAACTCCTCTGCACAGACCGGGCTGTGCACTCTCTGCTGCTCTGGCTGGTTTTGAAGTCACAGGCTGCACCCCTGCCTGTGTGCTGCTGCTGTAGTGTGTTTGTGCGTCTTTTAGTGCTCACAGTTCAGAAAAGCAACATTGCAGTTGGTCTTGTTTGGCTTAATGTTTGTGAAGGGAGTAACATTTTGGGGAGGGAAGTCAGGGTGTGAAATCAAACCTTTTATGAGCCAAGCTCCAACTGTCTCTCAAGGACCCTTCAGCCCTTTTACCACCTCTGTTTTCTAGGGATGACCCCATCTAACCTTGAAAAATAGTTTTCTCTATGAGGGCAGCCTGTCACAAGAAATCGCTGTTTTACCTACGATGTAGTGGCCGCACATCCAGCTCTTCTGAAGTGGATCCTAAATTAATTTGGATCAGCAGAGCTTAGGCTGGGTCCCTGAAGAGGCTATCCTCATTTAGCTTAGGGAAGGGCAGGACAAGAGTTACCTGGAGAGAGACATACTGCTTCTGCTGTTCCCTTGGATCTTCATATCCTCAGTCTGACCTATTTTTAATATTAATGTGCAGAAGTATCCTGCTTTCAAGAGCATGGAAGAAGGAACTGGAGGGAAAATGATGAACATATAAACCGCCTTAGTGTCTCTCTCTTCCCCTATCTGTCCTGCTCACCCAGTTCCAAAAAGGCCATCCCAGGCTACCTGCTGGTCCAGAGGTGCTGCCAAAAGGAGGAAAGCTGGGAAACCTCTCCACAAAGAGCACGTAAGAGGACAAAGCCAAGACTGAATTGCAACTAATGGCTGACTGGAGACACACTGATCAATCCTAGAAGTATGGCAGCAGATGAGGTGAGGAACCAAGAGACTGGTTGGAGCACCTCTCCTATGAGGACAGGCTGAGAGACATGGGGTTGTTCAGCCTGGAGAAGGCTCTGGGGAGACCGTGCAGCAGCCTTCCAGTACCTAAATGGGGTCCACAAGAAAGCTGGAGAGGGAACTTTTTACAAGGGCATGTAGTGATAGAACGAGGGGTAATGATTTTAAACTGAAAGAGGATAGACTTAGATTAGATATTAGGAAGAAATTTTTCACTCTGAGGGTAGTGAGACACTGGAACGGGTTGCCCAGGGAAGTTGTGGAGGCCCCATCCCTGGAGGTGTTCAAGGCCAGGCTGGATGGGGCTTTTAGCAACCTGGTCTAGTGGGAGGTGTCCCTGCCCATGGCAGGGGGGCTGGAACTCGATGATCTTTAAGGTCCCTTCCAACTCCGACGTAGCCATTCATGGCCAGCAGGCAGCCTGGGGCACACCACTGTTTGCCGTAGCGTCTCCCATGTCATGTGAGCCTGATGCTGCCTCTGTCCCCCCTGCGCGGAGGCCCCTGCTGACCCCTCCTTCCTGGGTGTCAGCAACCTTCATAACCCCTCAGCCTGAACCAGTTCAGTTCATTTAGCTAAAGCAAAAGCCTAATCTACATCTGAAAGCAAAATAGCAGAAAAAAACAAAACCTTTTCTTTTTTAAATTATGTTTCTGTAGAATACCTAGAATTTGTTGGGTTTTTTTCCCTCTTTAAAAACATCCCCTCTCCTACATCTGTGACAGAGCATGCACACCCTGAAAGCAGTCAGGCAATACAGTGAACATAAGGCTTCCACCAAAACTCTGTAAGGAAGATCAGAGCACATGGACAGTGTCACTGTACATGGATGCCCACGTATCCACGTGCCATCTGTGTGCATCACCTTTCAAGGACAAGGGAATTCCTGGAATCTCCCCCAAAAAAGCACAATGGAAATTATATGCATGAGGTTATAAGTTATTCTATTGTTTTGACATAACATTTAATAGAAAGTTTTGATAAATTAGTTAGTTACAGAGGCAACTTCTGAGTAGTGATTGGCAAATGAAGACTTTCCCATTTACAAACACACATCTCCCCCAGAAGCAAAGTAACATGCTTCCACCCTCCTAAAGGACATTTCCACTGACACTAGTGCAAGGTTCAGGCAACGCCATCAGCTTCATTTAACAGAGGAGACACAACAGCACCAACAGCCGAGTGTGGAAGGCTCTCCTGCGCTCTTGGGGCATAGAAAGGTACCACGGTGCTTTGCTGCAAAGCCCACTTCCTCAGGGAAACCTTAACTAGCATGACTTTTTAAAGACCTCTTAGACAGCCCCCTCAAGACCATGTGAGAACAGAGCAGAAAACTGAACCCAGGACTCCTACCCACTGGCTAAGCTGCAGGGCCAGGGT
>VZSZ01002050.1:510843-537064 GCA_013398815.1 Ibidorhyncha struthersii | reverse complement strand
CACACACAGGTGCCTGCTTGTTTGCCTGTCAGCCATCTCACAATCTTACCCGAAACCACTGATATTCCACTTACCTGGAACATCATCTTCCCAAGCCCATATTCACAGTGAACTCTGCTGCATTTCTGTCCCATTCACGTGATTACAAAAAAATTAGGATAAAAAAAGTGCAGAGCAGTCCAAAGAACAAAATGCTTTACCAACACTTTGCCATTAGTCAAGGAAACAAGCAAAATATCTGCACTCAAAATGTCATATGGGTAAAATGATCGTTTTTATGGAGTGCAGCAAGAACGTTCTGTGTGCATACACCAAAAGGCATCACTGCACCTCCAAGAGAAAGTTCAGAATGCAATTTAAACAGCTGAAACTTGCTAAGAGGAGTAAAAACTTAGGAGAAAACAGAGAAATGCTCTACAGAGGCATAAATCCCTAAGGTGGTCTTAGTTTTTGAAAAAAGAGTTTGGTTTTTTTTTTTTATTTCCTGCAGTGTGCAGTTCACATCCATAAAGCCCAACTACACTTAATAAATGATTAAGTACCTCTTTGAGAGCCCTCCATTCCACTTGCTCCAGAGTGAAGGCATTCTGCACATCATCTTAAACGAACAAAACATTTACTGTGTTGCAGAACCCTGGATTTCCACAGCCTGTTTGTTTGCTTGCTTACACAAAGTGGTTTGTACTTTGCAGTTTTCTCCCACGCATATTAATGCAAGCAAACAGCCTTCTACTGCCCCGCAGATCTGACAACTACCAGAATAGCTATGTTCAATTTCTGTTCCAGGCTTGTCTTTTTTTTCTCTCCCCCCGCCCCCCCGCCCCCTGCTTCATCCCTTATTTCTGTATTTTCCACTGCAGCCATACCTTAGTGAAACTGCAGAGCAGCAGCACGCCTGACGGCAGTGCAGAGCGCTCACCCCAGCCATGCCGAGCCCACCCTGACCTCCGTAACGGCCATAACTACTCAACTGAGCGGCTCTACAGCTCAAACACACCAACGCTACGCTGCAGAGGTACAAACAAAAGAACAGGCTAGAGCAATAACTGGATGCTCAGCAAAGCTCCTATACATTCCCACCTAAAGCATAAAATCCATACAATGCAACATAAAGAACAAGTGGGAAAAATCTAGGTTCTTGCATAGTTACAGCTTTTACAGAAGATTCTGTCATTTCCAAACTAATGTTTGATGAAGCAAACAGCTTTTGCACAACATCAAATCTTCCTCTGTCAGTGAGAGTAGCCACCAAAGGACTGCTCAGCGCCACGGTGCCATCAGCTGAAGCAATGTTAGGCTGTATTTAAGAGAGAACAAAAGACAGAGACATTAAAAAGGTTTCCAAGCAGTGCTTGTTCCTGCTACTGCCTAGCTCAGTTTCTTCTTACAAAACCACCAGAGTGCTTACAAGGCAGCAGCAAAATGGCAGGATTCCCTTTACTATTAGCCTTGATAAGTACAACTTACTCACCCAGAACCAAAGCTCTGTGGCACCCTTTAAGGAGAAACATCTCTCCTACTGCATCCTTTTCCCCAGTCCAACTTCTCTCACTGCAGATCACATTTAACTCTCACTGTGAGCAAACAGTAGCACTCCCCTTGCCCCTACATATTGAAATGTTTTTACTATTATTTTTGTCAGTGATCTTAAAAAGCTGTAAAAAAGCCCTGCCCCATTCCTTCAGCAGTTTCAATGAATGGCCTCAGAGTTTTGGAACTTCAGAATTTGCCAAGGCCCAAGTGCTGCCGCTATCGAAGTGAAATTTCTGTTTCCCAAGGGTAGGTGATTACTGTTACTGAGACATTAAAATTGGCTAGTGAGACTATTAGTAAATTAAAATTTGAGCTTAAGTTACAATTTTCTTTTGCCCACAGCCGATGAAATCTCCCGGATACAGAAACATTTCAGAAGTTCGGTATCCACCTGCAGTAAATTACCTGCATCCTTTGCCACTGTCAGTCTCTGACCTTGCCTAGCAATGCCTACAGCTGAAATTCGCACTGGAGCTTGACATCTTCTTTATTGGGTGAGAAACACAATAAGGTGGAGAACAGTCATTACTGCTGCTGGGGCCCACATGCTACACGGTCACATTTTGATTACTCACCAAACACCACAATGCCGGAACAACCTGAAGATCACAGCAGGCACGCAGCAGGACATGAGTGTAATCAGACAGCTCTGTGAAGGAAACATTAAAAGGGAAAGATTGCTTCCAGTGAACACTGCTCAGAGCTGTCTGCTGGGAAGGGGACTTTCTTAACAGTAAGCTCTGTTATGGGGTTCTCCTGCTGAGCAAAGACAGACGAGCTGCATTTTTGAGGCCCACATGCAGGTACAGCACCTCATGAAATGGACACTGAAGACCAAAGCGATTCAGTGCTGAGGACAGTTGTCACAAGTGCTCTGCTGATCCAGCCCTTTCCTACCTGCTTCCCAGAGTGCAGAATAAAATGGGATGAGTGATGGGTACAAGCCCCACACTGACTATCCCTGCCCTTCAGCAAAGAAAGGCAGCTCACAGAAAAGGGGATTTCTTCCCCATCATTCTTGTCTCCTCCCTAAGTCTCTCCCCAGTGTTCCACTCCCAGTCTACAGGCTGGATGAATGATTTAGGCCTTGAATAAAGCAAGAACCTCTGCTCTCAAAATCTATAGGAGATGCTAACTTCAGTAAAAACACAATTTGAGAGGAATGACGTAGCTAAGACTGCCTTGGGGCAGGGAGATGGACTAAACTATCCCTGTGGTGCCTTTCAACTCGGTAACTCAAAGGCTGTAATTCCTAATAGAAGCAACAGGCATGAAACAGCTTATGATTCTTGATCCAAGTACATTTACGCCTGGACGTTAGCAGCAGATATCATGTCCAAAGCCAGGTGATAATACAATACACTCAATTAGCTGCACCCTGCTGTTAATAGCATCTGACAAGTGTTACCACATCAGCAGGTTTCTGTTCTCTATTTCTTTTCTGTCTCTGCAAATGAGTTAAGCTTTCCTACCTGGGTACTGTGCGTATATGGATGCACACTGACATTTTGCTGCACAATGCCACATCTAACTAATACCACACTGGACTTCCCTTCGTTATCTTAGTGTCAGGAAATTCTCTATATATGAGAGAGAGAGGAGAAAAAGCCAGGAAAGTCTGTCTTGGACTTTGCAGGTAGCTTTTAATTAACACTGTGGTGCCAACGAAATGGTGAGCATAGCATTTGTTTGACATCTATGTTTGATCTCCTTTTTCAGCAGCTGCAAAACAACCCTCTAATTGCAGCATCTCTATGTTAAATTCATTTTTGCTAAATATAGTTTGCACCTCAACAATCTACACTGTTACACAGAAGACAACACCTAATTTGTAATTCTCAGCATTTAGGCGGGAAGAACTCCGGCATGCAACAAGAACAGAAATTAGCTTGCCAAACTGGAAATGCCCCCATTCAGTAGAAAGTGGAGCTGAGCAACCTTGGGGGAAATGTGCGTTTTACGAGCAAAATCTGTCACTGATTGAGGGCTGAATTCAATTCAGAGCCAGGAATGCTAAGCATAGTATACCAAACCTGTAAAAAGGAACAGAACAAATTACGTTCACTCAGTTCACCAACTGCTCAAAAAGAACCATAAATACTTTATCACCGAGCAAGCTTCTAAAAGGAAAATAAATTAAAAAAGGGCTCTTCTCTTCATTCACAACATACCCGAGATAGCTCTGATGAGGAGGTGAGCAGCTGAGAACAGTTCTTCATCATGAGGGTGGTATTTCTGCAACAACAGCTCACTCTGTAAACTGCACCCTAAGAGCTGCAAGAAGTCAATGACGTCTTGCTGTTGTGCAGGTTTTAACTCCTTCAGATCTGGCTTGTCTCCTGTGCACATATCATCTAACTGAAGCAAAAGAAAAGTATAACTTCTTGAAAAGTTCAAGCAAAAGAGAATGCTAGCTCTATTCTGAAATTACTTTTAGGAAGCAAGCAAAAGTTTCTTCATCCTACCACGTCCTCCAGGGCAGTTACCATTTCTTCATGGAGCAAGAGTTCACAAAAGGTTTTATATAAAGCTCTTTGCTTGTCTTCCGGCAGCTTCACAAAGGGCTGGAACTGAGTCTTCAACGATGACAGATCTTTCCCAAGAAAGTAGTAAAAAGTAAAACTCAGTATTGCTACACAAATGCCAGTAAAAACAGCTAACATTTTTGCTGTATGTTTCCTAAGCTCATCTTGACATCCTGATTTCGGTCATCACAAGTTATAACGAAAGGTTAGAACACATCTGATTATATCTCCCTAAGGAGTCAATGAAGCATCAATGACAATTCTAAGAAAGAAGAACAGCTACTAAGGATCAACATTCAGTGTTCAATATTTTTTATATTTTAGAATTCAGTATTTTAATGTTAACTGAAATAACCATATATTAAGTTTCTCACTTGAAAGTCCATCTCTAGAGAATGTTCGTTTATAAGGCAGAATGAAGAGTTCTGCTCATAACTTTTACTTAATCTATGGGTTAATATGAATTACAAAGTTAATGGTATGAGTCCACACATAGAATTAAAAGTTCCTATTACAATCGTAAGTTGTTATTGTCCTCATATTTCATCAGGTGCATCAAAGAAACACAACCCTTCACCCTAACCTAATTATTATTACAAAAATCAGGACAAAAAATATCTTCTTGATTAAAATATTGAACCCATTACAATACGTAAAACAGAAGCACAAGAGAGTTCACTGCACTTCTTCCCCCACAATTCAACTATGACACTAAACCAAAATGTTTTACAACATCAAATTACCACTTTGCTAAAAGTAAATAAGTTTTCAAGTCAATAATGCCAACTGGAAGGTTGGAATGTGTTTTTCCACATTCCAAAAATATGGGCATGCAAGCGTTCTTAACTTTGTTTAAAAGAAATTTCCCTTCATATCACTCCAGTCAAAAAACACGCTCTCTTTAAAGATGCCTTTTATATCTAAAAATTACTTCATTGGGGGGAGGGGGGGGAAGACCAGCCAGAGGCAGATTTTTTTGTACCCAACACAATCGTATGACTCTCTATACAAATAATAGAAGAGGAAACCTACTTTAAATTGCTTCAGTAGAAACAATTTTTTTTAGTTTTTTTCCAATAGGTGTTTCAGGTTAATTAATTAAAAGAAACTTCTAGGCCTTTTAAGCAAGAAAGGCACAAAGGTATGTTAAGCTAGAACAAAAAACAAAACAGTGGCATACCATTCTTTCACAAATAAGTGGTTTTTATATACACATGGAGACAGTCATTCCTTTCAAACAAGTCTACACTGGAGAATAACAGAATTTATTTCAGGACAACAAATACCTATTTTGGTCGCAGTTAGCCTATTGAATGGCTGTGAACAAAGGGTGAAATTTAGAGATAACAAAAGTGATGTTCATCATTAGAACCAGCTGTAAGAACCTTTCCAAGAACTCATGAAAAGTAAAGTGTGTTCTGAGGCCTTGATTTGTTTTCCCCTTAAGTCCTCTGGTGACAGTCCTGCGCCTTCTTTCCACATCCCTACAATAAATAAGTTGTGCCCGGCCCATGATAACAATTTGTAAACTTCCATTTAAATCACATTTTAATGTCATCAGCCTCGGTTGATACCAAAGATTTCTATAAAGCTTCTCAGAAAATAATGAGGCTAATTTAAGGTGGGGGAGATGTTTTTGTAATTTTTGAGACTTAAAATAACCTTTAACTGAGAAGCTTTACTGAGAGTATTTTCCAAATCATGAAAAAATATTTTCAGTGACCCTTTCTGAATGAAAGCATAAATCATCACTAATGTTACAGAGCTTACCTGGAATGTAACAGCACTGGCACAAACCCCTAATTTTGTAAGATCATATTTATGACAAAGGGATTCCGGATATTCCTAGGGAACAGTCCACTGCATATACCTACTGCAGAAGTAAATTTTTCTATTCTTTCAGTGCATTCCCCCAAGAGCTTCTGATAACAGCTATTAAAACGAACTAACATAATTTCTTATGTACTATTGTACTAGATTATTTCCTCCTATCATGTTGCTTAACTTACTCTAATGTAATCATGTAAAGCATTTCTGGTAATACCTTGTTTCAATACACTTAAAGAAGCACCACTGGGAATGAGGTTTTTAGCCCCAGAGTACATCTCATTATCAACAGCATCTGGCTGATAGAGAAACAAAGCATCTCTGAATAGTGCTGAATGGGAATATGTTGAGCCTTCTGTGCTTTCTTTTTCAAAACCTCCTTGCTGTTCATCTAGCAGACAGAATTCTGTAATTAGAAATTCAATTAAAAAAATAATTAATAAAATACACAAGCAATTATTGACTGAGATGCTAGCTTATATTATCTAGTGTTCTTGCGTGTGATTTCTCCATGCCTCATCTCTTCTAGATGGAAAGAATGCCAATGTATACTGTGTATGTGAAATACTGAGCATTACTCAGCCCTGAGGTTTGGTACAGAGAGTATAGACAAAGGTCCTATGGTGCAGGTACCAGCTACAAAATGTGACACCAGGTTCTGTGAATTAAAGTAAGGTAGACAGCAAATAACATGAAAATTTCTCGCTGACGCTGTAAACCCGAATGCTACATACAAGAGATGCAGGTAAGAATTCTTCACATTTTCTACCAATTGAGAGATGTGCTATTATGTGGGCTACAGGATCTACTCATGATTGAGATGCATGAAAGCACTTTCTGAGATTCCTAAGAACTCTTGAGAGTCCCTCACAGAGCTTCTTCTGGTCATGGCACTGACAGACTCCTCTTTCTGAGCCAAGCCACAGGTCCATCCTCAAGTTCTTCAGATGAATAGAAAAACAGGGGCTTTTCAGAGCCTCTAAAGGACTTCACCTTCTGTTCACTAACAGAATCACTCTGCAAGATACTGTGTCATTGCAGTAACTTCATGGAGAAAGTAACACACCCTGGCTGGCTTACTCTTTTTGCCTCATCTTCATGAGGAGCACTGGCCTACCTCACCCGAACAGGACTGCTGATTTCCTGCCACCCTGATGCTACCAACTTGACGAAGCTAAAGGACTCCTGGAAGGTAACCAGGGAGCCTTTGTAAGAGCTATGCCGAGAAATCTGGAATATCAAGTTCTGTGCTCATGTGCCCAATATTGCGCCCCAAAGATGCAGAATATAATCAAAGCCCTGTGCATTATTTTGATCATCTTTTAATGGCTCAAATGCAAGATTTGAAACTGTACCCCTGGCACTCTGCAGCAGGTCTGAGGAGAAAGCAGGCAAGCTTGCACGAAGAACTCAATTTTAAAGTAATACCTGACAGCAAAGGGGAAAAAAGAATGTAACTAATCAAGCACAGTGCTCACATGTACCAGGCACAAAACCTAAATATAACCTTCCTGCAGTTGTAAGAGTCTGTCTCACCAAATTAAGGACATTCAAAGCAGATGAGAAAGCACGGAGAGCACTCCATCAGGAAAAAGCTTTTTCAAAGGGAGAGCAGACAAAGAAATCTCTGCCACAGAGAAAGAAAGATGACAGAGACCTTTATGCCTGTATAACCCTTCACAGAGAAGAGCGAGCTCCAGAAGAGCAGAATGCGATTAACACAAATTAAAGAACTTCCCAAAGCAACAAGACTCCAGACAGCAGCTAAGGCACCATAAGGCCAACATGCTCATGTTACTTTCACTGATAATAACATGGCTTTCACACAAACCTGGAAGGAGGAAGACAGTGCTAATACACTACGTGCCCTTCTAAGGCAGAAAGATGCTAATAAACGAAATCAACACACAGCATCATGTGGAAGGTTTTAAGAGATACAGACCCCGCTGTTAAATCTTGTAATAGGACTTGATTCAGAGGAAAATAAAGGACTTGAAGTTTTGTATGAATAGGACCGTTAATTAAGTTTGTCATAGTCTTAAAAAAGAAAAAGAGAAGGGAAAATAAGTGAATGAAAGAATATACCTAATACTATATTTTCTCTATTTAATTCTATTACATCCATTGATGACAAATCTCCAATAGTGCAGCAAGATGTTGTTATTCAGAAACATTAACAAAAATGGAAAAAAATCAGAGATGATCAATGAAAACGATCAAAGGCAAGACAACTCCCTTGCATGGAGAAGCTGAAAAGAATAGGACTGTTGAATTTACAGACATTTCAGAGGAAGCAAGTCACACATACGTAGCAATGAACAGAACAAACCAAATCAGCCAGGTGCTACTATACCTCCTGTTTTGTACAGCAAGAACAAGAGGACTTGCAGTCAAACTTTAGAGACACAAAACTGCAAAGCCTTTAACAGGAACAGCTTTTACGTGTAGTGGAAAATTAGCCTGTAGAAATCAAACAGAATGATTACAAGAAAACATTATGGTAATGGGATCAGAAAAGGATTAGACCTTTTTCCTTCTTTTTTTATTTATTTATAAATGTCCAAGCATGTCCAGTCACATTAGCCAGAACTTTTTAAAGAAAGTTTATTCTATAAGGAAGAAGGGTATATAACTCAAGCACTATCAGTGGCAAAGAAAGAGAAACAAAAAAAACCCAACCCACTTATATGCACCTTATTCCGTAATGTCTGCAAAGAGAATCCCATTATTTTACACCTGCTACTGGTCACTTTCAGTCTCACCTGAAAGGACTACATTAGTCTCTGGGTTTAAATTCAAAGGCTATTTTTATTTCCATAAACAGACACCGATCACTGCTTAGACATTAACAAGTTGAAGGTTAGGCTCCACCATCCTTATTCTTGCTGGCAAATCCCTGATTTTGTTGTTAGTTCCTCCTTTTTACTTTCTGAGTGACAGTCAGGCAAGGGAAGACAGCACAAATTAAAAAAAGAGGCAAGACATAGGTTGTTTGAGATAAAACATGAAACAAGCTATGCTGGTTTTGAAGCTTAAAAGATCCAACACTAAATATGAAAAAAAAGTGGAAAAAGAAACAGAAGTGGAAAAAGAACAGAAAAATACAAATCATTAACAAGGCTAGCAGGACATAGGAATTTCCATTTAGAAATCATGTTAAGTAGACTATCAGCTATAAACCTATGTAGTCAGACAGCCTTAATTGCACCTGATTACTCTGAATTACAGCTCTATCACGACCATGAAGTCAATGCTATATCTCTGCGTTCAGTGTATGTCAGAGCAATTCCATGTTTGAGAATTTTTTTTACAGGTTAAGTGATATTTACTTCTATTCCTGAACCCACAGACTTCCTTAATATCAAAAGTCTGTTGAAGCAGCATGATGTAGATTATCTACTGCATTTCTTATTCAAATAAAGTGCATCCTGGATTCAAATCTCAACTGCACTTCAATTATTTCTTCAATGTATCTCCTGTTTCTCTCCACATCAGTCCTTTCCAACTTCCAGCCCTACACAGTCCATCTGATTTCCTTCCTTCTTGTATAACATCCCCTGAAACCTCCTTTAGGTCAGTGAGTTTAACTGAGGATAGACAAGAAAGAAAAACCCAAGTGATTCTGCACAGCAGAGCTTACTACTTCCCCCAAAGCCAATTTCAACATTTTTTTTAACTTGACACCTGAAAGTATTCAACCTGAAATAAGTAAAGCATGACCAGAAAACATGACAAGGACACTTCCACAATCATTCTGAGAACAATCTATATATGAAATCCATATAGGCAGGAAAGTTTAAATTCCAGTCCTATACTTTATGAATAATTCTTTTCTTAGCGTGACTGTTGTCTAAATGTTACTGGTTGACCATTGATTTATATTCAGTTCACTCTCCCTGCCAACAGATGAAGGCAACAGCACAGGCTGAGGGCCAGCTAGCTAGAAGCAAAATTGCAGAAAAAGGCCTGGACAACGAGTTTGAGAGGATCATCAGCATGCCCTTGCAGCTATTGAAGTTTGCTGCATACTGGGCTGTACTGACAAGAGTGTAGCTAGCAGGTCAATGAAAATGATATTTCAATTTGGGAGACTGCATTCAGAGTGCTGTGTCCAGTTTTGGACTTCCCAGTACAAGACAGACATTCACATACTGGAGCAATCTCGCAAATAGCCACCAAGATCGCTGTGGGCTGGAGAACATCACGTACGAGAAGAGGCTGAGAGACTGGGTTTGTCCAGTATGGAGAAAATATTGCTAAGGGAGAACCTTATTGTTGTCTACAACTACCCAATGGAAGCATGAAGAGAAGACAGAGCCAGGCTCTTCTGTATGATGACAGGACAAAAGGCAAGAGATGCAAATTAAAGAAAGGAAAATTCTCACTAGATAGTAAGGGGAAAAAAAAGTTCACCATGATGGTGGTGAAACATGAGAACAGGCTTCCCAGAGGGTTGATGGAATCTCCGTCTCTGGGGATAACCAAAACTTGAATAGACAAGGATACGAGCCACCTGATCTAACTCTGAACTTAGATCAAACTTCAAAAGTTGGCCATGTCTTGAGCTGGGGCTTGAGCTAGATGACCTCCTGTGGTCCCCTGAAACCTAAGTTATATTTGAGTTTATGATTTATTCAAACAACTGAAAAAGCATTACTAAATTAGAAGGGGAGCATTTCACAGCACAAATAACTATCAAGGCAATGGAGACCATACATCATCATCACCCTCATACACAGGGAAATGCAAAAATCATTGCCCAACATACAGCTCTGTCCACAGTTGAACTGCATGCCTCAGAAAAGTGAGCTTTGGACTTACCAAAGTGGCCACTGTGCTTTATAAACAGTTCAATTACACTGTAGGCAATAGTGGTTGCAGGAGGAATTTCAAGGATCACACTAGCATCCTTCATCACACTTCCTTTTTCACTCACTGAAACCTAGAGGAGAGATTTATTCACTGTTTATCTGATTCGGCTATTGTGTAGCTTAAACACAGCATTAATTAAGAGGAAAAAATACAGAGGAAGAATGTGCTTTATTCTTCATGATCTCTAAGTAAAGCACGTTACATTTGACATCTCTGAAAGGAACTAGATGAGTAGCAAGGTAGAAGCACAATGCCAAGAGCAGCTCTCAAACTCTTGGCTGCCCTGTCCTAGTACAAAGTTGAGCTCCCCATGCAGCGTTTGCCACACATGAAACACTCTGTCACTAGGAAATAGGCACTCACTTCAGTATCCTGCCCTGCCCTCTTCTATCCTGACCCCCTTTTTGTCCAGCTGGACACTGGTACCAGGAAGGTGGCACTTGCACAGAGGGCTGTTGAACTGCAAATCCCAGATTTCTGCTACTGGAGACACCCTGTACACTGAAGTGATTCATCCACAGCTTTAAAAAAACTGACAATGAATGAGCATAGGTTTTGACTTTGGTAATTCTTTCTCAATTCATAGGCAATTTTTCAGATATTCTCATAATGCAGTTAATCTCCACTCCCATGACTGAAAACAATTCTCAATAAATATTAAAACTCAGTAGACACTGCAAACATTTTTGATGAAGGACTACTTTGATTTTCAAATAAATTTGCTTCAGCTGTGCCTTCTGCTTCAACTTTCACTAAATTCTTGTATGCTTGTTTTATGTCCTGTTGTAGGCAGGATTCAACATAGAAACTGAATCACAATTTGACAGTATTGATGGAAACCACATTCCAGGCTCACACTAAAAAATGGCATCTTTTGCCAGTGAGGCAAGGGAAAAACATTTTACCTTTCTGAAGTTTCACAACTAAGCAGTGCAGTGAGTTCAACACGTTAAGGAAGAGAGTTGAACATGTTAAGGACGCATGAAAAATACTTTGCAGTCTATTTGGAGAAATCGTAATTCCTTCTCAGATAATCTGCATACGTTCTGCTCCTTGCAGATTTTTAATAACTTTTACCTTTACTATTTTTCTACTGCATCCAATCACACCGCTGATTTTTTCTTCTGTCTGGACATGTTCAGATATTGTACACTTCTGAGTTGTTATTATCTTTTCTCTCAAGATGCACAGCACTTCATGTTTTCTTTCTATTACTTGTTGCAGTAAACTACTGTTTAGATTTATTGTTCTGAAAAAGAAAAGAAGCCATTAACAAGATAAAGAATAGAATTGAGAAAAAACATTTTCTTAATTGCTTGAAGAAGCTTTTATTGTAAAAATAACAATGGTTTCTGTATGAGCAGTCTCCTTAAAATTATTATGTCCTCTTTTGTTATTTGGCAGCAGTAAATATCTGTATTCCACAGTAAGCCCCAACACACGTATTGAATTCTTGATTCCTTATTCTGAGCAAAACAAGCAGTTGTCTGGCTACTTTCTAAGCAAAAAAAGGCAAGGGGGAACTGAAGACAACTTTAAGCTTCCAGCGTAGTATGAAAACAACCAGCCAGGCTCATGGGTGCTGGACTGAATCCTCTGCTACCGTGAACTCATGCTGACATTAACATGGCCGTGTCAGGGGATACCGGTTAACCATTCTCTTCAGAGTCTCACGTCAGCACAAAGTGTCAGTAAGACAATGGGTCACATCTTCCAGTCTTTAATCAGAGGAATCATTTCAACCAAAAAAGTTACCAGGGAGTACAAACAAAAGACCTGCGCTCATGGTCCGTATTAGGAACTCCCTGCAGCCTAGCCCACTACTGCATATATTGTGCATGCACACACACAATAAAAATACCTGTAATAGCATAACACATAATAAGCATGTAATATAATAGTAGTATTCACATATCACAAAGCTCTGCTTAAAGAAAGAGTGAAGTTGCAGTCAAGCTACTGAAGTTAGGAAACATATAGCAAGCAATCTTCCAGTCCGCTCAGTTTCTTTGTAATCCAGCCCCACTTTTCCTTACAAGAGTTTGTGGTTTTCTCTCCCTTAGCTCACCAGATCAAGTTCCATTTCTTCCCCCTCCTTCTCATTCATCTCAGCTTTGTCCAACAGACAGCCAGCTCACCAGCCCCACTTCATGCGACTTTCTCCGCTATCTTCTACCCTCAGATGACACCAGCTGTTCAGGGCTCCCAGCCTTAGTCTCCCCTCCTTCTCACAGTTCATTGTTACCCGTTTCCAGCCACCTGGCCAAACTCAGTCTCATTTACCTCCTTGTCACCATTCAGTCCTGTCACCCCTGTCTTTGTACATCCTTCTACCTGTCGCAGGTATGCCATCAGGCGCTTCTCAACAGAGGAGGTGATATGGGATCCTTTGCACCCAAGTGCTGATGTTCAAACTCCTGGACTAGGACAGCTCGAGGCAACCACCACTAGGAATGCAGGTTTGGCCTCTGAGGGCACATGTGCAGGCAAAGGAGCGCCCTGACAAGCTGCTGTCAAATTCTGAGTAACCAGAATTTCTCCTTGAGGGATGAACAGCACACTACGAGAGTGATGCCTCAATGCCAACCCTCATAGCTTGCTATGGATCGGTTTCAGCGTTCCCTTGAACTCTGAACTGGCTGAGTGGGATCAGCACTGACCAAGTACTTCAAAGAGCTGGACAAGAAAACAGAAAAGATTTCATGGGTTTGAGGACTGGAGAAGATTACTAAAAAAACCCCACCTGCTATAAACTCCTGTGTTATTCATCTGTATAACCTCACAATTTACAATTAATGACCAGGACTGTCACAATCAAAAGAAAAATTTAACTGTAGGAGGAACGTCAAATCTCTAGCCCCTGCCTCCAACTTAACAAGTCACCCCTACTCCCCAAAGTACCTCAGCGTGTGTTTAAACACTGCTGGAGATATTTCTAAAGTTAGGTTCTTCTTAGAATGAGCAGAAGAAAGTGAACTCCCAGAAAAAATAAGAGAAGATTATTTTCTGAGAAAAGATGGCAAAATTGCCAAAACCCTTGTCTTCTGGGGTGTTAACAGACTTTCTGGTAACAGTTAAAGCAAATTCTTAACTGCATTTAATTGATTAAAATGTTATATTATACTTTTGCAAAATACTCATTGGAGGTCCTCAGATGAGATGTCGTATTTTCTATGAACAGATAACTCTAGCAAGACAGTTGGAAGATTAAAAGATTGCTATCCCTGGCTCAAGTTATTCAGTCTTTTCTCCTCCCTTTTACTGTAAATCGCTATTCATGGGGCTAAATGGCAGTTCCCCAAAAATATGACAGAAAGACATGTCTGACTCTGCTTTGTTTAAATCAAGATATCTCCACTTTTAATTAAAAAGTTTTAGATTTATTAGATTCTGGAGTTTTGGATTTATGCAGTCTGTATAAGTCTGAAGTCAGCTTGGTTCTTTATTAAATTAAAAATATCCTGAGGCAATTTTTGATCTTTGGAGAGTTACATGCTTATATGAAAGTTCAATCAGTTGGAATGAACTGTCTGAAAACCTTAAAGTTGATTGTTTAAACAAGGGAAAGAAAATACCTCCAAAGCAATGCAGCAGTCACTAGAAAGCACCTCCAAACATTCCTGAGATTATTAATTTTTTTTTTTTTTCGCAAAGCCATGCTTTATTTTTGGAATACAATGAATCTTTGGATTAAGCAAAAACTGAGGAAATGTCAAGCAATCACAAACACTGCTGTTCTTAGAAGTGTCTGCCAAACCACAGCTATTAGTTATCACAACAACAGACCATCAAGCCTATCACATACTTCACAATAATTATTTATGATTCTGAAAAGGTGTGCTAAGCATCTTGAAAATACAACTTAATGCACTAAGAACTTGCAATTTTAACCTAAGAAGCCACAGGGGAAGAAATACACTGAAGAAGCACAAAAGCAATTTGTCATTTGCTTTCATATGATGTAAATTTTGCTTGCTTTAGAGGATGACAAACTCACCAAATATCCCCAAAAGTTACAGCAAAAGAAAAAAAACAAAGGTAGAAAAATACAGAGATTTGCTGTTTCTGAACGAGTGTTAACATAAGCAGCATATAGAACGTGATTTAACTCTATACAAATCAATGACCAAAATAATTAAAGAAACTTTTTCTTCCACCTACTTCTGCAGTATTCTGCCTGAGGTGGGACTGGCTCAGACCCCCTCACGCTCCTGGCCTTGAGGTTCAGATGCAGAACTAACAGCAGAGTGGCAGAGCAAAAGAGTCGGAAGACAGTTAAAGTTGCAAAGAGGTCCAGTGAAGAAATTTCTGAGATGGCGCTGGATGAGCTGCCGCAGTACTGGAGGCTACACAGTGACACTAACACCATAGGGGCACAGAGGTACCTGCTTTGGTCCCTGATGCAGCACTCCTGCTGGTACTGTGTCTCGAAGCTAACCTGGGGTCCTGTGCACAGAGTTGCATTGTGTGGCAGAGACAGAGTCACAGCCTCAGCCCCAAGATTCAAGTGACTTCAGTGGTATGTGTTCAACTGTAAAGCTGGCAGAAATGCTCTTCTCTTCCCACAAAGTTTAGTGAGTGAATCCTACCGGATTCAGAGCTTTAAAACGCAAACTCTTACCAACAGCTACTAATACCTTTTCTTTCAGGACAACACAGTTAAATGCTCTCCTCTAGACTTCTGGCACTGAACTTTCAATCATACAACGCCTTAGACTCCAGGGTTGTGTGTGGGCACATCACAGCTTATCAATGGGGCACAGCCCGTGGAAAGCAAAACATTCTGCTCTTCTCAGTGATTCAAACAGGAGACAACATGAGGTAAGCAAATACTCAGCTTATCTAAATTATCATTGAAAGTAGCTATCAAGAGCAAAATGCAACAGGGTTAAAGTCTGACAATCAGGGCAGGGATTAAAGTATTGCAGGGCAATGGCTGTTGAATCTATGAGTGTATCTTTGCAAGAGCATTTTGCTAGCATAACACTCTGAATATCAAGAAGATATCTGAGTAACAAGAGATGGCTGAGTTAAATCGCTGAGAATACATACATGCAGGCACATGAATTGCATTGCCTTTTTTTTAGGATTCTACAGATTCTTTCAGGGCTTTTCTTTCTGTTCTACAACCATCAGTCTCAGAATCTCTTTCACCATCCATCATACAGGAGCCCTCACCAATCTTGTGTGACCTGTATTACATCACTGTACTCCTTCCCACCTTGAGAATCTGAGCTGAAGTACTCAAAAGTAACACTATATAAAACACAATGAGATGCTGGGTTGTTAAGTCCCATTATCAACATACAGGGTATGAGCCTGTATAAATAAAGATAATTTAAAAGATAAGGATTATGGGGTTTTGTTTGATTGTTTGTTCTGCTTAAATAACCTTCCTGAGGTCAATGATTTACTATGCTGGAAGCTCTACAGCTCAAATGTGAACAGAAAAGAATTTGAGTTTTGGTGTCTCTCTCTCTTTCTCCACATTTAATTGGATTAAACACTTCCACTGCCCTGTAATGCAAAGGCTTCCTTCACTTTTATTCAACCTTCTTGCATGAGGAAAGCTGTGGACAATAGAGAGGGACAAAGGTAATTTGCTGCAGACTGGAAGCAGAAAAGAAGGGAGAAAGACAGAAACCAATGGAAGGCAAGAGAAAACAGATGACGCTTGGCAATAGAGCAGGCTCTCACAGTTAAAGGAGATAGCAGGAGCCTGCTCTAGACCCCACAGCTAAGACTGTCTTTTCTTCAGGTGCAGCATCTCTGACCAGACCATGCACAAAGGAGGAGGGCTAGCACCATTTCTCCATCAAATCCTATCTAGTCTTCTCAGTAACCCACCCCACAAATCCTCAGACTAAAGTGCTTGGCAATTTACTACGAATACCAAAAAAAATGGTTACTGCTGCGAGTACTCTCCATCCTCACACTGAAGTCAGCACTGTTGCCTACCTGCACAAAATTTCACTAGTCCAAACTACTCACGAGTGAAAAACCTTTTCAGTCCTGTACTGGGTGGGTAACATCACCTCACCACACCTCCTCTCCCAGCTGCAGAGACATGGGTGGCGCACTCTCACAGCCTCGCCCAAATGCAACTTCTTCCATAACATCTACGTGACTAAGTTCAAAACATCTCTCACTGCTCAGTCAGAATTCCTCAGCTTGTTCAATCTTCCCCACTTCATTTATAATGCTTAATAGTCTGATGTATTCCATACAAATGCTGCTTGCTGCACAGTAAGGGCCTTCACCCAGCTTTGATCCTTCTCCAGTAGAGACCTTAGATAAAGTGACATGGAGTAAAGTCCACTAGGCCTCTCTGCCACTTTCCACCAAGCGCAGATGCATTAATATTTCATTTGTAAATCCATTTCAAATACAACCTCTCTGACCTACTTCTTATAGTCACACTGGAACACAGTATCTGCTATAGTCAGCTTATTGATAGCATTTCACAATTTTCCCTACAGAATATCCGGACAATTACTTCATAGAACATCTTCCCCAAGAATGCCAAAGACTTTTGAGAGTGCAAGTGACAAATAGTTCCTCTATTTTCTATTTGGCATACTCCTTATTTTTTAACTCACAGACACACACAAGTCATTTTATTCAGTCCTGTCTCATAACATTCTGTGACTTCATATTACCCATGTAGCACCTTTGGTGGAAAACTGAAGGGTTTTCTCATCATATGCATAAATGCTTGAGGAGTTTTAAAGAATATATAACAAAATGGGCTGAATTTCCACTGTACTCTGATTAGGAATAGGCACCAATTATTGTCTCCATGTGGACAATAACTGAATCAATGAAAGTGCATATTGAAGTGCAATATGCAATAATGTAAAAATATCTTTCAGTCATGTTAGAGTATACCACTAATAACACTTACCCTGTTTTCCTAACATGCTAATCATACAGTTAGGAATCATTCGCATGAAATGATGGAAGTGTGACAGGCAAATCTTTCTGCAGCTGATGGGCACTGACTGCTGCCACTTGGTTCTATTTCTTTCTCTATGCTGTCACTGTCCTCTCAGAACTTCTGTTTCACTCACCTAACACAACTTAGTGAAACAGTAAAAACAAACAAGCAAATTTGTTAATCTATGAGAACTAGAGATTATAACCTCCTCATAATCCTTTTCACCGGAGGGGAAAATACAGAATGGTTGAGGTTGGAAGGTCATCTGGTCCAACCCCCTCACCTTCTCAAGCAGGGCCACCTAGAGCAGGCTGCCCAGGATCATGTCTCCAAGGAGGGAGACTCCACAACCTCTTTGGGCAACCTGTGCCAGTCCTCAGTCACACTCACAGTGGAAAAAGTGTTTCTTGATGTTCAGAAAGAGCCTCCCGAGTTTCACTTTGTGCCCACAGCCTCCTGTTCTGTCACTGGGCATCACTGAAGAGAGCCTGGCATCCTCTTTGCACCCATCCTTCAGGTACTTATATACATTAATAAGATTCCCCCTGAGCCTTCTCTTCTCCAGGTTGAGCAGTCCCAGGTGTCTCAGCCTTTCCTCAAACGTGGGGCGCTCCAGTCACTTCATCAACCTTGTGGCCCTTCACTGGACTCTCTCCAGTATGCCCACCTCTCCCTTGTAACTGGGCAGCCCAGAACTGGACACAGTACTCCAGGTGTGGCCTCACCAGTGCTGAGTAGAGGGGAAGGATCACCTCCCCCAACCTGCCAGCACACTCCTCCTCATGCAGTCCAGGATACCATTGGCCTCCTTTGCAGCAAGGGCACATTGCTGGCTCATGTCCAACTTGATGTCCACCAGGACCCTCAACTCTTTTTCTGCAAAGCTGCTCTCCAGCCAGTCAGCCCATAGCACGTACTGGTGGCCTAGGGTTGTTCCACATGCGGAACTTTCCACTCCCCTTTGTTGAACTCCATGAGGTTCCCACCAGCCCAGCCTGCCGAGGCGCCTCTGGATGGCAGCACGACCCTCTGAGCGTATCAGCCACTCCTCCCAGTTTTGTGTCGTCAGAAAACTGGCTGATGGTACACTCATAAACCCCACCACCCAGATGACTGATGAAGACGTTAAACACAACTGGACCAGTATTGTCCCCTGGGGTACACCATTAGTCACTGGCCTCCAACTAGACTTTGTATCACTGATCATCACCTTCTGGGCCCAGCCATTCAGCCAGTTTTCAATCCACCTCACTGACTGCTCATCCAGCCCATACCTCATGAGCTTCTCTATGAGGATCTTATGGCAGACAATATTGAAAGCCTTAAAATAGAAGATGGAATATACTCTTAAATCCATAGCAATCTCACTGAGTTAAAGGCACAGGACTCCGATCTGAAATAAGTATGTAACAGTACTCTGTGAAATAGCAAGTACACTGTAATATGAAAAGCAAGCATAATGTAAAATAAAATATGCTGAGTTTATATACCTAAAAGTACCATTTAACTTTATGTTTATACTGCATATTATGGTAATGTGTTCTGTATTTCCAATGTCATTCCTTCTGCAAATCAGGAAGGATCTTAACCCGTATCCTTCAGCTGTTGTTCCTTTTCAGAGAAGAAGAGCCAATGTGGCTTCTGGAATCTAATTAAAAGATCAGTAGGATTCTCCTTCAGAACATTCACATAAGTGACAGGAAACCAATTTGCTGCCGCTAGCACCTCCAGCTTGTGGAACGTTGAAGACTCACATGACTTAGTTTAGAAAGCACATCAGCTTTGACTTTTTTTAAGAGTTTTCTGCTATTTATCTGCAACACTGACTCAAACAGCCTAATACAACACTAACATTTTAAAATGCAACTTAATTAGGCAAGGTATGTAGAAACAATAAATGAAACAATAAATCATCAAACAAGCACAAGCAACTTATGTCATTAGATGAAATCAAGCACACTTAGCTGACTCTCATCTCACAAGGACTGACGGGTAAACATCCTCTCAGTACCATAAAGCTTTGCATCCAAAAATCACTAACTTGTAGGCACCAGCACTCCTGAATTCCACACAATGCTCCATGAACAAGACAAAAGCTAGAGTCTTAGACACAATCCATCATAAATAACAGAATATTTATGAATGAGTAACTGGAATTTCATTTGTAAGGCACCTCCACAGTTTCCAGTGAGCCTTGGCATTATGCTGAAGAAAAAAAATAAGAATTCTGCTATCCTCATCATTTTCAGTGACCTGGCAGAAGCCAGACTGACCGGATAGCAATTATACCCTTCGCATCATAAGCCTTAATAAGCTACAAGCATCTAAGAACTAGCTCCTTGTATAAAGGGGACACACACATTAACCTCATTTACAGTTATATTCAGATCAGTGTAGAGCTACTGATTTTCCACACTCAAAAGAAGATATTTGTAAGTATTTAGTTACAGTCAGGATTATAACCTGTGCCAAAGTAAATTTGATTTGCTATGGGAGGATCATTTGTTTGAACCAAGTAGTTAACTTATTGCAGAAAACTAAGTAAAAGCTTACTGATCTAAATAGAAGTTACTCTAGTTTGTTTTTCTATAGGACTCTTACCTCGTGTTAGAAACAAGGTTCCAAACCTTGACTGACACTATTTTGCTGATACTACATGCATACTAATTTTACACACATTTAGCCCAGTATTTTCTGCTTTTGATAAGGCATTTAGTACAAAGGCAGCAACGTGCTTTATTGGAATAAGTTTTTTGAGTTGTGAATGCTCACGATAAAAAGAACAGCAGCCATTTGTTCCTGTGAAAATGGAGAATTGATTATTTCTAGAACACCAGTGTATCTAAAGAAAATTTACACTGCTTCTGACAACTTCTGCACTGATAACAAAAACCTATCATCTTTATCTTCAGAGCATCAGCAAAGGCTATTAAAATGTATTACACCACCTCCTACAGATCTAGGGTGCAATGCTGTCACAAATGAAGCACCCTCATCTCCCACAAGTCAGGACCTGCAATACAGAGTGGACCCCCTGACTTGTCAGCTAGTTGTCAAGTAGGCTTTGGTCCGTGACTGTCTTACTGCAAGATTTAATCAATCCCATTTCAGAGCAGAACAGGAAGCGTTGCATATCTTGCAAAATTAAGATTACAGTTCCGACAATCTGGGGTTTTCCCCTCAGTTAGACTAACGTGTAACAGCGAGCAACAGATCTATAAACTATACTTTGTTGAACTACTAGAACATGCATTGACCACGCTTGCTCACCTTGCTCTCCTTCAACTTTCTAGCACAGTTGCTCACACACACACACACAAAATTATAAAGCATGCTTACAAGAATATTGGTAGTTCTGAATTCAGTTTCCATAGCATTTGCCCCAGTATCATAGAGAAACCAATTCTTTTTTTTTTTTTCCAGACCGTTACCTCAGTACAGTCCGCCAAAGAAAGATTTGACCTTTGTTCCACATGGTCATTCATGCAAATATGTAAGATGAAATGCAGAGAGGGGTTCTCAAAATGAAAAGGGAAAGGTTTGATCATCAAGCTCTCAAAATCTGGAAATTTTCATCTTGGTATATATGATTTATCACCTGAAAATGAAAGCTTAAAATAAAACTAGTTCTTAAACTATGGCAACACTACAGAATCAATTGTTCAGTGACCACTGCTGGCCCAAGTCTTTTCAGCTCAGTAATCTTTCCTGGCCATTACAATGCCCACGTTAAAAACATACCTGTCCTTGACGTCTTTCATAAGTTGCTGCAAGTCAATCTCCTGCTTTCTCAGGTTTCCAAATGAGGACTTGTTTTCCACATAGCCCTTCCCTCCAGCTCCCAGGCTGATCTTTCCAAATGAAGTTTCAATACTTCCTTGAGCAAAATCTTCAAACTTCCCCATATATTTTGCAAAGTCAGACTCCACAATTACTAGGAAAGCAATAAAAGTAATTTCTACTTGTGAAGAGAAGTGCTGAAACAGTCCTGAAGTGACTGGAAAACCAGAAACTTACAGAAAATGTGACAAGTTTCTGAAGGCAAAGAACAGTACCGAGCAGGCAAATAACAAAATTTACAGCTCTGCAACTCTTACTTCTGTTTCCTCCATATTTTCATCATCTTTGCTCCACTACCTTTTTTATTTTGCCATTTTATGATAACATAAGGTGATAGAAATGCTGAGCTCAAATGCTATGGAAGATTTACAAAGAATTGATTGAAACTTATTTCAGCTACAAGGAAAAATTACAAAGCAGGCCTGCTTGTACAATAGGGTTAATATTTTGCCATTATCTTGTCAAATCTCATATAGGCCTGTCCCAAAGCTCACTGAAAACTGGTGGAAGCATCTAATTGGCATAAACCAACTCTGAATCTTATACACATATAAACCAAAAAACTGACTCAGAATCAGCTAATCTTCCAAGCCAGCTACAATTAGAATATAAACTTAGGGACTTGTCTATTTTCCTGTATGGAATTATGACGTACCCAGAAATATGGAATTCTGGAGTATTAATCCTAAAACCTCGTTAGGACTGCTGCAGCTGGATGAATAAAGAAGTACAAGGGTCAACCATTTTTTAACAGTCTGCAAGAAGAAAGGAAGCAGTTGTAAAATTTGCTTGGCCTTGCCTGTGCAAGCATTCCCTGGGCTACTGTCACCAACAGGACACTGTTTATCCAGTGCTTTTTGACCTCCAGCACAGCATAGTTTCATGCTACTATCACATACTGGAATCCCCCGAAAAATATCTAGGGAAGCTCCTGTGGCTGCAGACAGCACTGTTACTAGACAGCAGGACTGTACAGCTTGACAACCTTCAGCACTCGATTTCAGTAGTCTATCTAGGCTTTTTTTTTTTTAAAAAAAAAAACCCAAACATTTATTACTGCTTATTTTAGTTAAAAGAACAGTCAAGTGAGAAAAGATCTAGTCATCTAATTTTCACGGATGGAGGATACTTCAGAGCATTCCTCTGAAAGGAGCCCTCTAGTAACAAGATTGAGAATAACAACAAACAAGATTAGACTTTGCATTCTTTTTATCTGCAATAATAGTGCTGCCCGAGTATGGCCTTACCTGGTTTTATCGGTTTGTCTTCAGTAAGCACATCATTCAGGGTGACTGTCAAGAAATGATACTTAGGCTTCTGCCAGCACCACAATTTCTTCCTCTTTGTAACTAAGCTCAGAAGCTGCAGCTTTTCTGAGGCATTCAAGTGGGAGACAGGGATCAAGTCACCTCCACCGTCAGTTTCTCTCACAAAATTCTTTGTTGCTTTTGCAAACATCTTGGGGAATCAATTAAAGCCTGGGAGAATACATCTGTTTTTCAACAACTACAGTTGGAAAGTATAAATATTTACATTGTCACTCTAAGAAGTTCTTCATAGTATTGGTATTAATGCAGGAACAGCTAGAGTTTTCAGCTCATTTCACTGTGAGCAGGGAATCATGACAGTTCAAACCACTTATCCCAAAGTAAAAAGGTTTTCACACTAAGAGACAAAAGAATTTTAGTTAAAATTTTAAATAAGGAACAGTGAATAAGCAAAGAACAATGCACTGCAAACACGATACGAAAGGCTTAAACATTCCAATAATAATGCATGAAATTTATGATCATGCAGATAATGAAGAAAGAAAATAAGTGTGTGAGAAAAATAAATATTTCAATCTACGGCTGAAAAGTTCCTTCAAAGAACGCTCACAGGTAATTAATCTGCTAGGGAAGATAAAACTTACAAAGCTTACCTGAAATTCTAAGAAAAAGTATCTACTAATGAGCACCCCGCAGAGACTGGCTGGGATGAGGAGAGCAGAGTCCTCCTTTTATTACCTAACATCACATTATCTTACTCCATATAAGGTAATTGGGTATTATTCACACAAATTATCTTGATCTTTTTAATAGTGAGTAAACACATACAAGGATAATAAAAATTAACTCTACAAAAAGCAACAAATATTTGTGCTGGCATCTTTGTGACTACATTTTGTTTCTGAACTACGCCCCTGGAAAGACCCAATTAATTTTTCTTTCTGAACCTTTTTACCTTCAATGTTTTCCAATTTTCTATTTTCTATTAGCATAACTACAGCTAAATTGAACATATGTTATTTGCAACTGTTATTTCTATCTGCTAAACGGCTACATACATTATCTTATTCTAGCTTTTAAATGTCTTAAATTAAAAAATATTGGCACCTCTTATTGTGTAAGGTTTCCTTTATCCCAAGCAATGCATTTTGCCGTGTTTACAAGGAACTTTTTCAAAATGGGAAAATGGCTAAACTCACAGGAGAAATGGTACAAATGACCATTCACGAGTGCTAACCACACAATTCTAATAAAGTATTTTTTGATCTTTAAAAAAATCTACTCTTTTTTAGTTTTTCAACTCTTATTTGATCTAATGATATTTCTAGTATTAAATCCATTTTTTTAAAGTTGGCAGTATTCCTTTGAATCCCCCAGCTGACACTGACTGGAAAGTACAACTAAGATCATAAGATACCTTATGCGCCCATGATTAATTGCCTGTCTTGCTCTGCAGAGATGTTAGATTTGTCATTTACAATACAGGCCAAAATAAGGTAGAACAGACTTCAAACAAAAGCTGATATTGCTGTGGGCACTTAGGATTATTGAAGAAAACGGAAAGCTGAATAGAGATATTAGTGGTTGAACCACAGGCTCCATGTTTTAGTATCAGTTGCAGGATAGAAAAAAAAAACCTTTTTGCAGACGGGAACTTACCTTTCCATTAGCTTTTCTCAAATCCCATTTCAGATAATATTTCACACATTATTTACCAATTCAACGTTGGGGTATCTACCTTCTCATGAAACCCCTATGGCCTGCTCTTAGTTTTCAATGTAAGCAAGTAAAGAGCATTTCCAACACCATCTGCATGGAAAGGATTTGAACAATGTCAAAGTTTTGTAACATTTTAGTGAAGAGTCTTCTCAGACTTTCATTGTAATCTGTGCTGCAACAAACCTGCAGCATAGCCTCAGCTGTATGGACTGGGAATATTTCCACTGACTTTCTTGTTCTCTGACCTTTTCCTGAACTCTGAACTAAGACTGATTTTTTGCATTCTTAAATTTCTCCTCCTTAATCTCCCCAGTTTTAACCTCAGTGAGAACACTTTAACAGAATAAGCAATGCAGCTCTACTGCAGCAGGAAAAAAACAAACAAACCAACCCCCCCAACAGCCCAAAACACTAGTTTTCTTTTTCCCTGGGACTCCTTTTGCATGACTTCGTATTTCACAACCAACCAGATGACTGATTTGTAATGGAGGGGACCATCAAGAAAATCGTCATTGCCTGCATCAGCTGCTCTTCCCCAGCTTAACCTTCTTCAAACATTTCTGTGCTTTACATGACTGTCCACTCATCCTGATCCCATTCCTACGTAACCAACCCACACAGGCATAGTCTCTGAAAAGAAAAAGGCCCACCAATTTCTGAGGAGTTTATGATAAAACAAATTAGAAAAAACACTTCCTATGATTTGGCATTGTTACACGTTCACTAAATCTCATGAGAATAACCATTAACACCATCCTGTAAAACTTCCGATTCATGGTGGTTTGTCTTCATTCCCAGTCACTACACTTTTGACACCCAGGAAAGACCACAGAGTGCTTATGAGGGCTGCCGACACTCACCAGGCAGGAGAGATGTCTTCAGCCTCAGAGTGACAACATCAGGGGCTGCCACACTTCGCTGTGCTGGGAATGCCTTCGCAGGGAGCATATTTGCTGGTGCAGCTGTACCTGCAAAGCAAGAATATTCTATCCAAATTCCTGTTTATGTCTCTTCGGATATAGTGCCTTTAACACAAACTCTAAAATGCACCCAAATATCTTGTTTCATTAGTTGACAAAACAAAGACACAGAGCAACTGAATATGCCCTTAGCCAACATCAGTGAGTTAATACAGCTACCAGGGTCGATGGCACCCTGACTGAATGGACGTGAAGTGGCTATGGACACAGCATTAAGAAAACTCTGCCTTTGGAGTTTCTTTCTCTGGAAATTTTGTTAGAGCTGTGCTTGGTTTGGCAGAATTAAAAGGAAAGGTATCAAAGCTGATAGGAAAAGCCTGTCAGAGTGAATTCACTCTTGCAGATTGATAGCGTGACATGAAAGCAGAAAAGGAAGGAGTTGTACCTTCCTTGCCTACCGAGAAATTTAAAAATAGCCTGAACCTGGGCTCCAGGAAGATTATTCAATGAAGAGGAGGACGAGATCACGCGAAGATATCACAGAATCACAGAATCGTCAGGGTTGGAAGGGACCTCTGGAGATCATCTAGTCCAACCCCCCCGCCAGAGCAGGGTCACCTACAACAGGTTGCACAGGACGGCGTCCAGGCGGGTTTTGAATGTCTCCAGAGTGGGAGACTCCACAACCTCTCTGGGCAGCCTGTTCCAGTGCTCCACCACCCTCAAAGTAAAGAAGTTCCTCCTCATGTTAAGATGGAACTTCCTATGTTCAAGCTTGTG
>VZSZ01002050.1:456328-509106 GCA_013398815.1 Ibidorhyncha struthersii | reverse complement strand
TCCCCGAGCCCACTCCCGTTACTCACGGATTTCCCGACGATCCCCGCCACCGGGCCCCGAGGATCCGGCGAGCTCCGCCCGCGGGGTGTGCCGTGCCGTGCCGTGCCGTGCCGTGCCGTGCCGAGCCGAGCCGAGCCGGACCGCGCCCCGAGGCGAGGTGCGGAGGGCGAAGCTCAGCGAGGAGCTGGGCGGGGAGGGGGAAACCCCTGAAACAACAGGGGGATTCTTTCCGGCGCCATGGCGCGGCGAGGGGCGAGGCGAGGCGAGGCGGGGCGGGGCGGGGCGAGGCGGCGCCGCCATGTTGCCGCGCAGGACCACCGCCCCACCACATGGCAGCTGGGCCGCGGCGCTCCCGTTGTCCGCCTGCGAAACGCTGGGGCAGTTTCTGCCTCCCTGGCCATCCTTCCCTCCCGGCTGCCTGCACCGGGCCGGCCTCGTCTTCCCTGGAGGTTTGAAAATCCCGCCATGAGGTGGCTGCACCCAGGGGGCGGGCGGCCTGGGCCTGAGCGGCCGTGGCGGTGGGCACACCGCGGTGCTGTGGGCGCGGAGGTCTCCGTGTGGGGCTGTCCTGCGTGGTGGTGTGGCCCTGGCTGAGGTGGAGGGATTGAGCCTTTCTGCCAGCTCAGTCAGGGCACGGGACAGCTGTTTTTGTGTGGTTAATTCCAGTCAAATAACACGGGCAGCTGCTTTTCCCTACTGGTAATTGCCCGGCGGTGATATTTTATGACACAACTAAAAAGGGAATTTTTCTGACATCCTCTCACGTGCGGCTCGAATCACCCACGGGCAGAAATGCGGAGGGTCAGTGTCCTGCGTGCAAAATCTGCCGGAAGCAGCAGCACTGCCGTGTTTGTGGCAGCGGGTGCGCAGGTTTCAGGTCGGCGCTGTCGGCCTTGCGAAGTGGCGGTGGTCTGAACGGGAGCGCCCAGGCCACGGTACCCCCACCAAGCCCAGCGACCCCGAACAGCAGCGCTGTGGAACATGAGCAGCATGGTCAATGGAGCACAGGGGGGGCAGGTTCAGGAGCCGCAGTATGAAATACTGAGTGCTGTCAGTGTATCTCAGCCCTTTGAAAAGAATGCAACGCCAGAACAAAGCAACTTGGTTGCTTATGATACCAAAGGACTGATTTGGTGAGGAATAGATGAATCTGCAGAAACCCAAGGAGTAATTTTTCAAGATCATAAATATCAAAGACATCTTTTTCAAGTGAACCGTGCCACAGGCCAGGTACTTCACTCGTGGTTTGAAGGGAGAGCGTTTGAGGCTGTGGGGTATAGTCAGAAGTGTCACCTCACAGGATCTTAATGGAGAAACACCTGGGCTTTGGAGCAAAAGGAAGTTGAAAGTTGTGTGCCCTTAAATTAACAGTCCTGGGTGAGAGGTAACAGTTAATGCATATAGCTAAAGTAGTATTCACTTCTTCCACTCTCTTTACCTATGTGCATTATCTGAAACTTCCACTTAATTTCAGCAGGTTTTAATCTGCCACCCCTTTCTGATTCCCCCAGGTGACGTCCTTAGTGAACTAATGATAAATAGATTTCCCTTCTGGGGCTGCACCTGCTTAAAGAAATTTGAACAAATAGCCTGAATGGAACTGAGTATCTGCATTTGTGATAATTTACTTTTTATGGACTAATAAAAAAAAACATAAACCTCCATTCTTAGAGCCTTATGCTGAGAAAAAGCACCCACACATCCTCAGGAGATCGCTCTTTAGGATCAGCACTGAGCTACAGAATCGCTAGCTCCAGTAATAAACTCCCACAGTGGCCTGTAATAGCACACGTTTCATCAGCTATCATGTGTTTTTCCAGGGAGTGGCAACGTGTGATTCATTTCAAATGCCAAGTGTGTGCTAAAGCGCATTTTGAGAAATCAAGCCAGGAAGTTGCACTGAACCATATTACCATGGAAATATTCACTGGGGAGGGAGGACACAAATAAAAACAGTGACACTTGCTAGTCAGTTTAAGGACTTTACTGACAGTCGGGTGTACACCAAATACAGGGTGCCCGCATGAGGGATATTTACATCTTTTCAAGAAAAGTCTTCAGGCAGTAATCTTATACCCACTTGAAAGACACAACCAGCATAGGATAGTTTTAAGATGCTTCTCATTAATTAGAAGAGCCAGAAACATAGGTCTGGGTGTTACCAAACGGTGTTTGGACTATGCAGCAATTAGAGTCTTCAAAGACTGTTATCAAAACTGGCTGCAAACAGGAGACATTTAGGATTGACCATCCACCTTGAGCCTTCAGTCTTTGTGGAAATGCTCTTCAGGTGTACTGCACAGTCAAAACTCACAGCATGCGGCTATTTCATGACCGGCTGGGACAACGTCGTATCAGAGAAATACACATTGTGAGTGTGGCCTTCGTCAGAATCTGCCTGCCACGCCTCCTGAGCTGAGGCATGAAGCGCATTGCTTCTGCATTAGGAGATCCTTCTGCATTACTCCTGCAGGAGAAGATCCTCTTGCAGAAAGAGCAGAAGGAGAAAACCAGAAACTGTTGCCTCTGGAAGAAACTGGTTTTGGTACGGGACAAGATTTGCCTACCTCATTTAAATAAATGAGACAATCTATGCAAGAACTTCACAGCAATGACTTAAAAGATGAGTAATACACATAATGAGTAATAACACAAAAGATAGTAGCCTAAAAGGAAAAAAAAAACCACTAAGACAATAGTTGTATGCTCTTATTTCACCTCTGTGTGAAATTCCTTAGGCGTGATTAAGATAAGAAATCATTGAGCAGACCGCCACAAGATGTCAGCATTGCAGAACGGTTATTCCTACCAGGTGCAGAAAAGGTCTTTGCATGCTATAAACGTTTGGGATTAGGTGTTTTGGTTTTGTATGATGGCATAATCTGGCCTTGTTTTTTTCAGTCATTGACATTAGGATTAAGTCTAAAATTGGCTGCAAAGGGGAGTTTCTTAAATGGCTATTTTTTTGGTCTCTATGTTAAAAAGTGTTCTAAATGCTTTCACGGGGTCAGTATTAACAGCAGTACTAATGGTATATAATGTCTTGTAGCCATCAGTGAGTTGTGTCAGGCTGCATCCAGCCTGGCTAGGACATGCTCACTGAAATTCAGCCTGTGCATTGATGTGTCAGGAGGTTGTCCAAAGCTTTCTGTTGCTGCACACTAGGCTTTTCTTACACCCCTCACAGTGGCTGGAGAAGGGTCTGCTGGCTGTAGTGCTGTGGAGGAAATGGAAATAAAGGGTGAAACTATTTTGGGCTTCCATTTAGAAAAGAAGGATATTTGGGGTAGCAAATCTTTTCAAAGGTGTCCAGCAACATAAGCCAAATCACCAGCAAAAGAATGAACTTCTTTTTTGCCCCATTTCCTTTTGCAAGAATAAAAGATCTGAGCGGGGTTTTTTTGTTTGTTTGTTTGTTTCAAATCAACGAGCCAACCTCATTTGTATTTCACATTAAAATTCATCTCTTGTTTTGGTGGGACGCTCGAAAGTTTTCCCCTATGCCATTCAGTCCTCCAAAACATTTCCTGTGGCAAACAGCAGCTTTCTCACTCTCCCGCTGGTAGGGCTGCCATCAGCCCTGCCACCGTGCCAGCAGCGAGTGACAGGCTTAGCAAACAGCAAGTTACTGTGTCCTGCTTAGGGGAGACCCGTGGGAGGGCGTGCAGCAAGCCAGGAGGGACCATGTGAGCTCAAAGCAGACAGAAAGCCCTTCTGCTGCATTTCTGTACTGGTTTGTGAGAGCCTCTGTCCATTTGGCTCTTGACAGCAGCGACGGGAAGGTGGCGTATTTAACCGTCTGAAGATTTTGCCTGTGAGATGAGTTTGGCCACTATTTCGAGGCTGTTTTATTGCCAGGTTCAGCTCTGCTACTTTTAGGGACATATATGAGGAAAAGAGAGGTCACTAGTGGATCATTTAGTCTCTTGGAAGGGCGACTGGAGAGTGTCACGCGGAGACACAGGAGGAGGCAGACGTGTTCAGTGTAACTCAGTATAGCCTGTTTGCTGTAACTCTGTCAGATCTTGATGCCGCAAGTATTGATGTTGGCATGGGGGGAAATGGGGCTGTGTCTGCCTTTATGTAGTACACGTGTTGTAGCACGGGGTTCCCCTCTCTCACTGTAAAAGCTCTCTTATCCCTGCCATGACAGTATTTTAGGGTAGCTGTAATTTTCTAAAGATGTACCTGTGAAAACCTTGCCATTACTTGAGGATTTTCCCATGTTTTTAAGAAAATAGTCAGAAAGGGTAGGCTAGGATCATGTCTAATAGATTGTGGTTACCTCAGGGGTCATCTAGTGATGTCTCTAACAATAATATGGAGAACAGTTTGCATGAAGCTGCAAAGTGCTTCTAACTTTAAATTGTAGATTAGGTGGCAGCCACAGAACTTTATTTCTTTTACAATAATGATAAATGAAGACTTAGGAATAGATAACGTTTCTTGCATGTCTCAGAAAGTCTTTTTCCGTAATAGTTTATTACAAACCATCTGGTCTCATTAATGTTTTATCAAAAACCATCTGGCTGCTATATTGTTCAAGCTATTCAGTAGTAGGACTTCCTCCTAAATTAGCCAAAAGAAATGGCTGTCAAACTATTGTGTAGCAACTCCAAACATTTATGTAAATCCTATCTAAACAGTTATTTTAAAAGCATATTATTCCACATTAAACTACAAAAGTCTAAAAAATATATCAGTAATAGAAACTGAAATGAAGCTTTTTCCCTATGCTTCTTAATTTTTCTTTTTTTTACAGCTTTGGTTCTTGGCCAGTTGGACCTACAAAGTCAAATGACGAACTGTATTAAAATAATAAATATTAGGATTTTTTTTTTCAATAAAGCAATGTAAACAGAGGATACCTGTAACTGAGCCTCAAAAAAAATGAGGGCCTTCATCTCTGTATCTCTGAACACACACACACCTTTCAGACTAAGCACTCTAGCAGGGTTCTTTAAAATATAACTGTACAGCACATAGCAGTATTTATAGTTGTACAGTGCGCAGTACTATGGGCAGCGAGGTCCAGCTGATTGTAAATGATTACATAATATGCATTGATTTAATAAATTGTACTTCCACTCGTAATTGCTCTACTGTTACATTTTCAGATCAATAAAAAATGTGATGCTAAAATCAGTGCAGTTCATATTGATTTTGTTATTTATAGACAACCTTAAAGTTACAGTGGACGGAAGAATTAAGGAAAGCACATCTAAAGAATACATAGAAAGTTTATGACAAAATTGGCAAAACAAGAGGAGTTAAATGATCTGTGGGGAAGAGCCTGTGACTGAAGCTGCCTGTGGAGAGGGAAGCCGAATGTAACAACAATTTTCTTTGATCAGCTCCCCAGGTTTATTCTGGTTCACACAATTCCTCTTGCATCTTCTGAATGGATGTGTACGCACAAGCGCACTCAATAACACTACCGGACTGTGGGAGCAAATGATTTGGGTGGAATTTCCCAAAGAACCCACAGTATGCAATTCCAGTTCCTGACGAGGCAGCCGGCCGGATGGTGTTTGCATTACACTGACACAGAACTGGAGCACAGCCGTAGTCAAACCTTGCGAAGCGTTCAGAAGCTGACATTAATTTTTCGTTGAGTAATACCAGATGCATGTTTTCATCTACTGCAACATTTGTAGCAGTAGCTTTATTATGATTTAAAACAAATTTTGTCTCTCCTTTTTGGTTTTTGTGCCTGATTTGTTGTACTTCCCCGTTATTTTGCAACTCCTTAACCCCCATTCTCATTACCTGTTAACTGTCAGCTCAATCTCTCTTTCAGAACTGACCAATGACTGCGATTCCTGTTCCAGGGCAATCTGAAGGGGGTTTCTCCAGGAGAACAAAGTAAATGCATTTTTTAAGTACCCAGAAAGGCAGAAATTGAGAATTTTGTTTAGAGATGGTTGAAGCAGGCCATGGCCCGCACAAGTAGCAGATACACTCAGGAGATGACCACAAGCGGCAAAGAAGCCAGTGGCTCCAGAGGGTCCTGAGGAGCTGTGAGGCTGCGCTGCCACTACAGGGTGAGTCAGGGCTCCTGGGGCTCCCCCAGGGTCTCTGCAGCAGGAGCTGCCAGCAGCCGTCTGCACCTTCTGCTGTGGAAATGCACACCACAAGGGAGGATGAGAGGAAAAAATTCCACCCCATTTCACACAGGGCTGATAATTCAGCCTTGTTGAATACCAAGACTAAGGTTTCTTTTTAAAGGCATTTCAGTTTTCAGCTTGCAATTGCTGCCTCCTAGTTTCAGCACGCAAAGGGGTAAGAACATACCTGGGTTTTCCTCACTAAAGGGAAGGAGGGTGAGAAGAACACAGTTCTTTCTGAAACAAGGAGCAAGGGCTGGCAAGCAACCAAGAACTGTGTGGGCTGCTAATTGCATGGGAGTTCCTTTTATATTATACAACTGTGTTGCCCAAAAAGACAGCAAGGTGCCATAAAGGGGGTGCTGTAGGTCAGAACAGATTGGTGGGTGTAAAAGGCTGCAGGTGTCCTGAACAGTGGGGGAACCAGTACACAGCATTGGTGTCCTACAGATTTGTAGAGGTGGTGGCTAGGGCTAGAGTCACACAACCCCAGGTTATCGATGCTGTTTGTTATATCACAGTTACACATAGAGATCAGGGCTCCATGATCCTGGAAAAAAACCCTCTTTGCAACTGGGAGGCCGGAATGCACTTCCTCCTACAGAACTGGTCGCAGTCAGCTTGAGCTGGGGCTTATTTGGTTCTTCCGCAGTTACTGTCCGGCCTCACCAATGCCAGTACACCACAGGGCGAGCAATGCAATTTCTAAGAGAGAAGGAAGACCAGCTGTGTCCTGAGAGGAAGTATTAGTAAGAAAGGAAACAGTGAGCAAGCAGTACTGGAAAAGCATGAAGTGCGGTCATTCTTTTGGCTAGCGCCTCGTGACCGCACACTTTAGTACTGAGAATCTTATTTCAACAATATATACTCTTCCCTCTTATTCCTTTCCCTCATCATTTCAAACAAACAATTCCTGTTGGTATCAAACCAAAGCATTCACATGAGCATCAGCTTTAGGAATCTTTGCAGCTAGGCAAAATACAGTGGAGCTCCTACTACAGCCTTTTTTGCAACATGGCACATCCAGATCTCTTTTTCAGTTTCTGATATTCACAAAAGGTGAGAATATGATATCCTTGAATTCTCTACCCTCCGTCAACTTTGACTGAAGTTTTATGCTCTCCAAAATGAAAGGGGACAGGTTAAGGATGGGCTGGGCTTACTATCCTCTGGGATCCTCTCTAGTTCTACTAGAGAACTCAGAAAAAGTCAAAGCTTGCTCTAATGGACCTACTTGCGGTGCTCTCTCTCAGACAAACTCTTCAGTAGAAGTTTTTCCCATGAAAGGACTTAAGAATTTGGTGCACTATTTTTGAACTTCGTAAGAAAACTGATTTTCCCATCCAAAAAACCTATATAGCTACTACATAGCTCCAGTTGCTTTCACAAGATTTGTTTCACTGGCTGAAGTGCAAGCAACAAACAATGAATACCAGTAGGATGATCTCTTGACTTCACTCCATCTTCAGTCTGTCAATGGCTGAAATGATAACAAACCTAAGAGTAAACAAAACAGTAAATCTCTCTCAGCTATTAGACGGGTTCTCATCTATTGATAAATCTACATAATCTTCCTTGCTCTAGCCAGCAATCTAGGCATTGCGGACATATCCTCATAAAACCTAAGAAGAAAGGGATTTTTCAAGGCATGTACTGCAATAATTCAAACTAGATTTACTGCAGCCTTTATCATGGCGCTTTTTTTTTTTCTTTCAACACAAGTTCAAAAGTAAGAAATTTGTAAATTAGGAAAGCAATTTTTTATTAAAGAAATTTTAATAAAAACAATGTTAACTAAGCAATAAAAACATATTTTCAAATTCTAACAGCTGATCTTAGTAAAATAGCAACTGAAACATGCTATTAAAAAATCCTGAAAGAGACATAGTGCCCTAACACTTAAAGAAAGCCAATAATTCCTGAAGCCTGTGAAATTACAGACAGAAACGTCAGCTGACATTCATACACAACATCTTGTCTTCCAGGAATTGTTCCAAGAACCTGTAAAAACTTACATTAATGACTGCACAGAGTCAAATCCTCAGTTAACTTAAGCCTCAGTTATACTCAGCTTAGTAGAGCAATATTGATTTACCTCAAATGAGGGTTTACACATAGCAATTTCAAATATTTCCCTTGGTACAGAGTAAGCAAAGATACAAATTCATAAGTATACAGCAGAATTTGGTACCTGAACAGCTTTTAACCCCATTTAAAAACTCAGAGTAACCCTACAAATTCTTATGCATCTGCTGCACTAGAGGGGGCCTCAGTTAAAAATCAACAAATTGAGCATGGAGAGAGCAATGTTTGCAAGACGCAAGAAATGCAATAGAGGCATTACAAAAAAAAAAAAAAAAAAAAGAAAAGGAAGCCAAGATGTGTCAGTTACTATGCAGAGCAAGCTTTGCTCAGCTGTCAGTGTTTTTCCTCACGCTATGGTGGTTTGAATCATTTTGCAGTAAGCATAATGACTTTAAAATAGACATTACTGTAAATGAACAGACAACTGAGCTTAAACACAAATTGGGTGCAAGGTCTACACGAGCCAAGTTTACCTTACACTTCTGTAGGGGAGGCCAGGCTGTTTTGTCTGGGTAGCACTGACCACATGTGAGTACTTGCCATGTTATCAGCTCCAGGGGCAATCACGAGGAATTCACCCCATATCCATTTCCCTGTAAGAGAAGTTCCTACTGCCCTAGGTGTTCATGGTCAGGGCATCGATAATGACGATCCCTTGCCACCTTCCTCTCCCTTTTATAATTATGGAAAAAACCACATTACTGCTTCTATAAACTGCTATTTTCCCAGCAACTTGAACTAAATGCTAGTTATTTCAGGTACCAATTAAAGCATATTAGATCTCTATGAAATTAATCAGCAGTGAAGTGATTCCCACTGACATGATGAGCAAGTTCCAAAGTTCTCCACCTAATACAGAACCAAACTGGCTGGATTTCAAAAAACAGGAGCTGATACTCCCCACTATGAAAGCTGTTTTTCTTTTGGCCTCTATCCTTATTCTGCCGTGTACAACAGCTGAGGATATTTTGCGTGGCAACAGATTTATTGATCCAATTTTCCCAGCTCTTCCTGGAACCTCCATGCTCCCTCCCACCAAATCTTTGTACACACAGAGTCTGGGAAATGCTGCAGAACTGGAATTACAAGTTGGTCAGGACTTATGCTCACTGTACTCCCACATTTTTTGAGATCCTAATCCATCCGTATCACATCTTAAGCACATATGGTGGGACCGTGAGACATAGCTGAGACCTGATTGGCAGAGCTGTCCTGAATCACCATTTCTAAGGCAGAAAACACACATTGATACCATTTCTTTCCAGTTATTTTATGCAGTAAACACTATGTTTCCTCGTGTTTAAAAGCTGTTTTATGGAGAACATGTGGTTTGTGGTTTCCACATTCATGCTAAAGCACAACATTTATGCGGCACATCTGTCTACTAAAAACTGCTTATAAGAATCAGCCTGCAGCTGTAAATGAATTCCATCAGCTTACCCCTTTCCCTGCCCCAGTGTCTGGCATAACAGCCACATGACAGTGCTGTACAGTGCGTGCAGGTAACTGGTAAACAACTGGAACATTGCACAACTACCAGACAGATTGTAAGAGTGATAAACAAGGCTTCTAGCAGATGGAAGCTCTTTCATACTTGCCATTTTGGAAAGTGTAAAACGCACAGATCGCCACAGCAACTAGACTTATTTCAGCTGTCACTAACAACCTTTCAAGAAAGATGCTTACAACCCCTGGGAAAAAGTCAGGGTGCTCTATGACCTTTTTGCAAGTATGATTTATTAACATCCGACTAAATTGGTTACAGAGACAAAATAGTAAATCAAATCGCGCATCAAGGTGCTCCAACATTATTACAAGTTTTTGGAGTAAGTGAAGCAGAAAACAGGAATGATCCCGACTACAGAAAGTTTTCTCAAAAATCTGAAAGTCAGTCATAATTCTAACACATAAGATACCTTTCTTCTTTCTGAAATCACTAATGCCCTATCAAAACAAACAACAAATGCAGCATTTAGCAGCTTTGCGTATGTAACACCTCATACATGTGGTATGTTTTTCCAGTACTGGAACTAGTAAAATACTGTTAACATAAATACAAGACTGCCTGATTCTCAGGGACACCAACCATCTCAAAGGTGCGAAGCTGAAGGAGCTCATCACCTCTTGTGGATCAACCTCCCAAACATTCTTATAACCTTTAATACAGTTTTGTTTTATACAACAAAAACACCAAATCCACAATTTATATAAAAAATGAACTGCTTAAAATAATTTTTTAACATATGGCAACTATTTATCTGGAAAATTTCTCTTATTGCTTTCAAAAGCTGCAGCAAGAACAGTATCTAAGAACTGAGCAGTACAATAATACTTTTGGTGATAAGCTACAGCATTTACTAAGTTTCAACAGATAAGCCAGATAACATGTGCAGTTTCTTATGAACCCACAGCTGCTGGAGTAAGTTGCACCCACCGTAGCTAGAAAATGGAAAGGATGAGTTAGTGAATATTGTGAATTTTATTTATAGTAGGCATAATCCATGAATGAAATCACACTCAACCAAAAAAAACCATTCCATTTTAACTTCACTCCTTTGAATAGCACCATCTGACGCTAGCCCCTGCAAGATGTATTCAGTTATGTGCAGAAGTTGGGATTTCATCCTTCTCTCTATTACATATACACTGTGGGCCAAGTTTTGCACTCCTTTTCCGCTTGCGCCCTCTGTGTGAGTTGTACACACACAAAAAAAAGCTGTATTGAACAAAATAAGATATGCTGAAAATTTCCTGCTCTGCAAAGCTGATTGTCTGGACAGATGACAGAAGAGATTTGCACAAAAGCAGATACAAGGACATTAATTAGAAGTATGCTGAGCAGATGTAGCTGCACATTTCCGTAGCGTGCTGCCCTTACCAGGTCTGACTCCAGAGTGCAAGTAGGAAGAAAGTCTTGTTCACAGTCAAGGAAGATAGGCCATAATGTTTATGGGGAAAGTTTTTAACTACAGTTTTTAGGCATGATTTGTCATTTAAAAGCTTGTTAGAATGGACTGCTTTCCCGTTTTTCAGAATTTTTTTAATAAACAGAAAAATGGGACACTGAGTAAGGACTTTTAGATATGAGGGGCCACATAGAAAACCTAAACAGGACTGTAAACAGCTGAGGGAAAGTGGAGTGGCATAAGAAGGGGTAAGGTTTTTTGGTTTGTTTTTGGTTGGTTTGTTGGGTTGTTTTTTTTTTGTTTGTTTTTTTTTTTTTGAGATCAGCACTGGACCTTTGCGCAACCCCAAAACTGTCTCTGGTTTGACGTTCTGGCCCCATGAATTTGTATTCCTTTCTGTACAGCGATCTGGCTTCAACACTAAACTGCCAAATAGTAAGGCAACCATGTTTTTGCAACCACCACCCCTTTCAGGGGCCAGGTTTTAAAAGAAAGCAGCAATCCTCCTTCCAGTCCCTGCAAAGAAAACTTCTTGGTGGAAGAACAGATCTCTAGGATGTTTCCTTCTCAAAATTTTGGCTGTTTTTGCTCTTCTTTCCATGCATCTAATTTTCCAAGCCCTGTATAAAGAACTTAAGTACTTTACTGGATCTGTATTTCAAAAAGCACCTAAAAGAGGCCAGTGCTGGCAAACAAACACATAAAGCATATTTCAGAAAGCAGAGACTCAGAAAGTAACACAATGATTAATGGTGCACTCCAGTTCCACTCGGTCTAAAGGGCACTCCGTGCTACCAAAAGTAGCTTCCTAAACAAGTTACGCCGTTTCACAATCATAAACTACAAATCTGGAAGTAGAACTGTGGGTTTCTATTTCCTGTTTCCCCTGGATTTTTTTCTTTAACTTCTTTGCTGCGTAATTTGAAAACTGAGCCAGCGTTTTAACACCCAAAGGCCTGAGCTGCTCCACCATCTTTGAGCACTACACTTATAACTAAGTTTATAGTGGGATACACAAAGAAAGCCAGTGCTAGATGAGTGCTTCTCAAACTGTCCTCCATATTAAGTAATGCTTATAAAAGAGCTGTAACAGCAGGAAATGGTCATCAGGCAATTTTAAGACCGATCCATTGAGCTAAACCGCTTGGGGATCACTGCTGTGTATGAAAGGAAGCAGTAAGTTGCCCGATACATTCTTTTTACCATTCAGGGTAGAAGTGGGGGGGGAAAAAGTCCCTCAATGTCAGTCATTAAAAACAAGAACTCTCTTAGTTATACTGCAGAAACCTAATTTAAGTTTTGCACCCATTAACACACCTGAAGTTTCGGGGGAAAAAAATACCAAAATTTCATATTTTACCAAGAATAACTGTATAGAGTATATTAAGGTTTGTGAATAATGAATATAATTTTTTATGCAGAAATCCACAGAAGTAACATCAAGACTTTTTTTTTCCACTTCTTAATATACAGTTGACAAGAGTTTAACAACTAAACCCAACTGTTTCGTACAAAATTAAGCAGGGATAACTATACTGCAGTTGGAAACATGGGGTCAGAGGATCATTCACAACTGGTTACACCACGTTTGCAGATGTGTATCAGAGATTTACAAAAGGAGCTAATGTGCAATGATTTTGCTTCATGTATTTAAGAAATGCCCTGGATTATTCTCAGGCATTATTTTTCTGGAGATGACAGTAAAATTCTGAAGTTTACCTTCTTGATATGGGAATTTTGCTGAAGAATATTTTATATAAGGCACTACTCAGCCTAATGCTTCTTGTGATTAATCAAATGTATTTTATAGACATTTTAGACTGTAAGATACAAGGCAACACTGCCAGTCTGATTTCTCAAAAATCATTACTCAAACACCCAATATGAGACTAGTTTTGTCTAACACCTGCTGATTTTAATGCGTTACAATTCTTTAACTTTGCCTTTTGGCCTCTAATCCTTTAATTTCAGACGCTATCAACTATTAGGTCATATAATAATGTATGGGGAAATCCCCTCCATACATAGAAAATACAAACCCAGCAACCAGATCAGACAGTAATCACAGTCACAAATATGATGATGAGCAAGGTTAATGCATCCTCCAAAAATTTTGCTCCCTTTCTTAAAAGCTATTTTTTTTTAATTTCCCCTATCCTCTTTTGTTGTTAAATGAATGTTATTTTTAGTATAAATGGTAATTACCAACAGCAAGGATAATTACAAATACCAACGCATTTCTGTGCCAAGTTTTGACAGTCAATACAAGAATCAAATACAGGAATGGAACAAGCCATGAAGAGATCGTCACTTGCCTTGGAAAGCCAAACAGCCCCCCCAAAGGTTAAGATTTCCTTTGGAATCAAAGCACAGATTTTGTCTTCAGGTTGACATGAACCTTGCCTTATTGTAAGCTGCTGGCATGACAGTCAAGTCTTTAAAAGATGTATTAAATACAAAGAATTATGCTAACTTCTTTGGTAATAAATTACAGAAATGGTAGTGAGGCAGAGTTCCTGGGCAAAGTGAAAAAGGGTGAAAAAGCATTCGTCTGCCTCTAAGACAACGGGGCTTCAAGGTAACAGAAAGCAAAATTCAAATGTACATCTAACCTGACATCACAGATTTGGTTTAAAAGGGAAGCGTTCATAGTATTTCCTTCATGTTACATATAATAATACATGGATCAATTTTTAATGGGTTTTCTTTAGAACAATGCACCAATAAAGTGCAAGCTTTTCTAAGCTATTAGTGTCCCTCTTATCCATGCCCTGTCCAATTGTTCCAGTCGTAAGCCAGTTAAAGATGCCAACAACATTTAGGTCTATTTTGTGTCATTAAAGTCACATCTAAGAAAAAGAAGAGGGGGGATGGTGGTAACAGGATATAGATCTAAACTTGGAAACTGTGTTGTTGCCAGTCACAGACACGTAGAACAGATCTGAAGAATCATGGGTCAGGCTTGACTTGCAGATAGGTAGGAATGCAAATTATTCTGTTAATGACTGTGGCATTGTGATTTGATGGAAAAAACCCCAAATACTGCCCATCTCTATAATCTTCACTCAAAAGTGCGACTTCTGCTACATTTGTTTCCTGCTAAATTTCTCACCTATGGTTTAGTAGTTTCACAAATCTAGCCATATGTGTAAAATTACAAGAAAGAGGTGCAATTGATTTAGTGCAAGACACTTGAATATTTATCTGAACAAAACAAACAGAGGAAGATCAAAGACTCCATACACGTCTCCATAAGGCAGATGGTCATTTTTTAAATATAAGATCTTAAATATGCTGTTTATTTCTTAAGAGGTAGAAAATATCAAAATACTAAGAAAAAATTTCTAGCTTAAAACAAACAGTTTGCTTACTTTTTAAAAAGTCTTGCTGTTGCAATTTTTAGGTTAATAAAAACAAACAAAGCTATGGAAGCACAGGATTTCGTGCTCTGTATAGATTTTACTTACTGGAAAAAGAGAGAACTGCTTCATCTAGTCAGTGCTCAAGCATTATGTACAAAGGATCTCCTCCTCTTGCCCTGTTGGGGCTATAAAATCTGAAGATTCCCAGTGGAAAATTTTGGCGATTCCTGAATTTCTAGCACTACACTTAGCCAGGTACAGTTTACGTATAAGGCAGGAGAACCACTGATGTAAGCTCAGAACCACCTCTTTCCATAATGCTAAGAAGAAAGCTAATAGAAACAAAAGCTTATTTACATCTTTTCTACAGGCGGCAAATGATCATAGTCAGATTCCAGCACCAGCTGAGAATCTCTTTTAGCAATTTATACCAGCCTAGAGACAGCTGAACTATTCATTGAACTGTGGAAGCCTACACTTACAGTTTGAGTTACTAAAGCACTCTGATTTCTCAGCACAGCTAGCAGATGCTGATGCTACTGTCTCCAATGCAATTCAATAAGGCATAAGTTAACTCAGAACTGACATTATTACACAATGGAAAAGTAGTGTAAAAGCTCCTCTTTTCCCTCTCGCTGTTAACATTCAGTACTATTTATTAAATACTTTATAAAAAGAAGTTAGGGTATTTATACATTCAAACAATCACTGCAATAGTCAGAGTAAAGAAAACAAATTAATTATCAGATTCTAAATTAAGTACAATTCTGGAGATATGCACACTTACACACATACACACGCCCCACACATATATTATATGTGTGTGTGTCTCTCTATATATGTAGATATATTTTATATATACTTCTTTTAAATGAGGTCCAAGAATACAGCACAGAATATCTTCACTTGGTTCCTCTTTCACCAGAGGACAGGATTGTCCAGTTTGGAAAAACCAGGTTCTTTTCGAAGGCCCATGTAGGTTCCATTGCTCACCCAGGAGTCATCATTGGATTTCCTATCACAGATTAAACAAATGCCTTAAATGTAAAGCTTGTATTTTCCATACATATGCTGTATAATGCAATGTAGCACTATGCACAGATACCCAATCCAGCCCGTGAACCAGGTCCAGTGCAACTCAGTACAGCCTTCAAATGAGGCAATATAGCTTGGGGAGTAGAACTGGTACATTTGCACTGGGCCTCGGAGACTCACCTCAGTAGTCTCGAGTTCAGCCAGGATCAACACTCTCATTTCACTGTCACATGCCAGCGCTTAGCACTTAAAACTACAGTACGGGCTTATTTTGTGGTCTCAAAGGCAGCTTGGAGTGGAGTGGAAACTTTCCTTTTACCTTTCCAAAGATGGCTCACCGTGGTTATTGCAGAAAAAGAGCCTATAGCTCTCAGTCAAGAGGCAAAACTCATTGCATTAGGTGCTGTACCTCTGCTTTTAATCTAGTGTACAATATTTTTGGCACAACAGCAAATTATTCTTTTAAGTAAATCAAGGGTTGTGATTTGCTGAAGAGAGAAATCACTATTGAAAAGCCAAATGCATAATTCATATCTAGTCTAACACTGGGTAACACTTTTGCTATATAGTAATTTCTTTTGTTCTGTTATATAAATCTACAGCACAATTTTCAAATCTTCATTGTGAGGATTCAAATCCTCATCCGCATTCGCATTCCTCATTGTGAATATACAGTTACAAAGTATCAGACTTTCTCTATCCTGTCTTCTTAGCCTACTGGAAGCAACATTTGCTTCTCTTTGGCAGGTGTGATTGACAGGCGATGAGTTAGCTCACCAGCTTCTTGTGGTCTGTGGTCTGAGGCATTTCCTTTTTGCACCTATTTTAAACGTTTCTATGCTCATCAGAAGTACAGTATCTATCTATCCAGAAAAAAATTAGGATCCCAGATCTGTTCACTGTGATACACAGGCCCATACAACATTCACCTTGGCTCCAACTCTTTCATTGTAGAAGAACAGAGGAGGTGGAGGGGAAAAGGCCATGTCCTCACTAGCATTCATTTTTGTCTTTTGATGGCTGAAGTCTCCCGTTAATTGATTTACAGCAGGAAGAAATAAAGTGCCCTCAAAAATAGCCCTGGAAATAAAAGTCTCCAAATCTGCACACTTCTGCACACAGCAATCCCACTGAATTCAGCAGAGGTAAATAAGTTAAATCCAGCTACTTCACCTTGCTTGAAAGAATCAAAGATGCTACGTTCACTCAGGCAAATTCAAATGTAGACTAAATTACCAGTCATCATCAAGGCAAAAAAAAATAGAAAGAATTTCAGGGATGCACTAAAGAAAAAGTAATATATAATCCTGAGTTTTAACTAAGTCTGGAGAGTTCTACATTGCCAAAGTACAATACAAAAATGAATAATATAAAAGAAACCTGCAAAAAACTGAAGCCTGCTCTATGGCAGTTTAGAACCAGAACTATAATAAGAATTTCAATAAATGATAGTATATGCTAATTATAATATAGTACCTGAAAAATCTAGGCTGATGCTCTAGATTGTTTTCTTCCAGCACCTTCCGTCGTTCTCTCTGTAGTTGCTCGATCCTCTGCTTTTGCATTTCAGCTCCTTCAATATTCCCTTCTTCTAGAAACCTGTAGCACCAGCAGTGATAAGAGACACAGTTGGTGCTCCTGTCCCCCATCTTTGCCGGGTCCTGTACAGCTCCAGAATCTAATCTTTATAGCAGGCAGTTCACAGTGTTTGAAAGGTAAACAGCTACATCTGCAGACAACTGCACCATCTAATATTACTTCAGGAAAAGTAACTCTCACAACAAGCTCAGAGTCATCGTTATATTCTTTTCCTTGGAAGTTAGCAACAGTAGAAATTCCACTGCAGAAAGACACCTCAAGTGTCTTAGTTTTTGGCTACTCAAACACAGTATGCTCAACATCCAGTACCTGAAGTATTCAAATTTTAACATCTTTTGAAAGGCAGTTATCTAGAAGCATGCAATAGCCAATTTTAGTAAACACTGGTCCATAATGACTAGACCATCTCTTGATAAGTGATTAAAATGCCATTTTCAGATGCACATTAATGTAGAAATAGAAACACACCGCAGGTATCTACACAAAATTGTCTGAACTTAGGGTAAAGTGAGCATACAGAAGATTAAAAACTATTTGAGGAAGATATTTAAGAGTTAAAACTTCTTACCTTTGGTCTGGCCTAAACCGTGTATCAGTGGATGGGAGTAATGACCTAGTTTGCAGATCCAGTTCATTTAACTCCAATGCAAATTGAGTAAATCCATACCACTGTTCATAATCTTTAGGCATCGGATCTACAGAAGAAGAGTACATTCAGAATTCCAATTAAATGCTATTATCTTTAGAAGGAAAATTCCAAGCTCCCCTCAGTCATTTGTTCATCTCTGACCCATGTTCTCAGTTCTGGGGGAATAAGAGGTTTTTGATAATGTGACAAAAGAGAACATCCCCCTTGATAATTGTACCACAAAAAAACAAATTTCTGTTCTCTCAGCTGAATCAGAGCACAACTGTAAGAAGGCCATGGTATTATAATAGTGCTTTTTCAAACTACAGTAGACAAAACCCCATGAGTTTAGGAGAAGTTCAGATATGGCTGTCATTACAGAATTGAGCTTTGTGGGCTATACTCCAGTGTTTACACTGGAATACACAACACTTTTCTGCACAAAAAGTTGGGGGGGGGTGTGTGTTTTTTTCATTTCTTTTGGAGTCCTCAATACCCACTTGGTGCCCAAATATGAAAATGAAGGAGAATGTAGAAAATGCAGGAAGCCATGGGATTAAGTTCTCCATATTATTGAAGTTAAATGATGTATTCTTCTGGTCTAAATTTTAAACGCTCGACAAAAATCTAATATTCCACATAGAAATTACAGGAAGTTGGGGCCTAACAGAGAGAAGAAAATAGTAAGCTTATTCTCAAGCAGATCTTAAATTCTGTACGTTAGCCATTGTGATCACTAACTTGCTCTCCATATGCAGTTTGAAGATGAAGTTGTCCCACAGTATAAACTTTCATGCCACTTCCCAAAGAGTCGATGCACAACTTTCCCAGCTTTATCCACAACGCTGCCTTCAATCTCATGTGCATTTGGATTCCAATACTTTGCCTAGAATTGAAAGAAACAAGGGGAAAAAAGGTGCATAAGAGATCAAGTGCGAGTGATTTTGCTGTCAGTAGCACCATGCTGTAGAGTGGTTTGCTGAAATGAAAACTATTCATTTAGGTGTGCATTACAATACCACATGCAAACAACTGCTGTTAGTATTATTAATTGGCTTATTAAAATACTAATGTTGAGAATCATATTTATTTTGTTTGCCTTTTTTCAGGGCAGTACTAGGTGAAGCATAGCTGACCTTGAATTTAGCCCAATGACAAGTAAGACTGACTCCCGATTTAGTTATCTACATCTTCCCCACATTTGAAGAAGAGGAGGAGAAGGAACTGATACAGTAATTTCCACTTTACACAATTTACAATGTCAAAGGTCTAAGATTTGCAGGCTCCTAATCTTTTGAAATTTGAACTCTAAACATCAATTGCAATTCTGCAAATATATTACAGTACTGTCAAGTATTTGGAAAAAAAAATCACCCTAATGCTTCTTAGAAAGCACAAAGTATTCAGGAAAACAAATCAGAAAAGGAATCTTTCCTTCTGCTGCTAAGCATGCCATGCTGCATAAGTACACCAAAGTACTGAGCTTGTATCTGTATGTACATTTCAATGTAAAGCGCAGCCTTTCTCCAGCCATCAGATGCAGAAAATGCAGGTTAAGGTAAGTCTCATAGCATGCTTTGCAAAACTATTTCTCAGGCTGGAAATTTTGTCATTGTTTTAGGTTTTCACAGATTTTCCTTTACTAGGAAGAAGTAATCTATTGCCAAAAACTAATTTTAATTTCAGTTATAAGGGCATATCCTGAATATCTTGATGTCTTGTACTGAAGCAAAAGCTTTGAGGAACACCACAACCTCTCACATAAGCTCCTCCAAGTACCTGTAAAGGGCTAGAAAAGAGTATTGGGTGAAGCACACCATGTGAGCACTGGTTCTACAGTTGCTGAATGAATGCGATCACAGCACATACCAATGCATTAGCAGGAGGCATGTGGTAAACCACCTTGTGCCTGCCTCTCTCATCAAACACAGAGTAGGTTTTTCATCCACTTGTCATGGAGGCCCCATCCCTGGAAGTGTTCAAGGCCACACTGGATGGGGCTTTGAGAAGCCTGGTCTAGTGGAAAGTGTCCCTGCCTATGGCAGGAGGGTTGGAACTAGAAGATCTTCAGGGTCCCTTCCAACTGTAACTATTCTATGATTCTGTGATCATATTTCTTCCTTTCCTTTCCCCATACTTTTCTGCACGTGAAGTGGAATCACCTGAGAAAGCAGTTGCTTCTCTTTCTTGTCTGGCTCTACCTAGCGAGTGGCAGTTCCTTCAGAGTTAAAGTTTCTCAAAGAATCACAGGTAATTACAGCAGAACTACAGGAAAATAAGCAGCTGTACTGAGCTTCAGCAGAGAGCATCCCACCCACTGATGTGTCCGTTAGAAAAGGCATTGGCAACATTGCTGTGGTTACTGATGTGGTTACCTTTATGAAAGTCAGTTTGCAGTGGCAAGTGTCATCATTAAGATTTTTGATGATGATCTCGCCATAGTGTTCAATCCATCTTTGCCCACTTAAGATGTTATGGATGCAAGATGTCACCTTGTTCCATGCAAAATGGTCTTTAAAACTGCAAGAAAAATACACACAAGAAAAACCTCATGCCATGTTCAAATGAGCTGATAAACTTGTGAAAAAAAATCGCAGAGAACTTGACTAGAAAAACCCCACAAAACATTTTTTTTTCCTGGAATGCCTCATCTTGTCACACGCCTTCTCAAAAACAAATTACAACAATCCTCTCTCCCCGAAAACCCTTTTCACTTCTGCTATAAACTTTGGTCTTGAACTCAGTTTTCTCTCAATTTACTCGCCGCTATTTACCAGTTTTATGTTTCCAAAAGTAATCATTCTAATGACAGAAGATGCAGAGAAGGCGGAGTTGCTAAATGCCTTCTTTGCTTCTGTCTTCACTGCTCGGGCCAGTCCTTGGGAAACCCAGACTTTGCAGATAACAGAGGAAGTCTGGAGGAAGCAAGACTTTCCCTTGGTTGATGAGGAGCAAGTTAGAGATTAGTTAGACAAACTAGATATCCACAAATCCATGGGGCCTGATGGGATGCACCCTCGAGTGCTGAGGGAGCTGGGGGAAGTCATTGCTGGGTCGCTCTCCATCATCTTTGAAAGGTCCTGGAGGACAGGTGAGGTGCCTGAGGACTGGAGGATAGCCAATGTCACTCCAGTCTTCAAAAAGGGTAAGAAGGATGACCCGGGAAACTACAGGCCGGTCAGCCTCACCTCCATCCCTGGAAAGATGATGGAGCAGCTTGTGCTGGGTATCATCTCAAAGCACCTGGATGAAAAGAAGGTTATCAGAAGTAGTCAACATGGATTCACTAAGGGGAAGTCGTGTCTGACTAATCTGATAGCATTCTATGATGAGGTCACTAGATGGGTGGATGAGGGGAGGGCAGTGGATGTTGTCTACCTTGACTTTGGCAAGGCTTTCGACACTGTCTCCCACATCATCCTCACTGGCAAGCTTAGGAAGTGTGGGATAGATGGATGGACAGTGGGGTGGATTGAGAACTGGCTAGCAGATAGAGCTCAGAGGGTTGTGGTTAGTGGTGCAGAGTCTAGTTGGAGGTCAGTAACAAGTGGTGTCCCTCAAGGGTCAGTACTGGGTCCAGTCCTGTTCAATATATTCATCGATGATCTGGACGAAGGGATAGAGTGTACCATCAGCAAGTTTGCTGATGACACTAAACTGGGAGGAGTGGCTGATACGCCAGAAGGCTGTGCTGCCTTACAGCGTGACCTGGATAGGCTGGAGAGTTGGGCAGAGAGGAACTTAATGAAATTCAACAAGGGTAAATGTAGGGTACTGCATCTGGGGAGGAATAACCCCATGCATCAGTACAGGTTGGGGGCCGACCTCCTGGAGAGCAGCTCTGTGGAAAGGGACCTGGGAGTCCTGGTGGACAACAGGATGACCATGAGCCAGCAATGTGCCCTGGCGGCCAAGAGGGCCAATGGCATCCTGGGGTGCATCAAAAGGAGTGTGGCCAGCAGGTCGAGGGAGGTCATCCTCCCCCTCTACTCTGCCCTGGTGAGGCCGCATCTGGAATACTGCGTCCAGTTCTGGGCTCCCCAGTTCAAGAAGGACAGGGATCTGCTGGAGAGGGTCCAGCAAAGGGCTACAAAGATGATTAGGGGATTGGAACATCTTTCATATGAGGAGAGGCTGAGGGATTTGGGTCTCTTTAGTCTGGAGAAAAGAAGATTGAGGGGGGATCTTGTTAATGCTTTCAAATACTTGAAGGGAGGATGCCAGGGGGATGGGAGCAGTCTTTTTTCAGTGGTGCCCATTGATAGGACGAGGGGTAATGGGCACAAACTTGAACATAGGAAGTTCCATCTTAACATGAGGAGGAACTTCTTTACTTTGAGGGTGGTGGAGCACTGGAACAGGCTGCCCAGAGAGGTTGTGGAGTCTCCCACTCTGGAGACATTCAAAACCCGCCTGGACGGTGTCCTGTGCAACCTGTTGTAGATGACCCTGCTCTGGCGGGGGGGTTGGACTAGATGATCTCCAGGGTCCCTTCCAACCCTGACTATTCTGTGATTCTGTGATTCTGTAATATCTTCTACTGGCTGAAATGCCCATTTCACAGCTTGTAACACAGTGACAACTGAAAACCCAAGGATGTGGGCCACCAGAGTCATCGGAAGGCTTATTGAATGCAATAGCTTGGCTCAAGCTCTCAAGGCTGAGCCTACATGTGTGTCTCAGGCAAGAGCAAAAGTTCTCACTAGGTAGTTCAAGATGAAGTTGCACACTGGAAAACAGCAGACAGGGAGAGATGAAAAATACCAGTAGGTAATACAACATTTTACCTTTTATTAAAGAAGTATACTTTCTTATAAAACAGCTTTGTAAAACTTCAAGGAAAGGAAAATCTCATTAAGACATATATTCTACAATTTGTTCTGCACATTGATAGCTCAGTTGCTACTGGTAAGGCAAAGGGTAAACTTACAAAGCACCAGTTTCCCCATAGTAACTGCCTCACACACATCCCATGAGGATATTAGAATCTTTCCTTACCTCTCCTTAATCACTTGCTTTCACTTGGTGCTTTGTAAAAGCATGCACAAGGACAGTTTTTACAGACGAGCAGATCTGCAGCCAATTTACCCCACAGCAACTTGTTTTCCTGCCCCAACCTGCAGGTCACATGCTCTATTACGCCTGCTTAAAATACTGTATTTGCTCCAAAAGCCCCCTTAATACTAATGCTTCATTTTTGCCTATAGCCTCAGTACCTTTCTTGCACCCAATTCTGTATCGGATACACAGGGATACAAACCAGCACACGGAGACCACACGTGAATCAGATTATTTTCCAGTTTATCAGCCCACCATGGGCCCTAATCCATTAGTTACCTTGCCTCTGAACCCTCACTCACATCCTAAAGACCTTTCACTCCGCAGCTTAGGCTAGCCACTGTGAACACAACATGTTTTATACATTACCTTTTGGATACTATCTTACTATATCACTATTTTACCCACTTAAAAGGAAAAGGCATTCCGTCTGATAAGTGCTAGGTTCTTGGGTTATTTTTCTTTTTTCAGATGGCAGAATAATTCATTTTGTAGACCCTCTTTGGAAAACAGATTAAATTGGAACACTACTCAACCCTTAGACCTCTGGTTCCGCAAACAATGGACATAGGCCAAATTTTAAAGGATTTTAATTGTTGATCTATAAGGGGCACTCTGACAAGCCAGCAGAGGAACACTGCAGATTTTTATTAACAAAAAAAAAAACCCACAAAAAGAAACGCCAAAACCCCCTACACTTAACTACAGTGGCTGCTTACTTCCTTGGATAATAAACACTAGGTATGCAACTGGTTCTATTTATCATTTACAATAATTATTTATGCAGTAGTGATCTCACCTACAGACCAAAACGCCATAGTGTTAGGGCCTGTACAAATATATGTACAAATGACAGCAACACCACCACCACCCATGCCTCCAAACCCATATTCAAGCAAAATAATTAATAGCTTCCCCTACCATGCATTTTTTTGCTGTGAGTTTAAAATGCACGAAGCTTGAAATTCAACTGAAGTACAAAAAACACCAACTTTGCTTTTTCCAAGATACACAGAAGCGATGTTTAGTTCATCTTTTGTTTTTTATAACCCTTGGAAGAGTTAGTGTTTCTGGTTTACGCTTCTGGTTTTGGTTTGGGGTTTTTTTCCTCCCCCCACTGCTCCTCTCTTTAAACTAAATCATAATCACCAATTTTTCCAAATGTCTAATACGGCACAGCACAGCTTGTTCTCATCTGGATAAATGTGGCTCCAGTGTGTGCAAACATGTCTGTGCCTGTGTGTGGACAGCAATGCACGACTGCAGCACTTACGCTGGAAGAGTTACATGTGTTGTACCGACTGGAACAATTTCCATGGACTTTCCCCAGAATTTGTTTTTCCATCTTACATCTGAAACAGGAAGAGGAAAAAATAAAGACAGGTTTAATCATAAGCATGGGTGAATCATTCTATTTCTGGGTTCTACTTTATTTTCAAGAAATGCAAAATAACAAAGTGCAACATAATAATAGTGTTCAAAGAATTCAAACGTGGTTTTGTTTGGGTTTTTTTCATTACATTATTGGTTACCTAATTAGCAAAGTAACAAGTTTAAAAGTCTTCTCTGAAAAACTTTTTCGAGAGGAATTTGAATAAGCTATAGACAGCATATATTTATCTGCAATTCAGTTTCTAGTGAATGTATGCAGACATTTCCAAAAACAAAAGCAGAATTTCAAATGCAAAAATATAGCAACTAAGAACATCCACAGTGAAGAAGCAAAAGAATGTTTCAAAGGGCATAAAATTGCAGAGGGATTTAGTCCAACTTCCTCTGTTAGTTTAACTGGCCTTTTAAAATCTTGTCTGAATCACAGAAAGACGTGTTCAAGTCTCACGTCATTTCTCAAAAAAAGAAAAATATGAGAAATCTCAATGCAAATTTAGCCAAATTTATTGAGCAAAAACACCTGGAAGAGAAAGAAACATGGACAGAGAAGCATGGCAGAAGGGGTATAGATTTAAATTAGACTAGATAACAAGGCAGCAACTCTCATAGTAACTTCAGAGTTCAGGGGAATATTATCCTTGCTGCATTAGACACTATGAACTCCATTCCCTACCCAATCTGAAAAAGACAGAAAAAAATAATCTCTAGTCTCAAAAAGATGCCAGTACTAACACAAGGAAACCAAAACACCGTTTCCGATGCAATTGTGGGGGGAAGCTGTTATACCGGCTGTGATATAGATGCTCAAACCATAGTTAGGAGATTACATCTCTCCCAAAGTCAAGTGATAGGACCAAGCCACACCACGCTGCCTACCATTGCAAAGGCCAGAACGGGACACAGGGCAGAATTCCTCATGAAAAAAAGTAGCCCTTTTCTTATCACTTGAGAAAGGGACCTTTGGGTTTTGGTTTTTTTTTGTTTTTTTTTTAATTTTGACGTTTGATGCTAGGTCAGCATCCTCAGTAACAGCAATTCTGTTGTGATTCCTATAGTGCACAATGAGAGGTCCAAAACTACCTTGACTATGATGGTGGAGCCAAATTCCACACTAGCTTTTTCTCTTCTGCAGCGGGACGGAAGAGAAAGGGCAAAGGCACACTCTGCTGAGTTTAACTGTTAAAAAATATTATCAGATTGTGTTATGTTCTGTGTTCTCATAAATGGCACAGCTGTCCCACAGAGATCAGTACATGGGAAACATCTTGGAAACCAGTATGTAACTTGACCATGCAAATATTTTAGGACAGCTAAGAAAAGCGAAGTTTTATTTTCAAAGCTATGCTCAGACTAATTCAGGCACAGATGCTGCAATAGCTGGAAATTTCTGTTCTGTGTTTCCATTGTTCGTGCGTCCACACTCCTTTGCAAAAGCAGAGTCAACTCCCTAAGTCAGGGAAAACAATTTCCAAAATAACCATCCCTGTCAGAACCCAGTCTTCTGGCTCACTAGAGATGATCAAGAGATTTCTTGATGTTGAAACAGATGAACTAAGGCCAGTGTCTGGTGAGATGACAGCACTACTCTGGCAATGTTGCTGAGGACTGTCTCCTTTTTGGCTGAGGAGATAATATGGTAAGTGAAAAGATCTTTGCACACAGAAAGAACTTACCTCATTGACAAGCTACCTTTATGATTAACTTGATATTAATCTTTCCACATAAGTTAATATAGCCCCATAACAAGAGGCTACAGCATTTACAAACTGCCTTTGCATTGGGAAAAAATCATTGTCTAGATCTCCCATAAGCTCAGCTAGCCGCATTTAAAAACAAAACAAACCAAACCAAAACCAAACCCCAAAACCCTGAAGTACCCTGATTGAGTGTCCTGTGCTAATCAAGACCAAATCTTAGACCCTTTCTCATTGATCAGATTCTCAGCTCTCATGTTTACAGAAGAGCTTCCTTCTCTAAATGCAAGTGTTAAAATATTTGAGTGGTAACTGTTGTCAAGATCTGTTAAACAAATCAGTTTCATCAGTTTTTATTAAGACAGGCTGCTATCTAGTCTTATTTAAACAGTACTCAGTTACTGAATAAAGTTTTGGTCATCTCTGCTTTTTTGCTAAGAACAAAAGGACTCTTGTCCCTGTATTTGTTTACAAAGCAAAGAATTATATTGAATAATGAAACCCAGACTAATGACAGAGTTCCTGTTTCTGTTCAGTATGGCTCCATCCGTAATAACTATAATCAAGTCAGCGGCATCAATCATAACAGAATTAAAGGTTATAATATGGCTACACTGTGAATTGACGAACCTCTGGGTGAAGGATTTTAACTGAGTTAAAAGGCACATTATGTTCTGTGTACACTCCAAAAATATCTAACCACACAGGTACTGCGACTGGCTGACAACTTCACCAGCATTACACAGCAAACAAAGCTCCGTAACAGGTTATTTGGAAGCACAATGTCAGTAGTCAAATAGCACAAAATCTTACATACTGTAATAACGCCAGCAGAGAAAGACGTGGTAAATATATTTACCCTTGCTGTTATGCTAATTTTTTAATTTCTTTCTCCAAACAGGTTTACAAGATCTGTCAAGGCTCAGGATTTAACTTGCAGTTTTTCAAGCTGTGTTCTATCTTGTTTGTTTTATAAATAGCTTGAGGTACAACTCTTCCTTACTAAAGAACACACACACCCCAACCAAACCTGATTTTTAAGAAATGCATATATTTGTACATTAAAAGAACAATCAATCAATGTTATTTAAAAAACTTGAAAAATCTATAATGGCAGAACATCCAAGTAAGAAGCATGCAAGTAAGTACAGGGTAGCATTTCTTAAAGCCATTCTAATACAATTTAAGCAGGGAATTTCACCTTTTCCCAATTTCTGGATATTTCATGTTAGACATACAATGAAAATATTATGAACACTGTAAAAGTAAATGATAGACTGAAGAGTTACCTTGCCAAAAAGCAAAATTCACAGATTCAGCATGGCATGCAGAAATAGGTGGATGGTGACTGACCTAATAGCAAGACATGAAAGGAGAAAAAAAAAAAGTGGACATATTAACACTTGAACAGTCATTTTGGTTTGGGTTCTTTTTTTTTTTCTTTCCTCCTTCATTTTTGATTCATATATGCCATTTACAAATTGAACATTTACTTTCCTTTTGCAGTTGTGTCCTGAAGGGGGAGTCGGTGAGATTAATAAGGTACTGAGACCTCAAAAGCCTTGAAAGAAATGGGAAGGACTTATTTTAAAAGGCCTGTGAGTTTTGTTCACCGAGTGAAAATCTAACTATATATTTTGTACCTTGTCTTTAACGTGATAATTACATTTACCCTTAGGCCCCCCCTTAATGTATTAACAGAAGCCGCACTTTAAGGACACAGACAAAAGTAAAAAAAACAAAGGGACAAATTCTTCTGTACAGTCAATACCCACAAACCTCTGACTATGAGTGAGCAGACAGCAATCAGCATCTCTGAGGGGACCACAGGTGGAGATATCAAGCCCTGAAATTCCACCTAGCAACCCCTACTACTGCAGTAGAAACACCTCAGGTGTTTCTAGTGCAAAACTCTGACCACATGCACTGCATTTTATCATCTTTGGGTAATAGCACATACATGCATTAGAGTAACCACCAAAATAGCAAAGTAAGGGCTGTCAGTAAATAAAGAAATACACAATGCAGACTATTAAAAGGAAATAGTAAGTAATAAAGTAACTTCACAAAGTGAAAGCAGCCACGCCTCCTTGGCTATAAATTCTCCCTTCTGGGTAAACACGACTAACAACTGTCCAGGAGCAACTCTTTGATGTGTAGCGCGTGCTGTTCTTTTGACAGACAACTTTATTTTCAAGTTGAATTGCTATTTCCCACTATTAATTTAATTTCTTAACCACCTACATGGCTCAAATGCGATTTTCCTTTCTTCGTTACTTATTTTGCAGATATGTTCTCGAGAATTTTTTTCTGCAGGCATCCAGTTATTCACTGAACATCCTCTACTTGGTTCAAAAAAAAAAAAAAATCACTAATTACTCTCAGCTATGCCCTAATCCACCAAGAGAAACACTCTATCTCGCTCACATACTGCACCGAGATTAACCCAAGATGTCACTATAATTCATGGGTTAAACTTAGCTCTCACTTAAACTGTTATAATTCCAGAGTAAGGTCATGGAGCTAAGTGGAGTTATTCTAAACTCACTCTAGTAATAGAACAGAATCTCTATTATTTTATAGATTTTTGCCTATCTATTTCATGGATTACATGCTATGTGCACGAAGAAGTTACCTAGAGTAAGCATCAAAATGCTTGCACAAACAAGCAAAAAGCAACAGCTCCAACAGCTCCTGATGCAAAGATAAATATTTAATGCTTGCAAACTGCATGAAATTTCTTTCTTCCTATACTGCCCTCCCTTCCTAATATTCCTCCACACCACACTATTACTGTAACTTTACCACTCTATAAACTCATGTCACATATTGCACATATTAGGACAATAGTTGTTAATAGCCAAGCCCCTCATGTATTAAAATTCCTCTTTAGAAAAAGTAGCCTTTGTACTGATTAATCCAATATTCAGGGGAAAATCTCTTCCTTTAATTCAATCTAACGTTAAGCTCAGTACCAACCTTTATTCACCACTGCAGTGCTCTATACACATTATCTCACAACTGAAGTAACACAATGAAGAACCAGATACATTACTTGAACTTTAAATTTGATTGTTTTGCTTCCCCCCCCCTTATTTTTACTTTTGCCTGTGACATTTCCCGAGACTAAGGGAAGATAACATAGCGCTCCTTTTTGTCAGTTCTAAAATATAATGTACAAAACACTGTATCTTCAGAGGTGGTCAAAACCATTTTTCGCTTCCTGAAGGAACTTTAGGAACATTTCCTAAAAGCCTTAGAAGGCTTTCTCTGATCATATTTCTAGGTTGTACACCTTTGCTCACTGCACTTTTTGTAATTTTTTTTGTTATGTCTAGACAGAATGAGACAGCTTTCAATCATTCTTACTATGCTTGGCACCAGATTATTTAAGTTTTGTCTCTTTTTAACATAGGGCTCAAGCTTAGCAATTTTGGTAACTTGGCTGATTTAAATTTAATATTTTTCACCCATACTTAGTAATTATTATCCTATTGGGGAATTCTTTTCATAAACACTCAGACTTTGAGGTGTTGTATAGATCCTTCACCTGTTAAGCTGTGGTACCAGATTTGAAAGGCTTAGCCCACAAAGTATTTGGACAGGAAGCAGAAATATTCATGGTGCCATAGAAAACACTAGCGGTCGATTGACTCACACAAGGAAAATATTGTCATAAAAGAGGACATTAAGCAGCTGAAGATATAATATTTTTAATGATCACACACAAAAGAAAATGACAAGAATGTGAATGCTTGTTGCAGTCATGATCAGATTTCAGCATGGGGAACTGCACTCTACTTAACCAAGTTATCTAGTTCCTGTAGTAGGCAGCCTGCCAGCCTTTGCTTCTCGAGTGTCAGCTGTTGGTTGTCATGTTGCATCCCAGAGTTGGCAGACTTTCCTCAAAAACCAGTTTCCTTAATTCATAATTCTGCAACATCTCTTGAGTTTTGCTGGGTTCAGGTTATGTAAAGTATTTTTGTATTTTGGTTAATTCCAGAGGATTCCAGTCATGCATTTAGAATTAAGCAGTGTATCAAGTAGCAAACCTAAGGGTTGCAGCATACAGTACCTGTTCCGCAAAGAACTGGAAACCCTTATCTTCACGAATACATTCATAGGTTTCTCCAAGCACAGGATTAAATGGCTTACTTCCAGCTCGGTAGTAACTGGATGCATATGCAGAGACTGCAAATGCAGCTATATACACCTGGGAATAACATATGCAGAATTTTGATTAATTAATTTACCACAGCCATGCACAGTTTTTGCTATACATTTTGATTTAACAGAAGAAAAAAAAAAAAAAAAGGTCTTATCCTGACATCAGATTCTGTATTTTTCCCCATCATTTGCAGACTAAAAACAGGCATGCCGCCTGCAAGTTAAGCACTAGCTCACACGTTAGTGAATTATTCAGTTTTTAGAGTCATTCAATGGTCCAGGGATGGAGTTATTAGGATCAAACACTGCAAATTTCATCAACTGAACATAGCATTTCTGAAAATCGTTTGAAACAGCTTAGCATTCTGCAACATAGTTCAAAGCAGTAACCTTAAAAATCGCTGTTAGATTTTGCATTATAACTGGCTTTTATAGTTATGATCTGTGATTCTATGGATTTCCTAAACATGGCACAGGAAGTATTGGATGAATTTTCACCTAGTTTGCTACTTCTAATACAGTTTGAATTGAATTGCCTTTTATCTACTGCGTGCTATTCCCTAAGCATGAAAGTGTTCTTGATTATGACTGAGACACAGGTTACCCTTCCAAATTTTTGCAATCAACTCAAGCATAATTCCTCCTAAACCTGAGGAATTAGAATTTGAGGTTGTTCAATTCAGGTCTCTTTTGTACCATTTTTCTCCCTTTTCATTCCCTTTTCCTCATCTTGTGAAAGCGTAGATGCTCTCCTTTCACAATTTCAGAAACTAAATCCACTTCAGAATGGCTCTTTTATGAACTATTGCAATTACTATGCAACAGCTAGCATTAATTTTGACTCAGGAATTTCTCAAAGGCAAAGAATACTCCATTCTGAGGTAATTTCCGATGCTTGGATGTGGGAAGGAGGGAAAAAGCTTCTTTTCACTCCCATATGAACAACTACTGCTCGTTTCCTTTTCCTTTTAACATATGTTCTCACGAGAACAAAAAAAGCTATGCACCTAAAACCCCAGTTAATAGCCACACCCTCTGTCCTGGGAACAGACACTAAATTGTAACCCTTGCAGAGTGTCAGAAGGGAGCAAGAGGCTTTTCAAACATTATTTATAACACAACTATTTACATTCATTAATAACCTCATTTTAAGCTAAGATACAGAGTTGCAAAGGTTTAATTCAGTTTAAGGGACAATCTATAGCTTCCATGTAAGAGAATTTAGAGAGCTTTTAATCCTTTATTTATGGGCTTACATATTAAGTAGCTCTTGTGCATCTGGAAGCAGAACAACTGAAAGGCATTTTTCTCTTGTTCTTTTGCCAAATGCTGAATTCAGGACTCTGCACTGGCAGAAGATGACACCATTATTGTACCCAACATACATTCATATTGCCTAGTTTTGAGATCCTGAACATTTTGGATCAACCCCAAAACTTCACAAAACCAGTTAATAAAACAAATGGAGCTCATTTAGTTAATATAAAGATATCACAGTAGTGTAGGGTTGGAAGATCCAGCACCTTCTATGCGCAAATGTGTTACCTGATTAGACATCCTTAGAAAAATATGTATTGTAGCTTTCATACTCAAGAGGGAAGTTTACTAGTTCAAACCCCACCCCCCCTTTTTGCTGCAAATTTCTAATCTTACAGAGTAAAAGCTGCAAAACAGAACTAAACTATTTATTTGACCTTGCAAGACAGCAAGGTACTTGGGGAGAGAGACTGCCTGACCAAGCAACAGAAATTATGCAGAAGAGTCAAAAACAGTGGGAAAAACAGTGGGTATGTAAGTATACACAGTCACATGTTTGGAGAGTCTGCCTCCCTCAGCTGGGAGAAAAAGAAAAATGGAACAGAATATCTTCATTTCTTTGGCAGATTGTTTTTATCCTTGTTCTAATTATATTGAGTGCTACTAAGTATTTGGAGTAACATATTTACCATCCGTTCAAATGGGTTAGGTGTATGTGCTGCTTTATCTAGTAGTTCACTGTACTCCAGCTCCTCGCAGAGACGCTGAAGGGTGTTAAGTGGCTCATTTAATTCAACAGGCATAGCCACTTTGGAAAGATCCTTTCCTATGTTATTTCTCAGGATATTCCATAGGCTGATGTTACTCGTATTGGGACATGGAGCTGGTAAACATGTTCTCCGTTTAGAATTGCATCCGATTCCACTTTCAGAAATACAGTCTGAAAAGGAAGGAAGTGGCAGAACAAGTCAATTCACTGTTTACTTAGTTTCATCCCCTTTGCAAACATACATTAAAATGTGACCATCTTTTTTCTGTCAAAACTTAACTTCCACCCTCACAGTTCATTCAAGTATTTCACCTGTGGTTTGAAGATAGCCTGTTATAAAAATGATAACATTAAAACAAGATTTTAATTTCTGTATGTTAACTGACGTAAATGTCAGGTACAAAAGATGCATAAAAAACTACATCCTTCCCCTTAAAGGCTATGAGAAAGGCTCAGGATTCCCACTGATTTTGTAACAGTGAATATTATAACGATATTATTTATAACAGAGATGGATTTCTATCTGTTTAAGGGACATCAAACCTCCCTCCTTGACAGAGCTTCAATTAAGCTGACATTTCTCAGAAGGCAAGATGTAACTTACAGATCCAAGCATAAAACCAACTCCCACCTATCTTTTCCTACTTTTTTGAATACTCCTACCAGGGAAATTTACTGCACCACAAATTTACATGCAGGCTTTTCCACAGTGCTCCCTATAGTGCTTAGCATTTAAAAGATTTTAGTGATGTTAACTTTTAGATACACCCATACGCTGGTGGAAAAACGGACTGCTTTAAAGGTGGAAAATCTCAAGCAACTGCGGAGCTATGGGTTTGATGAAGATTAAAAAAAAAAGGACTCATGTCAAGAGTCCTTGACATGAATATCTGAGGCCTGTGTTGCTATGTCAAAGCAATTGAAACAGGATAAATAGTTTTAAGTGTGCCACAAAATGATTTGTGGCAGGATTAATACAGAGCTACAAGCTTCTGCAACAGGCGCTAGTCTGAAGTGATTACATTGCATAGCTGTACATGAGTCTCGTTTCAGAGAGGAATACGGTTGCCACTACAAGAACGTATTTTATCTTTACATGTCCCTAGAAGCACCTAGGAAGCTCCTGCCCTAGAATCAGTTACCATTTGGAGACATACAGGTATAGCCTCACTCTGTCAACCCCTGTCCTCATCTGTCTTTCACCACACAGCTTTGTCTTGGAGGGATTAAAACAGCACTAGGCAGGACATCTTTCCTGTGGTGCACATGCCCAAAGAATCACTTCCCATTAAACGCACAATTTCAACCAGTATTTCCTCTGCTGGTCCACTGACATAAGCATGATATCAACAGTGCTTCCAACAGTGAAAAAGTACAGATAACCACAAGGGCTAACTTCTCCATCACTGCCATGTATGCTAGCCCATGCCTCAGATGGATGATTTCAAGTGTAATCAGCAGCCTCAAAGTTTTTAGTAAGTTCCCGTCTTTCCTGCCACTCACAAACTAGAAAGTCTTAATATCTCATATGACCAAGTTACTGTAACAAGGATGGGTGAACTATTTGCAGTTTACTGCCTATCTCTTTCTTTTAGCATAAAAATGGCATGGGCACTATGAACCAAAAAATCTACCAGAAACAATTATACTGTTAAGAGTTAAGAGGTTGGCTCCTACACTTCCTTCTTGGAATAATTTATTTAATATCAGAAGAGACAAAAATGATGTTCCTGTAGATACCTCAGGAATGAGGGAGTATCTGGAGAGGAAGAAGGTAAATGCTAAAAAATTATCCTTATTCAAAAGAGCTCTCTGAAAATGGGATTTGGCTATATCCTTTAACAGCTTCTGATCAAAAGCAGAATACTAATTGACTGAACTACATATTCTGGACCAGCCCATTAACTGGGGTAAACTGGTGACAAAACTGAGTAGAGAAACAACTAAGATATTCAGATACCGATTTTTCTATACAGTGAAGTTTGCCCACCTCCCATGAAAAGAAAAACCTATGCTGTTCTGGTTTGCAAGAGATGTGACAAATGACCAGCAACAACACTGAAGGAGATTAAGACATCTGACCTCCAAGCTAGACTCAATGACTTTTAAGGCCAGACTCAACCATTATCATCATCTGGTCTGACCTTCTACATTACAGTGGCCAGAGGATTTTATCATAATCCCACAATTTATGGTTCAGCTAAAGCCCTGTAGGAAAAAGACATCCAGTTTGCGTAGTAGTGGCAGGCTGCCCAAAGCACAGAAATAGCAGGTACCAGAGAAGCATGTGGAGGTGCTGCTAATGCGGAAGAGCTTCAGTAATAGCCTTTGTTACAAAAAGATGAACGGCCACACTGGTACAGTTTTCTAAGGTCTAGATCATGAGATAAATCAATCTGTATTCTTTCCTATCTTTCAAAAAAAGAATCTTCATTTTTAAGCAGTTATAGAATACCACAGGTCTCCAGGCACATCAAACTACCCGAGTTCATAGGGATCCACTGGTCCTTGGAGATGATCAGGAAACAGCTGCTAGTAAGAAACCACTGTTCAGCACTTCTTAAGATAAAAATATGTTGATGGAGTGGGAAGAACATTGTGGTTAGCTGAAAAGTGTTGAAGGCACAAAGCCAATTAGTTTGTTATGACCAATTCTTCTCCGTCTTTTTTTGATTCTGCCTCTAATTAGCAAGACCATTAAATAAGCATATGCGCAAGCAAGACTATCATGATTAAAACATGCAAAAAAGAAAACCTTATGGACATACACCAGGCCTGCCAGTGTGTAATTATTCTCATGTTTAAACACTGACTTCTGCTAAAAACAACAGAACTCTGAATGCGGTTGTTAAATTGCAGACTGAAAAAACAGAGTGACAAGAAGAAAATTACTTTTTGGAAAAAAGAAAGCAGCTAGGCCTTGCTACTTTGAAAAATCCTGTGGCCATGAAAGGAACTGAAAAGGAGTGGGAGTTACACAAAAGAAGCCCCCAAAAATAGGTGTTTCTCTGCTGATACAGAACCACCATCCTGCTTAATCGACAGTGCCCAAGACCTGTTAATCAGATTAGCCAGAATGCGCTGTTCTAAACAAATCTGAGGCTGTAAGAGAAAAAACACAGGCTGTTCACATCTCAAAACCTGTAATATCAAATTATTTCTAGTAAGAGAAGAAAAAAAAATCCCAAACAAGAAGAAACAAAGAAAATTCTCAGAACATGCTGTAATAACACACTGAACTTACCTAAAGTTTGTCTTTCATTCTCCATGTCGTTGCTTAGGTTATCTTCAGAGACATTATCACTGACATCGCTTACATATGAGTCATCATCCGATACCTGAGTGTGGCACGGGGAAATAAAATTATCATTAAAATAACCCCATATGCACATGAAAATTGTTACTTTCCACTACAATTATTGTTTTAATAGATTTGGACTGTTTAAGCTGTGTTTCAGTATTACAGGAAAGTACTAAGAAGTCCTAAGAACACATAATTAAGTTTGGAAGAAATTACCAACATTGAAAATTCAACTATTCTTTTAGTGGAGACGTGCTTCATTTTCTTGGCCCCACAGCTAAGACGACTTTCCTCATATCAAAAGCCAAGGTTTTTATGGAGTCGGAGAGAGGTGCCAAAATGAGCTATTAAGTTTCAACATGCACGACATCAGCCCCAAGGTACCTACAGGTACCACAAGGACAGGTATGAATATATATTTCTATGATACAGTTTCTTAAGCACCTGTATAACGACTCAAGGCAGATAGTACAATATATGCAGTATCTGCACAGTAGCTACCTAATTGCCATTTGCCTCAATGTGTGTATATACTTCTCCATAATAATTGTTACATTTCACAGAGACAATGACAACAAATAAATACATGCTGCATATTAATTTCTAAATGTTTTGACAATTTTCATTTTCTGGCAGTCATCTGATGTGCGAGATGACTCAGAAAGACTGCACATCAAGTAGCAGGTAAGAAACTACATCATAATGATGTCAATCTTAATGCTCAGACCTCATTTTCTGAAGAGCTAGCAGACAGTAGGACTTCCTGTGCATCAAAAAATTCTGTGAGAGAGTCAGCTATAGACAGTCTGCTCTCGTTGGAGACCTGGTGAACCAGACCTCTGCTTTCTTCTCTTGAATTTTCCTGTTTGAAAGAAATAAAAAGGTCTGAGAGAAGTAGCACAAACAGCATTCATGCACGCAATTCCACAGTCACGTAACTTGAAGGGCTGTAAAACACTGGGAAAAGATTGCACATGCTCCTCTCCAATTTGGTGAAAGATAGCATGTGTTTCAAAGAGGGATTTAAAACCAAAGTAAAACAGACCAAAGAGAAGAAGAAAAAAAGAAGGGGAAAAAAGCAATGCGTATTCAGTAAATCAGTTATGGCACTGCATGTACTTTCTGCTCAAAAAAAAGAAAAGCTTTGATATTTGAGTGATTTAGCCAGATATACGCAAGTGTATCATCAAAAAGCCCCCAAAAGAGCAAAACTCCCATCTCATTGTATTACATCCTAGATTCACATTCCCTTCTGATCTTAGCAAATGAATTAGTCTTTTCCTCCCAAGCCTTGTTTAATGCAAAGCCTGTGGTGCAGTGGCATACAAAATTCAGAGGGGCAAAGTTGCTTTCTATATAATAGCAATGCTTTCCTAGCTCTCTTTCTTCACTAGGTATTCTTCTATGCTGTGCTTTGGGAAGCTTTCTTTCATAGCCACACCTGAGATAGGTCCGTGTTAACCAAAACCAACATATTATTGAAACCACATAAGTGATATTGCTTTTGCTGCTGCAGGCATGTTTGACTGCTATAGAGATCTCGGTAACTCCTCCCATGGAAGCTCTACAGATTGTTGGCATACGCAGAGTTCCAAAAGGTGGCCTAGCAAAGGTGTGGTGACCAGTGAGACTTGCTTCATTCTGTGGATGCAGTAAAAAAGTTGGAGAACATTGTGCACTATTGTTTTCCCTTACAACTCCACCAACGCTAAGGAAAAGGTCTAGCTGGCCCAAAGGAGTGTATTAGCTGCTCTCAAGCTTTTCAGCATGAGATGCTTTACTAACTTGTAACCGTGACTGCCCTATCATGATTTTGCAGGAATTGTAGTGTTTTATTTTCAGAATAACATAATGAATAATCTGACAAGCCTACAATCAAACTGACAAATCTTCTTTCAAAGCTTTTCTGCTGGTAGATTTTACTATTGTATAGAACGTTATTCAGTACATGCTGATAATGGTGACATGGTAACAAACTAAACTGTTATCATACAAAAGATTTATTTTTTTAAAAAAGTAAAAATAATTCTGATACTGCAGCAAGAAAAGAGGAAGCCTCAATTTTATCTCTTATGTGGGAAGACAGTTACACTAGCCTACAAGTAAAAGAAAAATCTTACACACGTGAGCATTCCTACTGGAATTTGAATACTGTTTTGAATCTGAGAAGGCAAGCAAGCAGGAAAGGCTCATAAAAGAACAGCAGGTTTTTGTATTTATCACATGAAAGTTCCAGATTGTCTTCTTTCATGTTCCCACTCTAGCATGATAAACTACAACATTAACTGCCCAATAGACAAACTAAACTTTTACTTTATGCAAAGGCTTGAGATACTATTTTATACTGCTTCAATTTTCACGTCTATCATAGCACCTGATGTAACATTTAGAGCCAAGTTTTGTGCAGTGGCCCCGTCTTCCTCACAGCAGCATAGTCCTCAGACAAATCTAAAACGAAACCTCTCCAGTATAAGTGATTTCATCCTTAAGTCCCATCCCAAACCACGCCAGAGGGAATTTCTGAATGAAACCTCTAAAGGACCTTTTGAAAGCTATTTTTGTTGTGCACATGTGTGTGTTTATAGTGCATAGAACAAGTTTCAGAAATAATCCATCGTCGTTGCAAGGACCTCCACTAAATATGAAAATAAAGAACTAAAATTAGAAACCAATGCATTAATGCTTGTCTGGATAGCAGTTTAAGTGTCTCATGGGATTACAAGCAAAAGACATTAGAATGATCAATTACTTTAAACGAAAAAAAAAAGAGAACAGCTAAATACGACCAAAACACAGCTCTACTAAACCAGACCTATACCAGAAGTTAACAGACAGAATGACTAAACTGTCATTAAAAATAAAAGGAAATAATAAGTTATATAAAACTCTAGCATGACATCCACTCAAGTTCTAATGAAAGATTCACACTACAAGCACAGCAGAAGTTTCTGTATGAGTTAACATTTAGAAAAATCTATCAGAAGTAGCACAGTTCTTGCTTCCCTCACTAGCACCATTAACACCTAGGTCCTATGACCTATAAATACACCATATTCACATGCATTCTGCAGCAAGCCAAAAACCTGAACATCAGTACGTTTCAAACTGGCTAATTGGACACACGTAGAAGACTCCCTGGCTTCACACAAAGAAAACGAAATGGCTGAAAGGGCTCTTGTATGTGTAATTTCTTTGATCCTTTCATGGAAATGTCTGACAGTTGTTCTAAACCTTACACAAGCCACACTGGTAGCCAGCGTTCTGGGCTAACAATATTTAGACAGGCAACAGAAAGAACTACAGAACTTTAACGCTAACAAGGGAATAAGGGGCAGAGAAACAGTAGCATGAGGGCAACAAGGCGGCAGCTCTGTTCATGCTGAACAGGAAGCAGGCAGGAGGCGAGGGAGACCACCAGGAACCAGTAGCAAAAAAAGCAATGAAGTGTGCTCAGGGAAGCTGCTCACAAGGAAAGTCTGCGAACACAATGCATCATTAGAAATTGCTCATAACCATGAAAGCAGACTCGTTTACTAACACAATACACCACAGGAAATACATGAAGAACAAGACAAGATGCAGCTATACAGCACTGCCTAGATGTAGGGGCTTGAGGAACAGACGTCACCAAAAGAGGAAATCCATACCCACCTTCACCAAATCTGGACTTGATTTTGCATTAGATGCTGAATCAAGGATCATAGATTCGGCATGTATTCTGCGTAACCGGTCTTTAAGATCTGTGTTTTGTGCTATTGCCTGGAATATTTAACAAAAATATTGGGGATATGAAGTTCTCTCAACTAACTTGAACGTGGCTTTGTTGTGTAAAAAGAGGTGAAGAGTATTTAAAGTGCAGTATAAAACACCACCATCACATGATTTTTTTACTGGTTCAGCAAATCATTTATTATAAATGCTTCAAAACTTGTTCATTATCTCTCGAGTTAAAACTATTTTTGTTCAGTGTGAGGGAAAAGCCACAGAAATGGAGAAAAAAGGCCAAAACCGACAGGGATATTTCAAGTTACCAGGTTTTGCAGGCTGATTTAATAAGTTATAAATAAATTTTGTGCATCTTTTTTTCTTTTCAAGCTCCCTTCTTTCACCCCATCTCCAACCTAGCCTCTCTCAACATTAATTCTTACTCTTGCCACATCCAAAACCATTTGATTTTCCCATTGCCTGGTATACTGACAGTTCCCTTTGCCTTCCACTGACAGAGAAATAAGACTGAAATTCAGACAAGTACAGGTATAATTTGTGTCCTATCAGCTTATAATGGCAATGATCAGAAAAAAAAGCCTCTGCTGCAAACTCATGTTTGTTACATGTTATTTATTCATGCTGGGCACTTCTGATGGACAGATGTCAGTTAGAGTAGACTTACAGGAAGAGAATGCAACCCTGCCTGCAATGAAAATATCTCTGAAAAGAAAAGATTGGGTTACTAATTTTGGAACAATACTGAAGACTTACTGCCCATTTTAGTGATCTGATTCAATACTAGGGTGTGGAAAACCCTGCTGTTTACACATGTGCTTTGTCCTACAAATGTTTCTGATTTTGACAGGATTTTTTGTTGGAAATAGTCTTGAGGGCGGGAAAGACAGTAAGCTCAAAGTGATGATGAAGGGGAGAAAGTAATTTCTGACTTTACATATGTGTGGTCTGAATTTGCCATACAGGCATATAGCACTTCTGTGTCAAGTGTTCAAGTGGACAGCATTGTGTTACCACCACAACATCAAATAAGTGCAAAAAAGAATTTGCACAGCTTTCCTGTAATAGCATTTTCCAATTTTCATTGTTTGCTACAAAGTGTTTTCTTCCTTCTATTGTCTTCTTCCTCCCCCCAAAATAAAAATATTGTACTTTTCCCCATTCTATATTTGCTCTTCTTAGACTGTGTGTAGGTCAAGGATACTACCTTAATGAGAGAGAAGGAGAGGCAGAGATGCTAATTTTATGGTGTTTTATCCACTTTAAATCTGTTCACTTTTCTTCCCCTGATAAGAGCAGAACAGACTTATGTTTGATAGCTTTCAACCTGTGAGTTTGATTTTTTGTTCCTTGTGTACAGAAAACAAACTGAAATGAACAACAAACACTAAATCGAAGTCATCAACACAGGACTCTTGCAAGGAAGTCTGAGAAATATGTCTAGTTTATCATATCTGTTTCCACATGCCTTCAAAGGAAGCTTATTCCTTTCTCCTACAAGATCTCTGCTGTACAGGGTGAGAAAATTTCTGTTGGCATCATGGCTTTCCAGATCTACAGGCTAAGAATAGCTCTCAGAGGTGTAAACCTCTGCTGAAACTGCCAAGGTTCACAGATGACTTCTGAATAGGCTACAAAAGGCTTATTAAGTATCAGATAAGACCTAAAAGCATGACCTTCAAAAGACATTTAGAGGATGAAGATGGACAACAGAATTTCATTACTCAGAGAAAAAAAAAAAATCACGCTAAGATGAGTGTCCACTGAGTTCAGAAATCTTAAAATTGATTTTTTGATATAAAATGGTAGGCAAGTAACACTGGAAAAATAAAAGTAGTCTATTCAAATGTCAGAAGTGGAACATCTGAAAACCAAAACCAAAGAAGCGCAAGTGAATGAGTAGTTATTATGCAACAGGTTTTGGCTTTCTCTAAATACTATGAAGACATCACAGCCTCTAAAGGCATGTTATATGCTTAAAAAACTATAACCATATGCAGCTTTTGAAAAGCAAAGGGAAGTTTTCATACTGAAATAATTCTCAGATTATCTATATCACATTTATCAATGCTAGAGAGCCTACCCTGCCTCTGATAAGGAATTTGCAACAAACACTGAAATTTTAAGACCATGGTAATAATGGCCCTCTCATTGCTCTGAAATCAGATCACTGTTTGGTTGACACTTTCAAACATGACCAACCGGAAGGTTCTGGTCTCAACCAATTACAAAAAGCACACCAACCAAAATCCCCACCTTTTTTAAGAGCACAATCTTTTCTCATTTAGAACTCTGGCATAACACCTCCACTGCTGCTTTTACACAACTAACAGATAATTAAGGTTGGAACTCAGTATAGACAAGTTGTACTTGAATTTGCTTTGCAGTGTCTTGGTGCAGCACAGTGAAGCTCTAGTGCAGCAGGAGAAACATCCGAGCGCTTTCAGCCACCCTCACCTTTATTTTATGCCAAGTCATACAGTGAATGCTTGAGTGCTGTTTAGGAAAAGAAAAGGAAAAGGAAACCCACAGCCTACCAGCAACTGAGTGATTGAACACTATATGTTTCAAGAGAAAGTAGACTTATCATCACAGAGCAGCCCTCTGATTCTTAACATCAAATAATACAGATTATACTATATACGTAAATCAATCTATCAAACTTCAGTGATTTCACAATACCTTTAACATTTAGGAAAGAGTCTTTGAAAAACACCATATATAATAACTTACTATGATGCAATAATGCAAATTCTAGCCCAGAACAGACACTAAAAAAACCAAAATTAACTACTATAAGATTTAAAAGTAGTATCTGATTACAAAAAACATTGCTGAACTTCGGCATGTCACTTACAGATGTTAAGGCATTCTTCAAGCCAACTATTTGTGCAGATGGAGATGAGGATGCATCGTGCTCCAGCATCTGCTTCAGCTTTTCTCTCTCTGTAGATATGGTGCTGAATGCTGACCTCAAGGTGAAGTAAACTAGAACCATTTCACAAAAAGTGACAGTTAAAAATAGCTACCAATTGTATACATACCAATTATGTAAAAGTTCAATGAAACATCATTTATGGTGACAGAAACAAGAATTTAGGTTGAGAGATCCAGGGTGGGTTACTAAAACCAAGTAATATTAATCAAGGTTATAGGGTAGATTTTTTTAGTAGGAGAAATGTTTACGGTGAATGCTACTGTGTTGACTATATTAGCCACAGTCAAAATTACTCTGATTATTTGTGACAGATGGCAACAAAGCTAACTAACCACATCTGCTCTTCACTTGCTTTTGTTCCCCAATTAGCTTGAATTCTTCAGATGGTCATGACTCTATTCCACATTCCTTTAAGAATTCCAGTAGGGAAGAAGAAAAGAGGGAAGAAAAAAAATGAAATAGAAAAAAAAATAATCAAAAAAACAGCTATAGGGTTAGTAGTTTCCCACAAGCAAGTCAACTGTGCTGTTGAGTTTTGTTATCTCTTTCTGGGATAAAGAAATTTCATCTTGTTAGATAATTTAGTGACTCAAAGATCAAACAGTCAGATCCTAAATGTTGTGCATGTTATGTTGCTACTTCTACTCCTTCCTGAGCCAGTATTACCAGCCTGAAACATTTAAATCAGACAACAGATCATGCAATTTTAAAATCACCAGATTTTTAAAGGGGAAATGCACTTTCCTTATTTTTTTACTTTTAAGACATTTAATCTTTTCTTTAACCACAAGGAATAAAAATTTGAGTAATATTTGTTTATGTAGGATTTCAACATTCATCTAACTGTAGAATTAGAGGATTTCTGAGGGCCTAATAAAGTCTTGTAATACAGTCATGAGAACTGCCAATGCAAAAATGTATCCATTTACAGGGAAATGGAGATATAAAACCTGAGCATGGATGCATGGAAAGGGCAAAGAACAAGAAATCTCTGATACCTCTTTTCTTCTAATCATCTGCTCCGAGTTAACCTGAATCACCATCACTTCACTGAGTATTTGTTATAATCTAATTTACTAAGAAAATATTCTGACGGTATATTTCAACACTGCAAACTATTATCAAAGCTAATTTTCATACTTTAACCTATTTGAAGAAATCTTTAACAGTATCACAGGGAGTGGGGAGGAAGAGGTATCCACTATGATCTATTTTGTTAGCCTTTCATATGTGGATGACATGACCAGAATCTTCGGTGACCTTAAATGTCATTTAATAAGTTGTACTCTAACTTAAATTTTCAAGAATTATTACATACTAAAGTACTATGTTACACTTTATTTAATTTGTATCAAAAGCTAAAGCAATAGTTTTCTTCACTACCCTATTTTGGAAGAGGTGTGGTATAAAGCAACTTTAGAAAAAAAATCCTTGTACTCTTAATAAAACGACACTGTATTAAATAGTACCAAGTCATGTCCCCTCAAATGCGTGGGTCAATCTAACTAAAATTTCCAATGTGGACATTTCAGGTAAGATGATCCTGAGTAGGTGATTTCTTTGCTCTGCTTATAGCAACTTTTCCAACTGCGCCCCACCCCCACTTCTTTTCTCTTTTTGGAAGCGTACATCAGTTTTGACTATAATTGACTTTACAAAGTTTACTACTTAGATACATTTCTTACATAATGGAATCAAGATACATCAGCACCAGAGGGGAAAAATAAGCAAAGAATGCTTATTGATAACATCAACCATTATCTTGTGCAAAAGGGGACAAAGCCAATACTTCCAAAAGTCTTTCAGATATAAATGCTTAAGTGCCTTCCTCACCAATATCATTTAAACAATCAAAATATTTCTGGTGCGAGGGTGATAGAGCAAAGCACTGCTAATGCAAAATGATTTTGAGAGAAGAGACATTTCTAGTCAAGCTGCCCCTCTGGCTGCTTTACATGATTTTACTCTTCTGTATTCACTAAAAATAGGTTACTACCATAGCAACCCTTGCATCACCAACAAATGTTAACTCTGAAATACAGCAAAGCACACCGAATGTACAAACATACATGTGCTCATAGACACACATATGCACATAAACACAAATGAGTATAATCTGCTGTTGTGTTTATAGCAACTGATTTTAGGATTTTTACCTTTTGTAAAAAAAATAGAATCTAGGTTTTTAGCACATAAAACAAAGGACTGTCCTTTATTAAACAAAAAATTTTAAAATGTGATGATTAAGCCACTTTTTTCAAATTACTCAAGATCTCAACATTTGCAATTCCTCAAGGAAATTAAAGGAAGGGAGGGCATTTTCTGTTTTTTCTAAATATTAAACAGGAAGCATTCTCAGAAGTCCCATCATTATTAAATTGTGATGATATAAAATCACATACAAAAGACAATTTCATTACCTTTATGTGCAATGTGAAATAAGTCCTCCTGCATTTTAGTAAATTCTGATGATGTTTCAGAGCCATCGGAGTAATTTTTCTCCTCTACAAAATCTATTGTAGATAAGTTCGGATTGGAAGCATGCAGTCTCATAGGGGCAGAAAATACTGAAGGCACCTGTAAGGAGAACAGCCATTTGTGATGTTTTTACAAACTGTAAAGAAAATTTTGTTTTGTTGTACCCACCTGGGTTACATGTTGAAGATATGAAAAATGGAAAAACTACTGTCAGTTACCAATAGGCATGGAATGGATGACACCTGGCAAATGAAACCATAGATATCACTTTGCCCAAGATAACATAATTGGAGATTTGGCAAAACTCCAAGAAACAAGCCCACTGAGAACTGCAGCATATGCTATACTGTTTTTCTCCACTTATAAATATCTAATGCACTCTGGATGCAAATGTGTACAAAACTATCTGGAGGATTTGCAAAAATCTGTACTGATAAAAAAAACACACCACCACAACCCCTCAAATTGGAGGCAGATCAAAAACCTGGGTAAAAACATGGCCGGTCTCTTGAAGGTAACAGCACAGACCCTATTGCAGATATCAATGACAACACATTCATGTTCTGTCTGATGCATTACTATTTAAAATGAGCTATCACAGGATACTACTTAGAAAGGATTCATATTTCCTAAATTGGTCACACTAAGAAGTGATCAATAAGCAAGGTTTGGAGAAAGACGGGCATTGAAAGGACTGGTTACCTGTAACATTCCTTTAGCCTCTTTCCCAACAACTCTGGATCGCCACCTCCTGTGTGTTCTCTTTTCCTTCTTTGGGCTTTCAAAAGGTCCAACCTTTTAATAACACACAGGACAAAAATAATACAGATTGCCATAAAGCTAGCAGAGCTAAGAAGAAATACCTTCATCCTTTAGGATTTGGGGTTGTTTTTTGGAATTGCAAGGGAAAACCTTTTTTGGTTTTGCTTTTTAAACAAACCTGCATAGCATTTATAGCAGGCGCTGAATATGTCCTGTGAAGAACATCCATGCTCTGTAACAGCTGGTTCATTTCCAGTAAATATGTGTGACAGTTGGAGAGGTCTGTTTTGAACAAGAGAATATTTTCAGTTGCCCTAGATAACAGACACACTGAAAGTTTTTTTCTTTGTAGGTTAGTCTTATTTTGATTGTAGCTAGCTTAAGTTATTCATTGACTAAAAGCACATTATTAGATGACTGGATAAAAAGCTTGTATCCTTCTATCTTCAAGTTCAAATTCAAAATATTGACATGCATCTGTATGGTGTGTATAACGATAATGATGTTTTATCCTAGTTGATTGCAGAAAAATGAGAATAATGTGATAATTACTGCAGATTGGGACTAGTCAGAGTTCCTCATGGTGAGGGTAACAACGCCATAGGCATCAAGACTATTCAGAGCTAGAGATGAGGCTTCTCTATATTCAAGCTGAAGCTCACTGGTATATAGAACTTTACCAAATAAGTATTACACAGACACTACCAACATGAGGAAGACCTTCATGCTCTTAGGAAAGCATGAAAGCAGAAGATGACTTTGAAGTACAAAGACAGTGCTTTTTGAATTACTAGCTTTTGAATGCTTCTCTTTTTTGAGTACCCATCTTAAGAAAGTTCAAATCTTGCTACTGAAGGTGATGTTTGTATATAAAAGAAAATATACTGAAGCACATAGGTTCCTTGAAGAGGTGCTCACCACTGATACTCCCACATCCGAAATCACTAGTCCTTTTGAAAACACGTGAGTAGCCAGTTAATCAACAACCACCGCTTTCCTCCCTCCAGTTCCAGAGAAAACTCTAACTGTAATGACTGCTTACAGTGTTGTACTCTTGTTGTTAAGAAAGACTAGGGGAAATATTAGGCTATTTTCAACTTCCTTCAAACATCATTACCTCTTGAGCATTTTTCCATGTCTTCAGAAGACTGTAGCCAAGATGAAATCCTGGACTCATTACTCGAAAAGGAAAATGACAAGTTACCTCCAGCTGACAACGAATTCTGTTTGGTCAAACTGCCTGCCTGTTCCAAAGAAGTGAATTATTAACAATCAATATTTTAATGTTGTCTGCACAATTTTTGACAATCAACGATTGAGGTTCATGACCAGGGACAAGGACTGAAGGCATCAATAACATGGAGGAAAAAAGTGCATGAACTAAATAAACTAGGTGTACAGTCATTGAGCATAACATCAGGATATCTAACATAACTGCTGTCCACAAGCAGTAGAAATACTAAAGGAACCATAAAAATTTGGTGAAAACTAAATTTTGAGGAAGGGCAAAGTTCTGCATAAATTAAGTCAACTTAGTACAATTAAAGCACCATATCTGAACAGGACCGAAGTCAGACATTCTGTTTCTTCTCCATGATCCCTGAAGAAGCCCCAGAAGTAACTTAAATGTAACATGCACATATTTCTTAAAGTTATTTTTCAGTGAAGAAAGCAAGATCTACTAGATGTTATTTAAAAATATTACTCAAGGTTGTATGACTTTAGCATGGATTTGGCTTGACAGGCCTTAATACATGTGTGACCATACACCTCATCTGGGCAAATACTACCCTTTTACAACGTCTCTGTCATAATTTTCAAACTTATCCCATTTTCAGCAGTGCCCACTATCAGATGCTTCAGGAGATGCTGGAAATTCTGTGTAAGAGCTAATTGAGCACTACAATCAAGTAGTTTCCAATGGGGAGAAATTTCTACCCAATTATTACCAGTTGATTGTGGTCTATAATGCTGTTTCCTTCTCTAATGTAACAACAAATAATAGCCATTCAAATGCCTAATTATTTTTAAACCTTAATAAACCTTTCATCTTTAATAATACCTATGTCAGGAAGCTGCACAAATTACATGCTTTGTCAACATCTTGTTTAAGATCAGTGTTAAAATGTTTCATCCTAAGTGCCATTACATGACCACTTTACCAGTTATAAGAAAAGCTGACTTAATTGTTGGCTCTTCTCTGAAGCATACACTTTACAAACTTTGCGATCTCTTGCTCACCTTATATCAAAACTCAGGTAGTACTAGTTTTAAATTTATTCGTAGGAAACATCATCTACATCTCGGTCAGTTGTAGTCTTCTTAGTCAGTCTTTTTAAATTTACAATATAAGCTCCAATTTGAGTTGCAGAATAAAATAAAATACACTATCCACATGATGTCATTCAGTACTGCGTCAACTCATACAGTCAGTATGCAATAGCAGTAAGCATCAATGAGCACACTTATTTTTAAATTAATCTAGGTAGTTTAGCTGTCTTATTCCTACATAAAGTGTATGAACTTTAGTAATCTATGTATGTACATCCCAATAATAATCCCAGAACCTTTAAAAGCACAAGTAAACTAAATTTAAAGATGAGCAATTGTATTGGCATTTTGTGAACAAATCCCACATTTATCTCTTCAGAATTCTGTCTCATATAAACAACTTTTCCAGAACTCATATACATGAGGGGCATTGAGCAGGAGGGAAGTAGGCATTGCCAAGAAACAGGCAAGAGAGAGTTTGTGTAGCTCCAGCTGGCATAACTTTGCTTTTGATCAGCACAGCTAAGCTTTAGAATCCAAGCATTCCACATAAACATATGTAGACACATACACTTCCTTTCTAACAACAACAAAAAAACAGATGTGAAAACCAATCAGGTGTTTCTAAAAGCAAATAAAATGTAAGGCAAAGTTTGCTTGATATATTTTTCTCAAAATAACCTAAACTGCTGGATTGATATGAACTGACATGAAGCTAGGGCTGGTGTAAACTGGCAAACTTCCATTTAGCTTCAGCAGAGCTAAGGTGATTAACTGCAGCTTAAGAACTATCCCCTTCTATTTTGCACATGAAAATAAGTAGGGCTTCTTTGCAGTGCAAATCTGGATTAATAAATTAGAAGTGAATTAAAGTCTTTCATGACAAAGAAGAAATGGTTAGTTTCCTGACAGTAAGCATAGAATGTAGATAACGCTGGTCACGATATATTTTTTCTTTTTTGGGTTGGTTTTCTTTTTTTTTTTTTTTTTTTTTTTGAGAGCACAGGCATAGGTATATCATGGGCTTTGCAATGTTCCACTTTTGCCCTTGATATTCTTCTTCCCTTCTATCCCTGCTGTCTTTTAGGAGAAAAGAACTAAATGGCCACAGGAGGTTTGCCATTTCCTTGCAGACACAGCCTCAGAAGAGCAGGCTGTCAGAGCCACAGAGGTGCTGGCACAGCAGAAAGCATGCAGACAGCTCTGCAGAACAGCCCTGTTACCACAGGGTGAATTACTGTTCTTTCAGCTGCCCGTTCGCACAGATCCTCTCCCTCTCAATCACTAGCAAAAAGCTGTTCAGGCACATGTTTATGTTGCGTAAAACTCATAATTACAGGATAGTCCTACCAAAGTGATGAACTGCAGGTACTGGGGAACAAGCCAGCTCAGATCATACAGCAATATAGCCAGGGAAAAGAAAACCTTAGGTAGGAGGACAACAGGTGATTGCTGCTTAGGAGACACTCTGGAGTTGACAGAAGCGGAGAGCCGTTTTAGTAAGTAACACAATATTGCTAAAAAAGACATTATTCTCAAAAGAGATCACTGGTTCTAAACCGGAGCAGAAGAGCTTCTTTGGGTGAATGTCAGCCAGTCAGTGTGCAGACTGCTGAAGGCAGAGGTTGTGTTCAGGCACAGAACACAATCACTTTTCTGTGAGACTGCATAAAAGAGTTCAGTTATGGTGTTGGACTGAGCATTTGTCAGGTCACTTGTGAAACCAACAGTCACAGACTTTACCTAAAGAGAAGCATATTGCTGACTGGACCTTTCCAAACCCCATACCCACCTACAACATGATCCCTGGATTGGTTTGAATAATGCTTGTACCTCAGTTAAAAATATAAACACTGGCCACAGATGACGGCTCTTGGATAATTCCTATATACTTCTCAGGTAAGCACAGTCAGATTCATTAATGTAAAAGGGGAGAGGTTTTATTAGGTAGAGGAGAAATGAAAAAATGCTAAATGGAAAAAAAAAAATCTACCCAAGTGCTCTTCTGTGACCCAGACTAATATTCACTAGAACACACCAGACAAATACTGACACGTCTCAAAAACTATGAGGATTCTAACTCAATATGAAGTTTTAAAAGTCATCACGAAAATATAATTTATTGCATTAAAACAATGAGACAATACTATCAAATTTAACAGCATCATAGAGAAAATTCCTTGGGAGTAAATCAATAAATAATATTACTTTCCTCTTGACATTTTAGATCATAACTCAAACCTCATCACAAACTTCCACTATGCTCTTTACTTAATAAAAACAAATCAGACTAATTTAATCCCTGATGAAAGCTTGTTATTTATAAATCATAACTATTACCTTTCTACCCAGAGTAGAATCACAGAATCCAGGGACAGAGTCCGCAGTAGTAGACACAGGGAAGAAAAGATTACTGACGTCATGAGGAAACATGGAGATTTCGTTCTGACGGTACATTCTGTGATGACGAAGTTTTGCTACCCATTCATCAAACAGCTCCTGAGATTTCACCTACAAAAAAATTCCGGTTTTATGATGTTGACTTTCAAAATCATTAACAAAGAAACTAAGGTATTTTGTGCTCATTAGACAGCTAGCCTGGTTGACCTTTATTGGTAAAATATCAGGAAAGTTTTTTCTAATGATACTCCTACTAAAATGCATACTGTACGAGCATAAGCATGATAGAAAATTAATCACAGGATAAAGTCAAGAAAAAGAGAAACTTCAATTACTATAGTTATGACTTCCAATGCAGAACACAATACTTAGCAACTTCTAGATAGAAAAAAAACCCAATATAAATAAAAAACACCCCTAATTTGTCATTTCTTAATTGCCATTTTTAAGGTTTATCTAACCACAAATAGAAATTTGACTTTGGTGATGTATTTTAAAACAATTTATTCAAAAAGGATAGCTAAATCTACACATTTGACTATGGAAAATACTTCCTATAGATAAGACAACGAGCAAGATACTACTACTGAAAATAAAAGCACTTGTGCAACAAGCGCATACCCTTTGCTGAAAAAAGTGCTGGGTGAAAAGAATGCTGCTAAACATAACCCATCTTCAAAATTTCTATTTAGCACAGCATTACTGACTTGGGAACAGTACAATAAGGCCTCTTAAGATATAAAGTGTAACCCAGCCTGCTGACATTAAGACCTACTATTAAAAAAAAAAATGTCCCCACCATTCACAGCTAATGTTATTTTGGGAGCAAGGTTTTAACAATCTTGAAGGCCTACCTTCAGATGGTATATCTGCTCTTCTGTATCCAAATCTATACATTTTGTTGATTTCTTTACAGACATAACAGAAAGTCCAACATCAATACAGCCATGAATCTTCCCTCTCTCTATCTGCAAAAAAGTAAAAAGAATACAATCACTCCAGAATAAAGCAAAAGGATAGATACTACCTGCTGAAACCAGCATTTTCCCCCCTTCAACCCACTGTTTAGAACTACTGAAACTCTATTTCCCATTGCCAACAATATGGAATTCTTGCTATTTTGGGTGAAACAGTATTACCTTAGAATGGCCTTAAAGGGTTTCAGATCACTTACATCAGCTTGGCATTTAGAATATTTCAAAATCCCTCTGTCCAAAAAGAAGTATCTCTGAAACCGGAAATGCAGAGAATTAAAAACAAAAAAACTCAAACCAAACAAACAAAACACCCAAAACCCAAAACAAAATAAAAACACACCACCCCCATATTTCTTTGGAGAACGCTTTCTCTGCTCTTAAGTAACCTATTTGCCACAAAACCACACCAAGCAAGGCCCACTCACACGACATCAGGCTTTCAGCTACATATTCCCTTCCTACCTTGTGCCAGCCCTTCAAAGGCCATTTCCTCTTTTTCAGCAAGCAGCCCTCCTGCTTCTGTGGCTCCTGGGTACAATTCATTGCTCCCCGGAGTCCTTCTACAATTTCCCAGCTGTCCTGCTTGAACAGAAAATCCAAATCTAGGTCTTATTTCTTCCACAGAACAGATTAAGAGAGATTCAAGAGGGTGAAGGCTATAAGTAAAAAAACCCCAAATGATGTTGAAATCTAACCTTAGATCCAACTTTACACTTTGTTATGTATCTTCCATGAGACAACATTCTTTTTTATTTTGATAGAAACAATACAAACTAAACAAAACACTATTTTACAACATGTTCCTTCATTGAATGTACTGTGCTTACCAGAATTTTATATGTATATTTTTCTATACATACATACACACAGTGTATAGCCACAGCCTAGTCACAATTTAGCATAAAAAACCTTCTGCCATCACAAGCACAGCCTATGCTAAAAGCATATGTTTTGTCGGTTATGAAGCAGAAATAAAAGACACCGAAAATGAAGACCTTTTCTGTAAAACTATTTTGCCCTTATTCAGTAACTCAAGGTTTACTCTGTAAAGTAAAATAAAATAAAATAAAATAAAATAAAGTAAAATAAAATAAAATAAAATAAAATAAAGCCGGGGAAGTGATTCAAGTCACTATGAGGAACAAGACATAAATGGAGAGTACAAGAAAAATAAAAATGACTCTTCATCAGATACACCTCTAATTAAAAGAGGATCTCTCTTTTTTTGCCATGAGGAACTCTTAAATGATAAGACCCTGCAGCAACATAACAGAGAAGAGAATAAAACTCATAGTATTTTTGCAGTTCTTATTATGGAACAACTGCTAATGACAATCTAACATGAGTTTCAAGATTTCTGATTGGTAATCTTGTGAATTATTTACTCCCAGCTACGACAGGATTTGACAGATCAAGAATTATGAACAACTGACCAGAAATGGCATGTGATAGTACCATCCTGATATATTTGAAAAAGAAAAAGAATACTTTAATGTATAGAATTTAATGACAAGAAAGGACCAGTATGAAACACTGGGAAAAACAGAACTATACCAGGTGGGTATTTGTGGTCCTCCCTATAAGATACATAGGGAAGTATTCCCCAAAAGAACTTCACTGATTAAAAAAACTTGAATACAAAATCAAAACAAAAATCATCAGCTGTGCTAGTTGTACTGTATTGGGTTTATGTGGCAAGGTTTTGGTAGCAGTGGGGGTACAGGGGTGGCTTCTGTGAGAAGCTGCTAGAAGCTTCCCCTCTGTCCAACAGAGCCAATGCCAGCTGGCTCCAAGACAGACCCACCAGTGGCCAAAGCTGAGCCCATCAGCGATGGTGGCAGCGGCTCTGTGAAAACATATTTAAGAACA